>OY294047.1:25981855-26354130 GCA_958510825.1 Brachypterus glaber
TCAAATAAGGCAAACGAGAACCCAAACATACCTCTATCAGTGATATAAAATTTGTTCTGGTATTTTGAGATCTAAACCCTCTACGAGCCCCTTAAAAATGGCTAAAAATAGTAAAATAATAAAATTTGTGAAATTCAACTCTTAATATTTTGTTATAAAATGTTTATTTTTAGTTAAAAATTTCTCAAAATTTTTGATGTTACCAACACGTAAATGCGTTATAAAGAAAAATGCCCAAATTAAAAAAAATACATTTGGCTCTTCTTCTTCTTCCTTAAATATTAATTTTTCTCGCATTTCAAGGTCGCATTCAATCCAAATTTTGAAAGGGGCCCCTTATTTTTTTAAGATATTAAAAGGGGCAAACTAGAGCCCAAACATACCTCTATTAATGATATAAAATTTGTTCTGGTTGTTTGAGATTTAAACCATCTACGAGACTTTTAAAAATGGCTAAAAAATGGTAAAATAATAAAATTTGTGAAATGCAACTTTTTCAATATTTTTTTATAAAATGTTTATTTTTGGTTAAAAAATTCTCAAAATATATGATGATTACCAACACATAAATGCTTTATAAAGAAAAATGCGCAAATTAAAAAAAAAATACATTTGGCTCTTCTCCTTCTCCTTTACAATTTATCCAAATGTTGAAAGAGGACCAATATTTTTTTTTTTTTGAGATGTAAAACAAGGCAAATGAGAGTCTAAACATACATCTAACGATGATATAATTTTTGTTTTTTGTTTTTTTAACATCTAAACCCTCTACCAGCCATTGGAAAACAGCTGAAAAATTTAAAAATAAGCGCCTAAGGCTATTTTCAATATACCTTTATATTTACAATAATTACAAAATAATGTAACGGTGGGTTTTTTAGAACTTTTAAAAATCATTTAATGTATTTTGGATATATTTTATTCATGGGACCAACTAACCCTTGGAAAAAAACTGCAACTGCAACATACAAAAATCACTTTGAATATATATTTTAATCATGATTTTTTTTTGACCTTTATAAAGGTCTAAATTTAGACCTCAAATATAGTATGCCAATGACTTTAAATAATACCTAGACATCTACCAAAAATAAAGTCTCTAGGTAAATACGTTCAAAATTTACCAATAAATGTTTTAAATATTTTTGAAATATTTTTTGAGCGAAACCTAGACTTTATTTTTGGTAGACGTTTAAGCAGTACAAAAAGTAATTTGCATAATGAACTTAAAGTCGGGTCAAACCATTCGAAAGTAATTAAGAAAAATATAAAAAGTGGTAGTTTTACCCAGCTTTGATTAACTTACTTTGATTTTTACAAAAATAAAACTAGATCTTCTGCACGTGAAAAAAAATTTAAAAAAAATCGTTTGTCGATAGCTCATCTAGAAATTAAGATGTAGTGCTAACATACATACAGACATGCCGACAGATGATGTTTCTGCAGATTTTGAATCAAAATGTTCAAAAACGTCGAGAAAAGAGAAAAAACATGATCAACAATATTTACCCATCATGCACGAATTTAACACTTTACACTATTTTGGATATGCCAATGGCATATGATGCCATATATAAGGAATTCGCACCTTTATAAAGCAATATTTTCGGTAAAAATTTTTACTGAGCAAACTTTGTTCTAATGTTAGTCGTTTTCGAGATGTATCTCGATATACAGTCCATTAATTCATAAAATTTAAGAAAACGGACCTATTTTTGAAAGGTTATTGCTCCAAAACTTTTAAACGTGCGACCCAGCCAGTTTTGTTCAGGAAACTAAGGACTATAACATGCAGAAATTTCAGCCAAATCCGCTGAATGGTAACATTTTGTAAATTAATTAAATTATTTTTTTTTTCTAGTAGGCGGCATTGACTTTGCCAGTTCTATATAGCTTATCTTAAGTTATAAAACAATTTGAATTAAGCCATATTTTTTTGCGATTAAGCCATATTTTTTTGCGACGAAAGGGGCGGATGTGCATAAATGTATGATCCATAAACATATGTGCATATAAGCCAGTTTCATTGAAAATCTGTGAAATAACTTGAAGATTCCCTAAAAGTATGCCACAATTTATGAAAAAAGCCTAAATTCTTAAAATATATAAAAAATTGATTTTTACATGTTACAATATTTAATTTTTTTCGTTTGGTCCCATGAACAAAGTATATCAAAAATAAATGCTTTTCAAAAGGGATAAGGACCCTATCGTTACATTATTTTGTAAATATAAAGGTACATATATTGAAAATAGCTCCTGAATAGGTAAAATGCGATTATTTTTAAATTTTACCATTTTTTAGCTATTTTCGAAGGGATAGTAGGGGGTTTTAGATCTCAGAAAACCAAAACAAATTTTATATCATCGATAAAGGTATGTTTGGGCTCTCATTTGCTCATTGTGATATCCCAAAAAAAAAATAGGGGCCCGCCCTCTTTCAAATTTTGAATTAAATGCAACCTCGAAATGCGAGACAAACTATTTTTTAAGGAAGAAGAAAAAGAGTCAAATGTATTTTTTTTTAATTTGCGCATTTACGTGTTATTAATATAAAACATTTTAAGCAATGTTTAATAAAAAATAAACATTTTATATCAAAATATTAAAAGAGTGGCATTTTAGAATTTTTTTTATTTTAACATTTTTAGCAATTTTTAAGGGGCTCGTAGAGGGTTTAGATCTCAAAATACCAGAACAAATTTGATATTACCGATAGGGGTATGTTTGGGCTCTCGTTTGCCTTATTTTAAATGTCAAAAAATAGGGGCCATCTTTCAAAATTTGAATTGAATGCGATCCTGAAAAGCGAGAAAAATTTATATTTAAAGTAGAAGAAGAAGAGCAAAATGTATTTTTTTAAGTGTGCGCATTTTCCTTTATAAAGCATTTAAGTGTTAGTAATATCACAAATTTTGAGCAATTTTTAACAAAACATAAACATTTTATAACAAAATATTAAAAGAGTGGCATTTTACAATTTTTTTTATTTTACCATTTTTAGCCATTTTTAAAGGGCTCGTAGAGGGTTTAGATCTCAAAATACCAGAACAAATTTTAGATCACCGATAGAGGTATGTTTGGGCTCCCGTTTGCCTTATTTGACATCCCAAAAAAATTAGGGGCCCCCTTTCAAAATTTGAATTGAATGTGACCCTAAAAAGCGAGAAAATTTTATATTTAAAGAAGAAGAGGAAGAGCCAAATGTGATTTTTTTTTTAATTTGCGCATTTCCCTTTATTTACGTGTTGAAAGTATTACAAATTTTGAGCAATTTTGACAAAAAATAAACATTTTATAAAAAAGTTTTGAAAAAGTTGCATTTTACAAATTTTATTATTAAATAAAAAATTTTATGAAAATTTTATGAAAAACATCAAAAACTTGTTTTGTCCATAAATCGGCGAAAAATTTTTTAAGCTTTTTTACTTTACATTTGTTGTTATAATGCTTTAGTGAACTTGTGTACCAAATTTGACAAAAATCGGTGAGATTGACATGTGAAGGTGGTATGGAATTAAAATTTTTGACCCATATGGAAAAGTTTAGTGAGCATTTTCGTTCATTTTCAGTGAGAAATATTGCACTGAATTTGCCAAAATGTAGTTTAAATCGTGTAGGTATAGTTAAAGTCTAATCTTAGGTAAGGATAGTTAAATGGAGCTCTCTACAACTAGAATTATGAAACAAAAGACGTCTACCCTATCTCTATCTCATTTGTGCTACACTTTCCAGCCAACCAAATAAATAATGTATTTGTTTTTCATACAACAAATACAGTATTTATTTGGTTGGCCGGAAAGTGTAGCAGTGAGCCGCACGAACGAACATAGCTAATGTGAATCTGTAGAATAAGATAATTCTACTAAAATTTAGATGGCGCCAGTAATTTCTTTTTTTTTAAATAATATAGTTACAATTTTCGCCCGGCCAAGTAAATATTGTATTTGTTCAACAAAGAACAAATGCAGAATTTGTTTGGTTGGGTGGAAGTGGGAGTGTATGTATGTCTTCTATCCTTTTTGTGTAGAACTTTTGTCCCTGTCTAATCTAACGGGAGAAATCTCCATTGGACTCATATTTGTTGAGAAAAGTGAAAATAAACAATAAATTTATTCAGAGTGAAGTTAGCTGTAAACAAAGTGGTTTTTGATCAATATAGCTAACCGGCTGGCCCTTTGGCCAGTGTAGAACCTATAGATAGAAACATTTTAAGAACTGAAAAATAGTTCCAATGTACAATAAACAAAATGGCAAACAAATGTGTCAAAGCTCTGTTGATTTTAAGAGATACGAAAAACTTTTGATAGAGTGTATAGTTTGCAATAAAAAATATCATAACAAGTGTATTGGCTTGATCGAGGAACATGTTAATGTGGTAAATACAATGGAAGTAATCAATTTTGTATGTACTGGATGTAATATGCCTAGTTTAGTTATGGAAATTAGGGAATTAAAAAGTATGATGGAAAAATTCATGATTACAATTGAAAACCAAAATGAAATTATAAAGAAACATGAAGAAGAAATTGGTGAAAACAAGTTATAATAATTTGGGGAATAAAAAACTTTACTATGATGTAATAAATAACAAAGACGATTTTATTGTAATAAAGCCGAATAATGAGGAACGGAAAACAAACGCAACTAAAACTGAAACTTAATGTGGATCATCCTGTATATGACAGAAATTGCTCTTTTTACATGCACATGGTAGAAAAAGAAATTAATAATTATAAATTTAATTTATAGCCATTAGATAAATGTAAAAATAAAATCGTATATTTGAATAGCCAAGGATTAATTAATAATAAAGCATTAATTGACCTCTTAGGGCCACTTGCACTAACTCTTAAACTCGGATTATCTCAACTAAACTGAGTTTAAGTTAAAAATACTGCATTCTGATTGGTTGGCGGTCCATTTAATCCAAGTTTAAAGCTAAACCATCGTTGGTGCAAGTGGCCCTAAGTCAAAGATTTGAAACCTAACTTTTTATACATAAGTGAAACACATGTAACCGATTTTATTTATGATAATGAGTTATTAATAAATGGATATAAAAGTGAAAAAATTACATTACAGAATCCAAGTATCTACTGTAAAAATAGTATAAGGTCTAAAGTAATCGAAAGAAAATGCAATAAGTTTTTATGGATGTTATCTATTCAATATAATATGGACAGAACTAAATATTTTCTGTGAACGTTAGTAAATCTAAAATGTGCATAGGCAAAAATCATCATATTGAGAAATTTGACATGAATAATATAAAGCTGGTTTTAAATGGGATTGAATTAGAAAAGGTTACTGAAATGAAGTATCTTGGTGTAATAGTGGATAATAAGTTAACTTTTTTAAGTAATTTCAAGTATATTTTAAATAAAATAAATAAAAAAATATTTTTCTTGCGAATGATAGGTAATATTATTATAAATTATATATAAAACTTTCATTGCATCTCATTTTGACTACTGCTTCTTAATTTTGTATGGTTTAAATCAAAATGAATTTTTTAGATCACAAGTAGTTAAGAAAAAAGTAAAGAGGATTATACTACATAGTAAGAAACTTACTCAGTTAGCTTAATGTTAAATATTTTATGTTTTATGTCAATTAAACAAAGAGTAACGTTTAAAGCCTTTATATTTATTTTTAAAATTAAAAATCATATAACCCCTAAATTTTTAAATAATAAAATTAAATTTGGAAATGTAATATACAGGGTGTATCAGAACTTACGTTAAAAAAATTACATGTGCGCTCATACAAAAATAGAAATAAATTGAGCAAAATTTGAGAGGGGGTGTATGTATGAAATTTTGAGATAAGAACGTTTTGTTTCCACCAATCCCAGAAGCTGTTACAACTACCTATAAGAGTGGGTAAATCGCCCAATCGGTTTCTGTGGAAACATACCAGTAGCTAAAGGTATGCATTTTGAAAGTTTGATGACAATGTCAAGTTAAAATCTTTCATATGACAATTTGTCAAAAATATTTTTTCAAGATGTAAACTGTTATATTACCAGAAGATTATGGATTTTTTAAGTTTATTGTAATAATTTGTTAAGTGTTTTTTCTTTGTTATAATCCTACTTTAAATTTTAGGTCCTAATTTAGAACTGTTGAAAGTTTTACATTGCACATACACTGAAATGGGATATTATTTAAGAAAATAGTTTAAACCGCTTTAATCTTTACTTAGAAAAGTAACAAATTAAAATTGGACTTTATCAATTTTGTATAAAGTGTGTGATTTTTTTGCGTTTAAGTGTATTAGTTTATTATTAGTTTCATACTTAAATTACAGATACATGTTTGACCATTTTTTAATATTTGTAACCAAATAAACTGTTAAACAACACGTGGCTTTAATGATTTACTTACAATATAATGCAATAATGATTTACATACTAAATATGTTTATTTATATTATTATAGACGATACCTAAAAAAACTCAATAAATTATTATTTGGTATATTGCACGGAAAGAAATTAGTGGGCTCTGCGCTATACATTATAAGATATTTGGTAACAGTGGCAAATTATAGTGATTTAAGCTATAGATTATAAGGGACACAATAACTAATAATGTTAAAAATAAATTGGAAACGATTATATATATTACAGACACGATTATATTTATTATAGGCACTATTATAAATTTACAGAAATTTTATTATATTATAAAAATTATTAGCACGGACAATAATTAAATCTATTTAAGCTATAAATGCCATACTATTTGTTATATTTTATTATTCACTAAACAATTAAAGTATTTCATATAAATTTTTATACTGACTGCCATAATTGTAAGAGAAAGCCTTGTATTTATATAATAAGCAATTATAATTTGCTTGGTATGTGTGTTATAGCGCTCCTAGCTATAATTTTTTTTCCGTGTGATTTTCTACTTTTTTAATCGTATGGATTGAGGGGCATTTTAAACATTTGTCTATCAATATATATTTTAAATCGTAGATTTTCCATTCCAGTTTATGTGCACATGTATAAATTTCAATTATTCATACTTAATTAGGACCTAAAATTTAAAGTAGGAGTATAACAAAGAAAAATCACTAAACAAATTTACTAATTCACTACAATAAAGTTTAAAAATTCATAATCTTCCAGTAATATAACAATTTGTTAAAAAATATTTTTGACAAATTGACTGTCATCAAACATTCAAAATGGATACCTTTAGCTACTGGTATGTTTCCATAGAAACCAATTGGGCGATTTACCCAGTTTTATAGGTAATTGTAACAGCTTCTGGGATTGGTAAAAAAGAAAGGTTCTTATCTCAATATTTCATAAGTACACCCCCCACTCAAATTTTGCTCAATTCTTTTCTATTGCTGTATGAGCGCACATGTAATTTTTTTAACGTGAGTTCTGATACACCCTGTATATCATACCAGACAAGTAAATGATTTTTATATTGATAAAGCAAACTGTAATAAATATAGTAAATCTTTATTCTATAATGGTCTCATAAGCTTTAATAAATTACCTGTTCATACAAAAAACTGTGATACTTTAAGTAAATTTAAGTTATTGTTAATTTTTTTTTTAATGTTATAAATACTTTATATAGATTTGATATTGATGTATTAGTTTGATACTAAATAAATATATTATTTTTATTATTATCATTATTATTCTAGGGCTTTTAGCTAATTTTGACAAAAACTTAGGAAGAAATCAGAAAAATTGATAAGATTCAACTAATTTGTATTACCCTTAAACCCTTAAACAGCAAGTTTTTTTTGAGTTTTTGTTTATCTCGTTACCCTTTGTGGGTAATGCCATTTTTTCAGATAAATGATTGTGAAATAATTAAAGAGCTTGTAACGATATAAATCGTCACTTTGTAATATAGCAAGGGTTAATTAAACTATTCGTTTACTTACGTTATAATTTATGTTTATTTTTTATATAAATAGTTACGTACGTACAGAACTATTTTGTATCTGGGACTATTTTGTAGCAGGAACTGAATTCTAACCATATAAGTCTCTATTCCATAGTTCTACCTGAAAATAATATAAAGAAAACATAATTAGAATATGATTTTTAATAATAAAGAATCATATGACTTATTTCTCTATAATACATTTGTCTATGGACTTACCTGGTTTTTATATGTTTCAGAGTCTATTAAGGGTTGGATTTCACTGGCTTTCATCTGTAGCTTGTCTCTCCTGGAAAGTTTCGTATGCTTATTCCTTCGGGATAATCTAGAATTTGTTGAAAATAGTTTGCTGGAACTGCTCACTTAGATTCAGTATTTTGTTTATACTTAGTTCACAGGACACTTAGTATTCTGTTCGTATTTTTATTAGTTTTGCTGATAAACAATAAGTATTGTTTATATTTGTTTCTTAGAGTAATATTTTGAGGTTAGATATCACTAATACGGATTTATTAGGAAATATTCTTTTGTTATTATTTTTGATGTAGTTTTCGTTACCTTTATTAGGAATCCTATACGGTAAAACTGTAGTTGATAATGACTTGCATAGATGTCGCTAATAGTTCTGAAATAGGATTTTATTTACCTGAAGGGTTCATACTGGTGAATAAGGTCGATTTTTCTCCTTCTGGAAGCAACTCTGTTACAAAATGGTGGTGTCATTTTGACGAGTGTTTATTTTCTGTAATCATCGAAGTAATCCTTCATGTATTTTTATTTAAAGTTAGTGAAAATGAATATTTAAACAATGCGGAAGATATTGTAACTGTTATTTTCTACAATTACGCATTTATAACGTTTCGATGGACATCGAAGACTTAGTATGACACGTAAGTTAAGTTTTTCTGTTTCTTAGAATATTTCTGAGATATAATTATTGTTTTAGCACCATTATTACTACATTACTAGACCATTAATTAATTAATTAATTACTATTTCTATACAATTAATATGGAATTATATTAATTTAAGTTGAAGTTTATTTTGGTATATTTGATATACAAGTTCTCCGCATGGAGTGATGTTCTGTTGGAACATGGTTCTGTATTTTTCGGCATAGATAAATTCTATATAACCGTCTAGCAGACAATTTTATATTGGACATAATTTTCAAAAGTATATTTTATCCCGGACAACATTTTCAATAATACATTTTATCCTGGAAGATGATTTTTCCAAAGTAGATGGGACAGCCTATATTTTTTTTCTTTCATTTGAGAAATGAATTCATCAGCATAGGGGAGACTTGTACAGATGGACACGATGGAATTCATACCTCATGGATTTTGCAGAAACCAGCTAAGTACTCTTTCTGAAAACTTTTGAAAGCAATATTTCATATTTTTAAATTCTTTTATTTCAATATTCTTATAACTGTAAACTTTATCAGATCTGATATAGTATTGTTTAATACTATATGCCCTTCTGGCTTTTGTTCATTTTTAGGTACTTATTTTTTTTAAACATTTAATCTCATTTATTAATTATTAAATATCATACTTTTGATTAAATGATTTCTAATTTAAGCATGACTTTTATACACTGCAAGAAATGATTGCTGTTTACATACATTTCTTGGTGCTTGCTGAACTTCATGTTTTCTTTATACATTTAAGTCGAATGATTTCTGAATTTAGTAATTTTTATTAAGATTTCTTTAATTATATCTTAATATAATTACACATATTTTTTATATATATTAATACATTACTTGATGTGCTTTCATTAAGTTTATTTATAATAAATTTCTCAAATGAATTATCTTATTTTATTTAAGAGTTATATTTTCTCAAACTGAAAAGCTTAAGTATTTACACTAGGTTGTTACTTACCTAAAGGAGTAAAAGCTAAAGTAACTGGCGCCCCTAACAACATTAATCAATTCTTTCTATTTTTCCCTTGCCCATACCCATTGCTCCGCTGTCAAAACTAGCCGTTGGCAGTGAACGTATTAATTACGGTACAAGCTAATGCCAATTTTTCAGATAAATGATATCGAAATAATTAAAGAACAGAAATTAAAATATTGATCCAAAAAACTAGATTCCAAATTCATAATGGACTAAACATCCTTTATGTTTGCTATCAATTTATTATAGTATGTGAAAGAGCAGCACGATGAAACATAATCCAATCTACGTAAAACCAGAAATTGGTAAAAAAATATTTCTAGGCGTATCTTCGTCTGATGGACGTACTTTGCTTCTATGTCTCATTGGTTAGATAATAAATAAATCTAATTATGTCAGTATTGAACTGGTTACGCTGATAATCCAACTTTATGACTGATTTAATTTCAAGCACCGTGGATAATTGTACAAATATTTTCTCATAAGCGTGATACCAAAAAACAAAAACGCCTGTAATTAGTACAAGTTATCGCAAAAACATCATTTTAATCGATGGTGGCTTTAGAAATTAAGTGTGGACAATGATTCCGTAGATCTCATCCTAAGATACATTTGCAGAAAAAGGAAGAAAATATCTAATTTTTCTTTAGTTTAAAATGTTTGGAATTTAAAAAATAGTGTCTAAAATATTTGCAACAGAGACTTCTTAGGAACTTAGCAAGTACTGTACCCAACACACGTCTAATTCGACGCTTTAAGTAACGTTTCTCCCTGTGCAATATTTTTACTTGTTTCAAGGTCTGAAATGACTAGTTAAGATCATAAGCATAGATTTTCAATTAAAAATTTGTATTTTTTGAGATATTTATATACCCTATTATTAGTATTTCTCATTTTTATTATTTTTATGCTCTAGCCATTAAATTCTACAACAAACCTAAATCCTAAATATTTTCTTTATATAAATCTGGAATTAATATACAATATCTCCTATGCATGAATAATATTATTTACTTTCTGTTATATTAAATATATTATTATTTTAACTAGCACCTCCTTTTTTAATTTATTTATGGAATTCAAAAACTCACCAATATTCCTACCGATAAGTTTTCGCTACTTTAACTTATAGCCACTTTATTGTAACCCGTTGTCGTATGATAAAAAATGGCTAATCTGCATCTCCAAACAACTTATTAGTGTTATCTTTGAGATCTAATTAAATTGCCACCGTCAGATTATCAAGATAGAATACATTATCTTCGCGTTATACATGTATACTCTTCAGATTTTCTCATTGCAGCAACGAGTTACCTGCTGTTTTGCATATGTCGAGTGATTAAATTAAAATAAATGTCAATCATTGGAAATGCCATGTATATGGCTATGCAATCAGATGAACGAGAAAATGTATGCTTGCATTTAATTTGTTATTCTGTACGGTAAAATTTTGCAACTTTACCCAGAGCGTACAACTTTGCCCATCTGCAAGTTGATAATTTTTTTTCTCTAAACGTGGCAATGTTTATTATTATTGTTTTTATTATTTTTTTTTTTTTTATTATGCTGTAAGCATATGCCAGTCAGGCCAATGTCCGTGCCTCCGACAAACACGGGTGACGTGCTGGCAAATTAACCAGAAGCTGCTCTTCACACCGTGAAGTAAGCAACTACTGGGTCCGGTTATCATGAGCTCTGAGTAAATTCAATGATCCCAGGATTACGGCTTTCAGCACATGCCGGAATGGTTTTAATTGCAGAGAGGAACGTCTGCCTCATACCGCCTAGAGAACCTATTATGAGAACTACTAATTTGACAGAACACTCTGGATAAAGCCTGCGGAGCTGGAAAAGGAGATCTTGGTATTTTGTCCGTTTTTCCTCCTCTTTTAAAACTATGTTTACTTCAGCGGGGGCTGAGAACTCAACCACAAACATAGCTTTACGTTCTTTATCGAGGAGGACTATGTCAGGCTTGTTAGCCCTAATTTGCCTAACTGTGGCGAATGAGTAGTTCCAATAAATCCGGCACCTCTCATTCTCCACAACCGACTCAACCTCCTCCGGAGCATAGGGCAGCACTCGTGTTTCGTCTATACCGTACGAGTGCCTTAGATGATAGTAAAGCACCCGCAAGGCCGCGTTATGTCTTCGGATATAGGCAGAGACTGCATACTTGCTACATGCTGAGAGCAAGTGCATTAAAGTCTCTAGTGCTCGTTGACAGGCCCTACAACTTGTGTCAGGGACCTCCATACCCATAACGCGGCTACGGTAGACAAGTGTATTAAAAACACCATCCTGGCACGCCATAATAAATCCCTCGGTCTCTGACTTAAGCCCATTAGCGCATATAAATGCGAAAGTTAGTCTTTTGGATAATCCAAGGTCTTCAATGGCTTTGAAAAAAATACCATGCATTGGCTTATCCGTATGTGCCTGCAGAAGTCGCACGGCTTCTGCAGACTTGACCTGGGCTTTTAAGCGAGAGGGTTCCAATTCGGTGACAGAATGTTGGATTTCCCTCTCGATGTCGAATGTAAGACCGAGTTCATTGGCGGCTCTGGTGGCTGCCTTAAACAGAAATGCTCCTCCCCCTGCTTTTTCATGGTCAAATACCATTCTAAGCAGGGGTTCCATACTCCTAACGACCTTGCAGGCTCCATCCAGTGTGATTCTGTCATGTAGACACTCCAAACTCAAGAGCCCACGACCACCTTGCTGACGAGATATGTACAGTCGTGGGACGGACGATTTAGGATGCAGACTTCGGTTGATGTGCATCATCTTGCGAGAATTCCTGTCGAGTTGGCGCAGCTCATCTACATTCCACCTGATGACTCCAAATGAGTAAGTTAGAATGGGAACGGCGAGCATGTTGGTTGCAGACACTTTATTCTTCCCCGATAGCTCTGAAGACCAGATCTTTCGGAGAAGGTGCCTGTACCTGCCGCGGAGAGCATCTTTAACAGTGGCTACTTCTTGGGTATGGCTTTGGGCCATTCCAAGGTAAGTGTATGACTCTCCGGCATCTAAATGGTGTAGGATGCTTCCATCAATGAGCTGCGCGTCTTCTCCAACATTGGCGCATCGTCCTCTCTTAAGATGAACCAGTGCACATTTGTCGACCCCAAACTTCATGCCGATAGCATGCATATACTCCTCCACCACTCTAAGGGCTTGTTTGAGTTCCCTTTCGCCGGAGGTATAGAGCTTAAGGTCATCTATATAAAAAAGATGAGTGACCTTATGCCTCCGGTTACTTGGTGGACCGCAGTAATATCCTTTGGTATTCCTGAGAGCAACGGATAAAGGAAGTAGTGAGATGCAAAAGATAAGCGGGCTAAGGAAGTCTCCCTGGAATACTCCCCGCATAAAAGTTACCAGCTCAGTCTGAATTTTTCCCCCACCGGAAGATATGGTGAAGCAAGTCTTCCAGAGCGGTAACAGTTCTTTAATACATCTCACTATTGGATCTGGTACCCCAAGGCATTCGAGCAGAAAGATTATAAGCTCATGAGGTGTTGTGTCAAATGCCTTTTGGTAGTCGATCCAGGCCATAGAAAGGTTGCGCTTGAACTGTATAGAATCCTGCATGATGCATCGATCCACCAGCAGATTTTCTTTACAGCCAGCGACTCCCTTCTTTGACCCTCGTTGCTCATGGATGGCTTGGAATACTGGATTCACTGCATGGAGTATCCGCATGTACAAAATTTTCGTGAAAATCTTGTAGCACGCGTTAAGACACGTTATCGGCCGATAGTTTTTGGGGTCGGACAAATCTCCTTTCTTAGGGATAAGCACGGTTCGCCCCTCGACAAACCACGAAGGTATTTGCTGCTCCGCATTTAGCCAAGAGTTGAAAATTCTAGCCAAATGGGGGTGGGTGGATGGAGACTTTTTCCACCAGTAGTTGTTAAGGCCATCTGGGCCAGGAGCAGAAAAGTTCTTTGAGCCATCAAGGGCTTTTCTAACTTCCTCCGTGGTTATCGGTCGACGCTCTTCTTCAGGCCTAGGACACCTCCTACAGAAGGTTTCAAATTGCGTCAGGGCTGGAGTGTCTAAATTAACTGGGCGCACTTCTTCATAAACTCCTTTCCAGAAATTTTCCACCCGATCAGCGGTCGGCGGTTTTTCAACAGCAACTGGAGGGTCTTTAAATAAGCGAGAGGGCTCTTCACGGAATTGTTTATTTTCTTGAAAAGCCCTTGCCCTCTTTTCTAATGACTTTTTCGCTGTCATTAGCATTCGTATCCTATCGAGACAGTGTTGTTTGATAGTTTGCAACACTGATCGATTTAATGTGTGATGGTGGCGCCTTAAAGTTGTTGCAATTTTGCGCACTTTTGTAGTAAATGGTTTATTTTCATTTATATATTCCATCACACATTGGATACGAGATGCATGCTGTCTCGCCGACTTGATCTTGGATGCCATCTTGTGTATACGTCGCTTTGCTCTCTCAGACTGAGGATCTAAGTGCCTTTCCATCTGAGAAGTTCTAAGAGCAACGTCGTATACACAGCAGTTGATTTGCCAGATGTCAGCATTTTCTGGAAGTCGTTCATCAATCTGCGCGTCCAGTCTGGCCAGTTCTTCGGGCTTGATGCGCTTCACTCTGTGAAGCGTTTTTCGTTCTTTTAGGTTCTCTAACCTTGGCGGTACAGGATGTTCCCCTCCCTCTGTCGGGATAATCGGGTTAGCATTTGCTATCCCAACTGCCGGAAAGGGAGGGGCTCTGACGAAGCCTTTGCTTAAAAGATGGGATACATAATCACGCAGTTTTTGTTGCGTGAAGGCTCTGTGCTCGGGGTGCATCTCACACCACAAAGCGTGCATACGAGCCATGTACCCCCTTCTAGCAGGCTCACTCCTCTCTCTACATAACAGAAGGTCGTCTCTAAGATCATCTGTCCACTCAAAGCGTCCATGGTCATTGCGGGGTTCATCAACGGGCATAACTTGGGCCCCACCACCTTGCCGGTGACCTCCATCCGGTTGAGGTCGATCGTGGGGGTCTCTTCTCATTCTCGGTCTGGGAACAAGTTGTTCAGACTAAGTGGGGTGTTAACCCAAAAAGTCTGGCGGCTGACACTAGAGGGAAGTAGCATTCACCTCTTGGGATGCGCTTTGGCTGCCAGGTCCGACTTTGCATCCCCTTGTAGCTGGGTAAAGTGGTGTCGCTAATCACCATGCACGGCATAAGATCTTGAATTGCCGCTCCCTGCTTATTTGTTTTTATTATTATTATTATTATTATTATTATTATTATTATTATTATTATTATTATTATTATTATTATTTAGTTAGAATTATGGAGAGCCCCAAATAAGCTTTTGGCTTGCAGTAGAAAGGTTTGATGTTAGCAGTTTGCTTTCTAGAAGACGCTCTCAGTACTTCGATAGCTGCCCTACAGTATATAATAATAATAATAATAATAATATTTATTGCATAGAAAGGACTTACATAATATATACATGGTAATCATTTGCAAATAAATATGCTAAAAACACAGAAATGTAATAAAACATTTGAGCGTGCCTTTAAAATATTTTCTAAAACTAAAAATCAATATTTTCAAAATTTATAAGAATACGAGGTAAGTTATAATATATAATTAAATAAGTATGTAATTAATAAATATATAATTGATAAAAAGGTATAAAGGTAAGTATTGATAATTTTCGATACAATGCTAAACCAAAAACACGTTACAACACAAATATACAAACAACTAAGTAAATAACTATATAAATACATAAATAATTAAATAAATAACATTGACACAATTACATTAAGTTTATGATTGAAACTACTATAACGAGTAAAAATAAATAAATAAATAAATAACTGGGTTAAAATAGTATTTTTTTGAATAAATAATATTTTTTATGTATTTTTTAGATCAATTTGTTTAATAACGGTGTCTCTTGGTAACTGTAAGATATAATTTTTGCATAAATTTTTAAACTGTATTTTATGTTTAACGTTTTTTATATTTTCCGGTAGTGCGTTATAAACTCTAGGGCCTAAGAAACTGCTACTGCGCTGACCAAGGGTTTTATTCATTTTGGGAATAGGTAAAGTATTATGATTTCTTGTTCTAGTAAATTTAACATTTTTATTTTCAGGTTGCTTGTATAGGAGAAGAGCTAAATAAAAAAGTTTTCTGCAGTCCATTTTCTTTGATAGGCTGAACAGTTCATCGGAAGGGTAAGTATTACTTTTTTTGTGTATTATTTTTAGTATGCGTTTTTGTGTAATTTCTAAGTCCTCCAGCACATTTTTATAAACACCTCCCCAACCAAGTATGCCGTATCTCAGGTGGGACTCCACTAAAGCATAATATACCATATTTATTTGTTTTATACTTAAAATGTCCCTTAATATTTTAAAATATGGTATGAAGCATCTTATTTTATTGTTGATCTGTTGAACTTGTAGGTCCCATTTAAGGTGCTGATCTATCATAATTCCTAAAAATTTGGCCGATGAGGTTCTTTTTATGAAAAAAGTTTCAACCTGACTGTTGAATGTGAGCCTGTCAAAATTTGGTAGACCATTAGTATATGACGCAAAGGTCATAAACATTGTCTTGTCAATATTTAGTGTAAGTATGTTGTGATCAAACCATTTTTTTATTAAGACAAAGTCACTTTCAACCATGTTTTTTAAGTGTTGCCAGGTAAGCCCTCTATAAAAAATTGTTGTGTCGTCAGCAAAACTTAATACTTCACCCCTGGTGTTAACTCTAAACACATTATTAATGTAGAGAACAAATAAAATTGGTCCTTCAGTGACTGTTGTGTTGTGCTTCAAAATCACGTAAGCAAATATCGGTGATATTTTGGCGGTTAGGACTTTTTTAGGACTGAAAGCTAAGGTTTGCTGTGACTTTATTTACTTATTGCAATATTTTAATGAAATTTGGACTAGGGATTCTTTACATATTCTTACCAAAATAGTGATATAATATTTTAACTAATGTTAAGGAAGTGGCCTTTGTAAAAAAAAGTTAATTAAATATATTTATTATTAAAACTAAAAGCCCAATTAAAACTAAACCTGTTTTGTGTTATAATATTTTTAAGAAGAAACACCCTTCTTTGTTCATATTCAAATTCTGTTTAAAAAGAAGTCCTTTACTTTTTATTAGTTACGTTACACTTGTCACAGAATGATTTCTTTTATTTTTGAAGTTTTTTTAATAAACAAATATATTCCACATTTTTAATTTTTTTGTATTGCACCCCTATACTGCTTCACTACGCTAGAAAGCAGTAACTCCATTTGTCGCATAGCAGCGTTTTCAAAATATTACATCAGAGTTGACGTCAAAACGTCGCTAGGCACAAATGGAGTTACTGCTTTCTAACGTAGTAGGGCAGTATACAGCACGGTGCTTTTTTGGGGGTATTTTTTGTTTGTTTGGAAACCCTGAAATTTCTTTACCATTCGATATTACTGACCATTTATATGATTTTCAGCGAAAATTAAAAAAATCTAGCTGCGAAGAGTAAAACAATCCATAAAAATATGTAATGCTACGCATTTCATTATATACTATTCACAGTAAATGGGTATATTGCATTTTTCCGATTATTAAAAAAATAAATAAATAAAAAATATTTTTCAACAATTTTTTAAATTTGTTTTTCCTTTTTCGCAAGTGTGGGCAAAGTTGCAATTTTGGATGCAACTTTGCCCACCCCTTTTTTATATACACTTTGACTTGATTAACTTGACATTGGAATGAATCATTTGGCTTAATTACTTTTACCATTTTTTTTACAAAAATTTTATTATCAATAAAACACATTTACCTGCGCAAAGTTGCAAGGTTTTACAGTAATTAAAAGAATAAGAAAGCTTAAGAAACATAAACATTTTTAAAAAATGGCTCTTACCCCAATGAACAAATTTAAGGTGTGAGACCTCCAAACTTTTCAATTTGAAATTTTTGCAGGTCACCCTAATATACATAAACATTTACCATTATTTATATAATTGTATATTGCATTACTTTCTTATTCATATTTTAGGGATCTTAATTTTTATTTTTAAGGATGCAATAAGTGAGTTAACACAATAAGACCTTTAAGACTTCAGTCAGGTTAGTTACAAACTTGTATCATTAAATCAGAAAAGAAAAATTTTCTTTCTACTAAAACAAACAAAATATATGTATTTTATCTTTTTATACAGTGCGGTCCAAAAGTCACCCCCCCCCCCTTTTAACTTTTGAACGAGTTGAGATATCGACTTCTAATTCAGAACTCTTAAATAAGACAACTTAAACTATCTTTTAGCATATATTTTATATTTCCAGCTCTTAAAATGTGGGCAGGGGGGCATGGGGGGACATTTTTTTAAATGGAAAGGGGGGTCGTGTGATACATCATTTTAAAGCTTATAAAATTCTCTATTTAAACTAAAATTTTTAAATTTTTTAAAAATGTTTTTTAAGGTTTTGATTTTTCAATTTTTTGTGCTAAAACATTCGATTTTTTAAGTTTTTTTTATAAATTTTTATTTATGTCAACTAAAATTAGTTTAAAAGTATAGTTAACATTTTTTTATGATGAAATTAGGCATTTTTAAAAAATTATTTGTTTTTTTTAGAGTAATTTTGACATTAATACCCATTTTCAACCCCATTTTAAACCAAATTTTTTTTTTAATTTAAAAATATGAAGTTAAATGGAGAATTTTATAAGCTTTAAAATGGTGTATCAGACGACCCCCCTTTCTATTTAAAAAAATGTGCCCCCATGCCCCCCTGCCCACATTTTAAGAGCTGAAAGTATTAAATATATGCTAAAAAACAACTTAAACTGTCTTATTTAAAAGTTCCAAATTTGAAGTCGATATCTCAACTGGCTCTAAAGTTAAGAGGGGGGGGGGTGACTTTTGGACCGCTCTGTATAAGTTTTTTTAGGTAAATCCTATTCTGATCAGATATTTGTTAACACCTTAACGCACTCACCCAACTAACTCAATAGGGTGGCTCTTTTCCGCTCACTCGAGTTAACTCGGGCGGACCTAGAATGTAGAAAATAAGGTTCTTTTGAATTTTCTCAACATTATTTGTTATTGCCCTTTAGTGTAGACTAAAAATAAAGAAAAAAAAGTAGTGTGTCAAGGGGTTAAAGTAAATTTTGAGTTCAATCAAACCTAAAAATATTAAAATCTCAAAAATTACAAAAATATTCGCGTACAATTTTATGACTAATCTGGCGATATATGCTTCTGGCCAAATAAAATATACCCAAGCGTCTGACCAATGGAAAGTGTCCATTATCTTAGAAACAAGTTAGCTTTTAAGCGAAAAGATTGCAGGAGATTATATTTATGAAGGCTATCCCCTATTTGGCTTGGGTAGCCGTCATTAAAAATATTAATTTAAAGATATTTGTTATAAAAATATATTTTCATATGGCTAAGAAACATAAATGTTGGGACTGGCGCATAAAAAAAAGCTTTAATACATTAAAATAATTATAATAAAAACAAGCCTTGAAGATATAAACAGTGAATAGTATATTGCATTTTCCCAAATAATTTTGAAAACAAAAAAAAAATATGAATTTTTTACAAGATCTTTTTTTGTAAAAGGAAAAATTATTGAAAATTTTTTTTTTTTCGAAAAAACAGTTTTCAAAAAAAAAATCTTTTTGAGGAAAACAAAAAAAAAATGTTTTTTTTTAACTAAAAAAAAATCAAATTTTACATTTTTTTAGAAAGATCTGTTTTAAAAACGAAACAATTTTGAAAAAAATAAAATAAAAAAAAAACTTTACTAATTTTTTAACAAGCCCCTTAGGGGAACGATATGGGTTAACCAAGCCTACCATGTCAGATGGTTAAAGCATATCTTTATACCAGATGGTTAAAGCAAGCCTGGAATGCCAGATGGATAAAGCAAGTCATGTATTCCAGATGGTTCAAGAAAACTTGGCATGCCAACTAAATGAAGCATGGATAGAGGATGTCAGAAGGTTTAAGCATTCCAGATGGTTAAAGCATATTAAGCATGCCAGATCGTTAAAGCATTTACAGCATGCCAGATGGTTAAAACATTTATAGCATGCCAGATGGTTAAAGCAAGTTTAGCATGCCAGATGCTTAAAGCAACCCTAGCATGCCAGATGGTTAAAGCAAGCCTAGTATGCCAAATAGTTAAAGCAAGCCAGATTTTTTTTACTTTTTTGGCTATTATAAAAACCATATAGCTTTCATATTTATATTTTTGATTGTAACACATAATTTTCTCAGAAAAAAATACTTTCGTATTAAATAAACAAATCTAATAGGAAAATAAACTTTTTTTAACTGATTTAGTATTTAATAATAATAGTCCAACTAAAAAAAAATAGCACGCCGGGACCGTGGCGTTAGGTTCCGACACCGAAAAAAAATTCTCCAGTCCCTGGAAAAGGTTCAGAGCATTTAATTTCTTAGTTGCTATTATATTTTTCCTTACTAGTAGTTAATTATAATTATTAATAATTATTATAATCAAGGGTAGTAGTGGATAGTAACAAAACACTCCTGCTAGTTTTTCACCGGGTGATCTTACGATAAATATACACATAACGAATTTTGTTAAGGAGGATATTTCAAACAAATTTTGTTTGGTCATTTTATTAATATATTAATAACAATCAAGTTAATTAAAAAATAACCATGTTGGAGGTGAAATTGTTTTTTTTTTCCATTTTACAGCCAAATTATTCATCTCATGATAAAAGTGGTTATGAGCAAACTTGTATCTCTTGAAATTCTCTATAAGTTTCATATATTATAAATTTTCATAGGTACTTTGGTACGGTTACAGAGGGCGAAACTTGACTTTCAGTACCAACTGTTACCGTAACAAAATAGTTATAAAAATGGAAACATATAAAACTTATAGAGAATTTCAAGAGCTACAAGTTTGCTTTTAACCACTTTTATCCTCTGATGAATAGTTTGGCTAAAAAAATCGAAAAAAACAGATTTCACACCCAACATGTCCATTTTTGAATATTTATAACTCGATTGTTATTAAATATATTTAAGAAATGATTTTTATCGTAAGATGCACCACTTAAGCAAATCACCCGGTGAAAAACTAACAGGAGTATTCTGTTACTATCCACTACTACCCTTTAAAATACCAGCCCGTGTAAATTTATTGCAATTTAACAGGGAATATCTCGTTATTTGACTGGACTATGTTTAAAAATATCTCTTTCACGAAAATGTGACAATGTTTTGTCTTTAATAATTTTTTTATGAAATAAAAGCTTTTTTCTTAAGTTTTGTTTTTGTTTTTCTTTATTCTATTTTTATTTTATTTATATTATAGTAATAGTAATAGTATTTATTGACCAATTTGATACATATAGTACATTTGGTAAGTCAACATATAGATATTTAAAAAATTCAAATATTATTTTAGACTAACATACACATACACAACGTTATACTTATATGTACTACAAAATTTGTAGTATTATATTTAATATAATTTGTAGTAGTATATTTAATATAAAACTTATCACAATTGTATAAAAATAATTACATGTTACAAATGTTACATTTAAAGGCATAATAAAATTTTAATAATTAAAAGTACTCATTTACAAAATAAAATCCTCCTTCAATTAGATAACACTAGGCCACACGGTTTCTTGCCCTGATTGGAGTCATATGGTTTTTAACTAATTTTGGGTCGCTGAGGCCGCATCTGGCCTCAGAATATTTTTATTACCTAAGGTTTCTGAGAAAATTGAGATAAAAGTGGTAAAAAATCATTATTTTAGCCCTCTTTTGTTCTAAAATCATGGGAGATAAAAATATTCCGAAAAAAAAACGTCATTATTACCTGGACTTATATCTCAAAAATTTTAGGTGCTGGAAATTTTCTAAGGTCAGATTCGGATTCTACGCCCTCGAATTAGTAAGAAAAATTTACTTTCCGATCGGGTCAATAAAAAAAGTTGCGATTTGTTGCCTAGTGTAATTTTTAACTTCTTGTTTAAATCTATTATAGTTCACAATTTTTTTGATGGAAGAGGGTAATTTGTTATAAAATACAGTACAACAATATATATAAATTATATATCAAATCATCGATGAAATAATAGTATATTCTTTAACAAGTTTAGAATGATGCTTACTCCTAACGAGTGTATACAGAATATACTAGTCTTAGGTAGGTACCTACCTATAGGTTTCCTTAAACTTTAATAAAAATCGGGACAATATGGGACAATACATAAGCGTAAAAATATTTTTTATAGATCTTTTTAGAAATCCGTTTCTTTTGTTACAGATTACTTTGTGATCAATTTGAGAAGCAAAGTTATCCAATTACCAAGAGATACAAATGCATACAAAACGATATAGTATATGTATTGGGACACACCCCTCGAAGATCGCGACTATCCATGAAGTGCAGCGCCTACGCCGATCAACTTTTTAAGTCACTTGCCACACCTGACTTAAGGCACACACATCTCGTATAACACTTATCTCAGTAATTGAGAACATAAATTTATCTGAATAAAAAAAAAACAGCATCTCAATAACATGTCAATCATCTTAAATTAAATTGTCAATTTAAAAAAAAAATGCTTTTCTGTATATTATTTTTCAGGAACAACACAATATATAATATTCAGATAGTCAGTAGATTTACTCCAAAGTAACACAGTAGCTACCAAGTATTTTTTACCACTTTTTCTCAGCAAAATTGCAGTCATAAGATTCGTTGCAAATTTTATTGCACTAAATCTTCTAAACAAAAAAAAAATAGAGATGGAAAACCATAAGCAATAACAGGCTTTCTGTTAACCGGTTGCTGAATTACCTTGTTCTAAAATGGCCAAATTTTGCGTAATACTTGAAGGTTCCCATAGTAGCATTTAAATAGAACTATTTTACTTCTTGTTGTATTTTTTTATAAAGCATTTTTCATTAAATTCAAATTTACACTTTAAAAATTAACAAAAAAAATAAAAATAAGGCATTTAGCTCCTCCTGGCCTTGGTTTCCATTAAGTCCCCTACCTACCTACCTACTTTGTTTAAAAGTAATTAAATTAAGTAAATAATGGCATTTTTTTCAGGTTAGCAGTAAAAATAGAGCTTGGATGTGTAAAAAAAGTAAAGAGGGATCTTGGCTATCTTTACGTATTTATTGAAAAGGGTAGAAAGGGTAGGGTAAAATATTCTTTGTTACGAAGCGTAACTTTAGCGTTACGAAGCGTTACATGGGCGGAGGGGGTTAAAAACTGCAAAAATGTGGTTCTTTTTCTTGATTGATTACATTATAATTTCTCTCTGTGCAATTTCTATACAAACATGGACCATGTTTGCGATCGCAGATACGAATGAATTAACTTAAATGATTAATGCCTATATTCAAGTATCATAAAAATGTTTAAATTATTTTTGGTATTTTATTTATATACCTGTAGCTAAAAAAGAATGTAGGATTTATTGTAAGTTTGAAACAGAGGCTTAGAAGAGAGCTAAAAATAAAATTAGTAGAGTAAAAATAATTCTGGATTTACCTACTAGTTAGAGTTCGGGTTTCAGTGTCTTTTATGGATCTCGACATATAGAACGTCCACTCAAATAGGCAATTTTTATTTTTTTAATTATTTTGTCATATAGGACAATATTTTAAATAAATATTTATGGCAAAATATAAAAGAGTATTTTTTTGTGTTTATTGAAGTCATGTCTAAACAGTTATAAAAGGAAGAGTAACAAAAAAAGCCACTTTAAAATTAATAGGTGTAAGAAAATACAAATAAGCGCCACTTACACGGAAAGAAATTAGTGGGCTCTGCGCTATACATTATAAGATATTTGGTAACAGTGGCAAATTATAGTGATTTAAGCTATAGATTATAAGGGACACAATAACTAATAATGTTAAAAATAAATTGGAAACGATTATATATATTACAGACACGATTATATTTATTACAGGCACTATTATAAATTTACAGAAATTTTATTATATTATAAAAATTATTAGCACGGACAATAATTAAATCTATTTAAGCTATAAATGCCATACTATTTGTTATATTTTATTATTCACTAAACAATTAAAGTATTTCATATAAATTTTTACACTGACTGCCATAATTGTAAGAGAAAGCCTTGTATTTATATAATAAGCGATTATAATTTGCTTGGTATGTGTCTTATAGCGCTCCTAGCTATAATTTTTTTTTCCGTGTAAAAGTTAAGTAATTAAAGAGTATATTAGTATGTATGTACCTATAATATAATATAGGTAATTTCTGATTAAAAAAAAACAGTGCAAAATAAAGAAATATTAAAAATATTCGTAGGTTAAAAAAGGACCAGATTCATTTTCAGCAACCTCAAAAAGCCCAGTACATCAATTATTACGAAAACTATCCCCCGCCCCTTATGGGGTAGATTTATAAAAAAATTATTCTAACTTAGTTTTAGGGACCACAAAAACCACAATATACCAATTTTCAAGAAAACTACCCCCGCCCCTCGAGGGCCTCCAGGGTCCCCAGGGATTGAAGTTAGATTTTTATTCTTTTAATGTTAGTTACCTTTAAAACCCCCAAAAACCAATGTTTATGAAAACATTGTAAAAACTTAAAAATTATTGCCCTCGCCTCCGGGGTGGTGTTATTATCAGATTTAGTATCTCCGAACACAAAAACCCTTATACACCAATTTTGGCGAAAATATTAAAAACATTTAAAAATATTTACCCACTCACCCCCGAGGGGGTGGAGTTATTTTTTTATTGTCAGATTCAATTTCAGCAACTTCAAAAACCCCTATACAGCAATTTTTAAATATTTGTTACTCTACCCAATATTTACCAAAAGCAATTTTGAGTGAGAACTCTTGGTAACATACCGGTTTGCCAAATTTTAAGTCTCTAGCTTAAAGCGGTCTTAAGTTATCAAGATTTTCCGGACAGAAAAACCTACCAATCGACCGACCGACAAGTTCTTTTTTGCTCAATTGATTTTTCGGACAGAAAAACCTACCGATCGACCGACAATTTTTGTTTGCTCGAAATTGATATACAGGGTTATTCACGGAAGTGGCCTATTAAACGTTTATGGAGAACCAATAACTTTAAAAGTCTGCTAATTTGCACTTTGCGGTTTTTGAATATGGCCTATCGATTAAAAATATTTTCATGCTTGTGCCACTTCCGGTTGTACCGGAAGTGGCACTTAACTTTGAGTTTTTAAATGGAACACCTCATATATTTTTTAATTTTTAAAATTTGCATTAAATTTGCTTTATTTTGATGTATAATACTTCATGTCTATCTTCAGTAGTTTTTGTGTTATTCAAGTTTTTAGCGAAAAATAAGTAAATTCAAGCACCCCTAAAAACAATAATTTCTCCTTGATTTTTTCAATTGGAGAAAAGATGTTTTGTGTTTTGCTCAATGATGCTTAAACGAATTATCCTATGCTAAAATGGAACCCAAAAATTATTCAGGGTGTCTGAAAAAGCAGGTCAAATCTAACAAATTTAATATAGCCATAACTCATTTTTTTTAAATGGCACCCTACATTTTTTTTTATTTGGTTAAATAGAGAATTCAATTTGCTTTAAAATAAGTATAGGATACCCTATACCTAACTTTAACCGTTTTTGAGCTATTTGCAAATTATTGTGAAACAGCCGTATTTCTGTTAAAATTTGTTATATTTTATAAAATAGGCCAGAAAAATTAATCGATTTTTATTTATTTACCTTAAAGATCATTATATTTACCTTAAAACTGGATTTTCATGCGCCCAGTAGTGTACATTTCTTCTGTTAAAAATACCCTGTTGAGAAAATTTAGCCTCGTCCGTCCAAATTATTCTTTTTAAAAAGTTTGGTTTTTCTTGAATATTTATCAAAAGATTTTCACAAAAGTCCACTCTATTTTGAAAATCATTAGGTTTTAAGGCCTGTATTTTTTGCTTTTTGTAATCGTGCATCTTGTGGTTTTTTAAAATTCTTTGGATGCTTGAATAGGAAATTCCCAAGTCGTAACTAGCTGCAAGAATTGAGGCATGTGGATATGCATAAAAGTAACCCAAAACATTGACTTCGTCATTTTCGTTGTTTGTAATTGGTTTCGTAAGAGATTTCACTGCATTTTCTTTTCCAAATTGCGAAAAATTTTTGTGTATTCTTCTACATTTTTTACATGACATTCTTGGTAAATAAGGATATTTTGTATTAAAGTTTCTGCAGGTTCTACTAATTATTTTATCATTTTCCTCAAAAATAGCAAATAAATCCAAAATAACAGGGTAAGAATAAGCCTCTGCCATTATTTTACACTAATTTATCACGATAAGAACGATAACATTTACGTTAAAAGAAATAAAAACACAATACAATTTTAAAAATTTACGTAATTGCAGAAATACTGCAAAATACTTCTTTTTCACATTAATTTGCAAATAGCTCGAAAACGGTTAAAGTTAGGTATAGGGTATCCTCTACTTATTTTAAAGAAAATTGAATTCTCTATTTAAACAAATAAAAAAAAATGTAGGGTGTCATTTAAAAAAAAAGAGTTATGGCTATTTTAATTTTGTTAAGTTTGACCTGCTTTTTCAGACACCCTGTATAAATTTTGGATTCCATTTTAGCTTAGAATGATTCGCTTAACCATCATTGAGCAAAATACAAAACAACTTTTCTTCAATTTAAAAAATCAAGGAGAAATTATTGTTTTTAGGGGTGCTTGAATTTGCTTATTTTTCGCTAAAAACTTGAATAACTCAAAAACTACTGGAGATAGACATAACGTGTTATACATTAAAATAAAGCAAATTTTATGCAAATTTTAAAAATTAAAAAATATATGGGGTGTTCCATTTAAAAAATTAAAGTTGAGTGCCACTTCCGGTACAACCGGAAGTGGCACAAGCATGAAAACATTTTTAATCGATTGCCCATATTCAAAAACCCCAAAGTGCAAATTAGCAGACTTTCAAAGTTATTGGTTCTCCATAAACGTTTAATAGGCCACTTCCGTGAATAACCCTGTATATCGACAAAAAACGTCATAAAACGGAAAAATACGCAAAAAAAATAAAAGTTTTGCACGAATGCAGGGATTTCCCAAAATTTAGAAAATTTTCAAAATGGGAAAGCAAAACTGTGCAAAATAAATAAAAAATAAGATTATTCGTAGGCTAGAAAGAGAAATAAGATTGTTATCAGGAATAATAAGTCACAAACTTAACTATAATTTCGCGGTTCTTTCACACGTTCTTTTTTCAACAGATTTTTAAATCGCCTGAAATTTTGTTTGTACGTTCGCACATTCAAGTTAACCTTATTGCTATTTTTTTCTTTAATCGGGCCGTAGATTTAGCCCCCAAGTACCAAAACATCATACCTTGTCAGAAAAGGCCGATTTTCTTAATTCTTGAATAACATTGTCATCATAAAATGTATTGATTTAAAATTTGAACAACATATGACCCTCATGAGTTGCCATAGTTTTATATATAAAAAATGTTTTGATTTCAACACATAGGGGGCGGGGCGATATGGTCAATTCTTCTTAAAAGAATACCTTTTTTGGAGAGAAAAATTCTAGGGCGGGCAACGATGTTCAGAAAAACCATAATATATGCGTAAAACTATAGGTATCTAAATATTTAGTTCCACATACTAACCATGCCCCCGCTTACTAGATCAATTATTGTGAAGGACTGCACTTATGTCATTTCCCCTGTGTTTTTGGGGTAAATTTGGTCGATTGCAGTCTTATATAAAACAAATCATCGCAGTTTGGACAGGCATCTAACAAAATTTTTATTAAAGATATATAAAAATCTAATTTTTCTAAACAATTTTGTTATTTTTTTTTCTTACTTTATTAGTACTTAAAATATGGCTATTTTTGCAGTTATGCAACTTTGAAGTGCTATAACTTAAAAACAAATGGAGTAAAAAATACTTTAAAAAACAAAACTGTATAAAAAATTGCTTTTACATATTTTTAATAAAAATTTCATAGTTACCAAAAAAATGTTGCTCAATCTTGGCGATTAGGTAATTTTTGACAAAAAAAAATAAGAAACCTTTTTTTAATAAACGTTGTTTAAAGTTGTATTTTTTGATTTTTGATAATATCTCTTACCGTTAACGAGAAAATAGCAAAAAACTGCTTTCTTATTCAAAAATAGAAAAAACCACTTTTTCACCCCACAGTATAAAAGTTCCAATTTTTTGTTAAATGTCTGTCCAAAATGCGACGATTTGTTTTTTTATAAAACTGCAATCGACCTTTACTCCAAAAGTACAGGAATAATGGCATAAATGCAGTCCTTCACTATGATCTAGCAAGCGGGGGCATCGTTAATCTGTGGAAATACCATAGAACTAATGTTGGATACCTATATTTTCACGCATATATCATGGTTTTTCTGAACATCGTTGCCCCCTCTAGAATTTTGCTATCCAAAAAAGGTATTCTTTTAAGGAAAATTGGTCACAGCGCCCCCTATGAGAACATTCAAGTATTACGTAATGCTCCTAGGGGGGGTGGGGGTCATTTTGGAGTGTTAAGCCCATGTTTATGGTATAGGAAAATAGCGTTACAGGGGGGGGGGTGGTTGTCCAAAATGATAAAAATTTGCGTTACGTAATACTTGAACGTTCCCTATGCGTTAAAATAAACTCACGAGGGTCACTTGTTACCTTACGAAATTGGAGCTTTTCTGACAAGCTATAATGATTTGGTAGCTGGGGGCCCAGTTTGGGGCCCGATCTAGAAAATAAATTGGCAATAGGATTGACTTGCATGTAGGAACGCACAAAAAAAATCAGAAGTCTCCAAAGACCCTCGCAAAAATATACGCCAAAATCGTATGAAAGATCAGCGAAATTATAGTTAAAAAAAAAATTAAGTAGTCGAATTTCTACCTAAAAGTGTTTGTAGGTTTTCCATAGACGGTATACCGTAGACTGTATAGACCTATGTCTTTCTTCATTTCCTGTGTAACTATAGTTACATTCACTTATCTGGTCGAATTAGTTAAACAAAGTTCGCGCAGAAAGGGCACTGCTATTCATCATCTCCAATGGGCGTTTTATCTTTTCAACCTAATATGGGAAATCGCTTCAAAGATCATTAGAACTTAAAGTTTAATGGGATAAGACATATTACCTAAGCATTAATAATAGTGTAGCCTGAACTAGTGATATTTCATTTTTAAAGCGTATCAAATTAAACAGAACTTGTTGAATAACGAAATTTGTTTAAAATAAAGGCAATAAATATATAGGTTTTATAAATACAAATTTGTTAAAAATGTAATAAATACGAACCAGAACATCTAAGGACATCAGTAGACTGGTTAAATTAACTAGTGATATCTCTAAATTAAGAAATTAACCAATGAAATGAAACATAACAAATCACGGTGCACTTCTGAGGGGTGTTTTCCGAACTTGCGGTGAACTTTAATATTTCTTTATATTCTTGTTATTTATGTAGTAACCAACGATTTAGGATCAAAATTAAAAAAATCTATCGGTTAGTTTTTTTTTTTTATTTAGATTTTTTTATAAAAATCTGCACCTATTTAATTATTTGTCTATATCTCAGCTATTTCTAATTATAACAAAAATATGATTGAAAATAAAATAAAGACTGCTTAATTTTCTACAAAAAAAGTAAATACCATTTTTTTATATCTTTTGCCGTTTTGTCACGATACGTGATTAATGAAGTAAAACAAGTATAAATTCTTCTTTCTATTTATAAAAATTATCTAGGGAGGCTTATTTTACTGTGAAAAGTCAAATTACCTTAAAACACATTATTTCTTTTAATTAAGGTGGCTTCTAGCAAAATTTGAAAACTGACGTAAAGTTGTTTATTTTTTTATGATTATTTTCAATGTTAAGATTTAATGTATTTTTGTAAGAAAGAAGTTTTTTAAATAAAAATGAAATTAGATAATCATGAAACTAATCGAAAATTATTGTGCGTTGTTTGCTTTACAAAAATCAAAACCATTAAGCCAATTCCAAGTACATTATTTTGTAAAAAGTAATTTTAATGTCCGTAAATCATTATTATATTTTAGTTTTTAAAGTAAAAAAGTTAAAAATTTACTTAATTACTTTTTTTATGCATAGGTAATAAATTTTTATTTATTTATTAATAAATTTATTTATTTAGTGGCAGGTTTTTATGCAACAGTGTCATGGAGAGCCCCAACAAACATGCTTTTGGACATTTGGACATCATCATAACCTATTTTTTTTTATTAGTAACCAAAATAATGTAATTGGAACTGGTTTAATGTTTTTGATTATTGTAAAACAAACAGTGTACAATATTTTTTTATTTGTTTCATGATTATCTAAATTCATTTTTATTTAAAAAACTATTTTCTTACAAAAATACATTAAATCTTAACATTGAAAACTATCTATCATAAAAAAATAATAAACGTCAGTTTTAAAAAATTTTCACGCCACCTTGATTAAAAGAAATAATCTGTTTAAATGCAATTTGACATTTTACAGTACAATAAGCCTTCCTAGATAATTTTTAATAAATATAAAAATGAATTTATACTTTTTTGTTTTACTTCAAACTTTAATCACGTATTGTGACAAAACGGCAAAAGATATAAACATTGTATTTACTTTTTTTGTAGATTATTAAGCAGTCTTTATTTTATTTTTAATAATATTTTTATTATAATTAATTAAATAGGTGCAGATTTTTATAAAAAAAATCGAAATTAAAAAAAAACTAACCGATAGATTTTTTTAATTTTGCTCTTGAGTAGTTAGTTACTACATAAATAACAAGAATATAAAGAAAAACTAAAGTTCGCCATGTTCGGAAAACACCCGTCAGAAGTGCACCTTGAAATAAATCTGCCATTTCATTGGTCAACTTTTTAACTTAGTGATAAGGTAATTATGTATACACCATCTTTAAGGGCTTTAATTGTAATGTATTCAATAACTTTTAAATATACCTATATCTGTTTAATATTGTTAACCAGTATTACATATAACTGATTATAATCTATTGATTTAAGAATAAATTAGCGCAGAGTAGTATGAATAAAATAAGATTTAATATTTAAGGGGGGTCGAGGGGATATGCACAGTAGTAGTAAAACTGCTTGGCGACATGAATGGAGCAGTCGAAAGTTGGGCAACGGTTAAATTGCGCAAGGAACATGACCATATATGGATACATGGCCAGATGAATGAACTAGAATGGTGACAATAATCTAGCTTAAGATGCAGTTGGTGATGTTCTTAGGAAGAAATATAAAATAAAAAATATATTATAGTTTATTAAAGTACCTAAATATTATTCATAACTGACTAAAATATTTTTCTCTTAATCCTAAATTTATAAAATACAATATTATTATATGATTTGTATAGGTATAACGAAAAGAATATAATTCTTTTTTGTTGTAAAGTATATTCTTACTCTCCCGTACTTGAATTTAAATATTACTCAGTCGAATTTAAAAATATATTTTCTCTTGAAATAAAACTTTAAACCCTCTTCATAAGCAAAATAAAAAGTTTTTGTTTGAAATATACTAAAGTTAATATTTGTAGTTGTTATTTCAAATAATATTTTTGTATTGGACAAAAAAATAATAAATCTCCTTAAGAATATTGATTTATTCTTTAAATTAGACCTAATAAAGTTTAAGGATACAGAATAACGGTAGTATTTAACGTAAATTCTTGTATTCAAAATATTGTTAACTTTTAAGCAAATCAATATTATTTGAAAATTAGTATTCTTTATGCTTAAGTCTACGATTAAGGGCATATCCACAGGCTTGCATAACAATATAGTACATAAGAATGCGATGCCGTGATTGGCTTGATGTGCCGCCATGTATCTTGTAAGCCAATCACTTCATGGCATTCTTATGTTTTATGTTCTTATGCAAGCTTCTGGATAGGCCTTAAACGACGATAAAAAATTAAATTTATGTATAATTTAAAAATAAATAAAATAGTACCTATATTAATATTTCGTAAAAAAAATGTAAAATAAAAATATAAAACATTTAATTATAATGATTAGAGTAAAGCAAGAAGCAAAAAATCCTTTGTTTTAAATAATTACTGTTAAGTTAACAGTGTTAATTTATGTGAAACGGGTAACTTTTCTAGACAGGTGGAAATCATCTTATGTATTTTAAACTAATCGTAAAAGTTTAAGTCTATCAGCAATTTTCTTGTTTTCGTTTTTTACGGATTCGTTACTTTTTCTGTATTTTTGACCATTTCCTTTTGTTTTTTCTTTTTAGCTTTATAGAATTGTCTTTTTTAACGAGGCTATTATTAGATATAAATATATTCAAAAACAACAAAATTTTATTTTACCTATGACTAAATTTTTACTAGTGTCAAAATTTGACATCTAATTAAAAATGGTCCTGAATCCTTTGGTGAAACATTTTTTCAAATATGGCGTTCCTTTCAAAAGTTATAAGGTTTACATACAGACAAGCATACAGGCAGACAGACTGACAGACAGGCAGGCATTTTTTTAACACCCAATTTTTTCACATTTTTTAGACGTTTATAAACCCGAAAATGCAAATTTTTGAGTCGATTTTAATAACGGGTGTTTCCGCCCGTAAAAATCCTTTATGTATTAAATAATTACTGTTACGCACATACATATTATGTAGGTATACATGCTTATATTTTTTTGAATGTTTAGTTTTTACACACTTGCTGAAAAAAAAATTGGGATGTAGGTACTGTAAATTTCATATTACCTATTTTATGGAGTATGGGTTTATTTTAATAATTTAAAATAAGCTTAATTCCTTAAATACATCTAAATTAAATAATTTAGTAATCAAACGATTATTGCTAAGTTTAATGAAAGCAGGTTTTTTATTGAATAAACAAATTTTGTTTTAGTAATCAAACAATTACAATAAAATTGATGTTTTTACGATCAACAATTGCCCATAGAAACAGAAAATAAAACAACAGAATTAAAATGTTTTTATCTTTAAATTTATTTCAATAACGCATTCAAAATATTAACCCTTCAATATAGATCAAACGTTTTAGTTATTGCTTTATTTCTGTTAGAAAGGGGTGCTCTATACCGTGCTAGTAGCCAGATTCTTTGCAACTGAATGCTTTCCGAAAATGCTGCATGCACTTTAAAAGAGTTTATTTCGTGATGTTCATTGTTGCAGTTTTGATCTTCCAGTTTCTTCTGTTCATTCAAGTGTATTCTTAGTTTTTGCGTTACCAAGGTTAAGTAATGTTTAAAAGTTTACATATTGCTAGGAACAACGAAAGTGGCAGTAGAAATCTGAATGAGTAGATAAATCTGACGCAATATGACACGAGCTGTGCCTGAGGCCATCCGCCAACGAAATCTCATGGCACACTTGGTCGATTTGCTACTTTACAGGTTTTTTTCTAGATTCACATCGCACTCTCAACAAAGTCATAAAAGCTAGACATCGAGTGGGCGATGGAGCCATCAAATTATATATGAATTTCACTATTATATGTTTATATAATTTTATACATAAACAAAGATAAATTAGAAAAAATATTGTGAATAATAAACAGCTGTTAGATGGCACTTAAGTTGACATAGATATATTTACAAAAAATGAATATTTGTACCGTGATACATAGCTTTACAACGTTAATTAAAAATATTTAGTGAAAAATATTTATTCACGAGTACTTGTTGTAAATTTAATTTATATTAATTTTGATAATTATAATTTATTATGCCTTACTGTTATATAAATTTTACCGCAAAATTTAAGAATTAAATACAATTCTTCCTACAAAAAGGACATAGGGAGAGTGCACTCTTTGAAAAATACAATTTAATGACACCAAATTATTGTATAAAAAAATCAAAAAACACACATAATAAATAAGTTTCATATGGACTATACTAAACAAATAACAAATTACTTTGCGTGGTTTAACAAAGAAAACATCGTGTTTTATCTATTGTTTTTTTTTTGTCGAAAACTGTTATTAATGTTAATATTATTAAGTAGTTTTGTAATAGTTCATCTTTTAAATCCGTAACATATGTTGTGCATTAATCCGAAACCTATTTTAAAAAGTGTAATCCACCTTCAACCCATTCTCACTTAAGTGCGATAAAAAAAGTAATTAATCAACTCCAAAAAACTGACCAACAGGTGTGAAATCATAGTTTTAATGAACAAATTGAAAAGTTTAGTACAAAAATACTGGGGTCCCTAAATAAAGTTTCACGTCACTTTATACAGGTAGGGGAAGCGGTACATAGTGGGACGAGGTACCACTACTAGAAGGACTACTACGAAAGTGGAAGTGGTGAAAATGGGTTCCATTTATCAACATATTTAAACCAATTTGGCCATAATGGAATAAAGGAAGAATATAAAATGAAGTCGTAACTTGAAAATAAGAAAAAGTTAAAAAATATATAAACAAGTCTATATTTGCATATGCCATTGTAAAAACATGTCATAATCAATAACCTTAAAAATATACGTATATACGACAGATTTATTACTAAAAGAGAAACTTGGCATATCCGAAAAAGGCTGAAAACATGTTTTTATTCAATTGTATCTTATGTATGATAAACCTGTACGAAAAGTTATATTTTTCGGCCTAGGCCTAGCCAAGTAAAGTAAAATAGTCGACATTGATTGCTTGATTAATATCAAAACTGTTTACATTTGAATTCTAACCTCATTTTTTTTGTCAATAATAAAAATGTATTTATTTATATATTACAACTGAATAAAAATTAGTGTATGATACACGGACGAAAACTGTTTTGTCGTCTTGTATCATAAACTACTTTCTTTGTCTGCAGTTTTAAAAGCAAAGCTCTTATTGGATACACTGATTTAAAAAAATGATTCCATTATAAATGATTTACTAAGAAAACTAATTTATTTATTTGTTTTTATACTCGTACATGAGACCTGAATTCTAAGGTATTTTAGCCACAGGAGTGGTAATCTAACTAAAAATTTACTTCTAGAACTTAAAACTTGCCTTGCAACAGAAGCTAAATATTTTGCTTTGATATATTTTAACTCCCCTATCAAGTAGCTTGAATTGAGAAAACTCTATACTCCATCCAGTTATGCAAGATAGTAAGGGACGCCCCCCGTTTTACACCACAGAGCGCATAAATAGCATAATTATGCATAAATCGTAGTGTATCAAAAATTTAACAGATGTCGGTACTGTTTTCCTGGAAATGGCCTATCCAAAGACTCGCATAATGGTACATAAGAATGCGATGCCAGGATTGGCTTGATGTGTCGTCGTATATCTTGTAATGGTTGTTATGCGAGCCTTAAGTTGTAATTGTAACCTAAAAATTTGAGTTTTTCCTTGTGTTCAATATAATCTACGTTTGTACAATATGTAGAATATGCTAATTTAGTTTGAGTGCATGAAGAATAAACCAAAAAAGTACCTTTTTCAATACCATACAAAATAAAATTAAGTATAACCATTTTTTTATGTAACTTTCTCTTTTTTTATTAGCTTTAACGACCGTCAATCATTGTCATAGACGAAAAATGTCACAATATTTTATATGTTAAAAGGTATGAGTTTTACCCAATGATGTAGCTTAAAAATCGCTGGAATTTTAAACTACTATCTTGCATAATTGGGCGGACTATAGTAATATATTTTTAGTAACTAAAGATTTTTAGTTTTTAAATATTAAATAAAATGAACCATAGTTACTAATTCAGACTGAGAATTGACTTTTTTTCAAATTTTCTCTTCAGTCCGAAAATTTTAGTGGCATTAAAATTTTCTTTCATAATTACTAATAGCAGGCACGGTTGTTTTAATTGTATGTAATAACATCTATTCAGCATTTTTTAAAATGATATAAAATAGCAGACCAAGCAAGCAAGGATTTCGAGTTTCGATAAACGACCGGTTGAATCAGCTATACTAGTGTAATAAGATATGTATATTATAAGGTAGATATCTGGTACACTTCTGAAATATGGAGTCAAGTAAAAATTCACGTGATACTGTAACATTTTAACAGTTCACAAAGTTATTTGCTAAAAGTACACTGAACATAAAATAGAGTTCCTTCATCGCTAGATTTTTTTGATAATTTTTACTTATTATTAACTTATTATTTAAATTATTCAACAAGCGTATAATAATTGCTATTAATCAATGAGGGTGAATTTTTGGATACGAGCCGAAAGGCGAGTGGCCTAATCAACTGAATGATTAACAGCTATTATACGCGAGTAGAATAGTCATTAATCATTCGGGTGATTAGGCCACTCGCCTATCGGCTTGTGTCCCAAAGTTCATCCTCATTGATTAATAGCAATTATTATAAGCTCGTTGAATAATTAGTGTTGCCGTCTAAAGCGATAGTTATCGCCAATTAATACCTATCGTATCGCAACTACGATGCGATAGTTCAAAAATTATCATCTCGCACAAACGATACTAGAGCCCTTTCGTTATGGCCGAGAGGTATTACCTTTCGCGATAACGATACTTATCGTTCGAGCGTAAAAGTTGAATATTTTAACCATCTAATATTAGTTAAATGAATTTGACAAAAATGTCACATTTGAAATGTATGTCAAAAATTACTAAAATGCATATATTTACTTCGTAAAAGAATATTTTGCTGCATATATGAGGCTTTTATCTTTTTAAATCGTATCGCAGGAAGGAATTGCTTCAACATTGTCCTATTTTTATAGCAGATATAAAAATATGAACTCTTGGCAGTTGCACCAAGTACCCAATTAGGCTTATAGTAAGTACGGTAGAATCTAACTAATACGAGGGGTAATTTATAAAAGGACAAAAAGGCCAGAGCTGCTGTTAGTAGGATTTGAATGCTTTCCCATTTTTACTTGCTCATAAAAAAAAGCATTGCGACAGAAAAAAAAGCAAACATTTTTTTACCTAAATCATCTTATTTTTTTCTGAAAAGTCGAGAAAAATCAAAATAAGCAAAAAAAATTATATCCGTCTGTCTGTCGGTCGGTCTGTGTGTCTGTCGGTCTGTTTGTCTGTCTGTCTGTCTGTCTGTCTGTCTGTCTTTATCCATGATAACTTAAGAACGCTTTGAGCTAGCTACTTAAAATTTGGTATTGTTATATTATCTTTGACAAGTTCGTTTTGGAGCAAAATCGCTTTGGTGGAAAGGGAAAGATGGGGTTTAAAATTTTGTTTTAGCCATAAGGGGCTGTCCATAAATAATGTCACGCAAATTGACCAAAATTTATACATTTCATACCCCGTTTCTCGCGTTATTAAAAGCTGTAGAGATTTCATATTTTGGCTACCACCCTAGTACTCCCCCTCCCTATTTGGAACACCCCCCTATTTGGTGGTACGAGAGGCCTCTTGTTATAGTTACAAAGATACGATATTTTTCCACCTCTCGCTATCGTTCTGTTCAACAATAACGAGACGATAACGATACGATAGGCCTTAGGCGGCAACACTATGAATAATATACTATTAAGTGTTATTAGATATGTATTACCTATCATTGCTAAATTTTTTTTCAGTGTATATACAAACAAATAAAACCACCTATATGTCATATATGTTGTCTTTAGAACAAGCGTGTTGCCGCACCCCAAAAAGTTATCCTTAGCATAAGAATAATAAAATTTTAGAATTTATAGTACACAATGACTTTTAAAAATCTTAACTAAAGTGTCTGAGTGACAAAAGGATATGTTAAGTTTTATTTTATTCCAGGTAGGTATATTGTCTTTTGTCTTTGTTTGGAAAACCAATGCATAGATGGAAGACATAGCGTATTTTCAACAATTTTTACTGGATATCCACTCATTTTAGCAAAACGGTCCATTTTTAACAAAAAATAAGACTATTTTTGACTTTCTTAATGCCGTTACTGGGCATTCATAACTATATAAAACTATACATTAAAAAACACTGAACACATTGCTGAAGATTTAAGTTTTGTAATATACTCTTCAATCCTGAGAAATAAATGAATGCATCGAAAACAAAAACAACAAAACAAAGTCTTTTTATACTTCTAAACTTGTAATATGATCTACCGTCTAGAAACATCATAAATAACTTTTTCTCAAAAACAGAGAAAATCCATTTGATAAAGCTTGTTACACAGATTAATTAGCGCTTCCAGTATATATCTTGCACTTTTGTTGGGTATAATTTATATTCAAGTTTTAAAATTGTTATAGGTATAAAAGATAAAAGTTGTTCTTAAAAGTAAAGAATCATTTGAATCACCTTATCGATATACAGGGTTATTCAGAAATAGGGGCATTAAAAAAAAATACAGGAACTCCTAAAGGTTCCAGAAATTGATTTCAAGAATTAAAAAGAATTTCAAAAAATTAAAAAATATGATGCTTATTTTATTTTTTATTTTTATTTATTTATTTATTTATTTATTTATTTATTTATTTATTTATTTATTTATTTATTTATTTATTTATTTATTTATTTATTTATTTATTTATTTATTTATTTATTTATTTAGTACAGAGTCATGAAGAGCCCCAAATAAGCTTATATTTAATATTGTGTTAAAATTTTTAAATTAATATTGCTTTAATCAGAATGTAAATAAGTTTGGCTTTAATAGATTTGCTTCGGCAAAGTCCGGTTGTTCTAGTTTAGATCGGACCCTTTTTGGTATGTTTAAGCTTGTTACACAGATTAATTAGCGCTTCCAGTATATATCTTGCACTTTTGTTGGGTATAATTTATATCCAAGTTTTAAAATTGTTAAAGGTATAAAAGATAAAAGTTGTTCTTAAAAGTAAAGAATCATTTGAATCACCTTATCGATATACAGGGTTATTCAGAAATAGGGGCATTAAAAAAAAATACAGGAACTCCTAAAGGTTCCAGAAATTGATTTCAAGAATTAAAAAGAATTTCAAAAAATTAAAAAATATGATGCTTATTTTATTTTTTATTTTTATTTATTTATTTATTTATTTATTTATTTATTTATTTATTTATTTATTTATTTATTTATTTATTTATTTATTTATTTATTTATTTATTTATTTATTTATTTATTTATTTATTTATTTATTTATTTATTTATTTATTTATTTATTTATTTATTTATTTAGTACAGAGTCATGAAGAGCCCCAAATAAGCTTATATTTAATATTGTGTTAAAATTTTTAAATTAATATTGCTTTAATCAGAATGTAAATAAGTTTGGCTTTAATAGATTTGCTTCGGCAAAGTCCGGTTGTTCTAGTTTAGATCGGACCCTTTTTGGTATGTTTAACTTAAAAGTTGACTCAACAACAAACTTAAAAATAATAACACAATTTTAGATACTTAGACTTTTTGTTATTATACATTATTATTATATTAGTTGGAATCTCAAACATGCAATGATTTAATTTAGTATAGTTTAATGGTACTACTTTGATTACAATACGAAGAAAAATTAAAAATGTAGAAGCTTTGCTTAGAATTATGACTTAGAAGTAAGAAGATATCTTTACATGTACTTGAAGAATTTAATCACATTATTCTTATTATATTATTCTTAAGAAGTATTGTTTTAGTCTGATTCCAAAGCGCCGTCTCACTAGAACTTCCGAAATAAGTGGTAACTGGTAGTTAAGTATATTCTACGCTCGGCTATATTTTATACAATAAGTTATATAATAAGTTATGTACTCACAGCTAGGTTGATAATTTAACATAAAGTTTTTCCTGATAAAATCCACTTCATAACAATAGTGAAGTTTCCACTTCGTAACACCCTTATCCAAACTATTCATGAGGTTGTGGTGTTATCTTGCTCTTCTATCTCGCTTTCCAGATTTTCTCTCGCTTAAAGCGAGTCTTTTACCAGGTTTCCGAATTTACCACGGTTGAAATAAAATTAATTTTTTTGTGACATTGGACAACTCATCCTAGAACTAATCAAAACAAATAATCAACACCTTTTAACTCGAAAATTACCTAAAATAGTTGATTGTTTCAAATTCAACACTTTAACAAAACATTATTAATTGCAAAAACATAAAGTAAAAAAATGCATGAGGCTTGGTAAACATGTCGCGGCTGTCGTTCAGATTTTCAACAGCTTTATATCAGTAGCTGTAGCTGCGTGTTATGCATTTGATTTTCTACCGATAAGAGGTTTGTCATTTACATAAATGACAATCACACGCTGAATTTTGAAAAAATCACGGCACAAAGGGTTTTGTTTGTAAAAATGTAATGTAATAGGGTGTAATTAATGGAATGTACATACTTGTAATAAAAATTGACGTGATAACTAAAAATTTTTAAGTGTGTTAAAAAAATTAATATCTTAAAAAATTAGTGTTTTTTTTAGATACCTAAATGTACAATCATGGACATGGACGAATAAATGTATACTATGTATCACCCAAATATATTTTAGTGAGACGGTGAGTACCTAGTAACATTTTTGACAAAAATGTTATATCAGAATAATAATTTAATTTAATTTATTATGCAAAAGACGCGCGATTTCTAAAGTCATAAAAAAGTAACCCTTTGTTTTTTTATAAATCAATAATGAGATAATATTAACGGCAGAATCATTCTGCCACAATGTTTCTTCGGTTTTTGAAGTAGAAATAAATCTTCATACACAGAAAAAATATTGTCTTAAATCAAGAATATGTGATTTGCATATAACGAAGAGAATATATTCTTCTTTAAAGCAAAGTTGTGCTTTAAATATGAAAGGATAAGAATATTTTATGCTTGAAAGGAGAATATATTCTCAAATATGAAAAGATAAGAATATGGTATGCATAAAAGAAGAATATATTCTGCTCCTAAACGACTGCGTATATTTTTTGCTTAGTGTGGGAAATTTCTAATATGGACCTATATGTCTTTTTTTATGACCGACCCTATTTCTGAATAACCCTGCATAATGAATTATATATTTATTAAATACCCGGCTGCTAAAAAATAATAATTTAAAATTACGAAAAATAAAATATCGAGAAAAAAAAAAGAATATCGACTGTGAGGTTACCCCAAGACGATTAAGGTGATGTCTGTTTGTTTATTATCCTCCAAGATAACTACCGAAATAACAGTAGACTGAAAATTTTGTATGCAGGCATCCTTGAGTTGACAGATGCGACCATCAGATTTTGGTTGAAATTTTTGCTCCAGAGTCCACCAGAGTCTCTGGTTCAGATACTTTGATCCAGACGCAACAAATGCACTGCAGTGCACTGCCCCCTATCGGTTCAGTACTATAGCGCCTATAGTATAGGGTCAAGTTATAGGTTCCAAATTTAATATATTTAAACCGAAAACACGTTTTAAAAGTTTGGTTAAGTATCTTGAACATAACTTAAAATATGATAGGATAAGAATATGGTATGCATAAAAGAAGAATATAATCTGCTCCTAAACGACTGCGTATATATTTTGCTTAGTGTGTGAAAATTTCTAATATGAACCTATATGTCTTTTTTTTATGACCGACCCTATTTTTGAATAACCCTGTATAATGAATTATATATTTATTAAATACCCGGCTGCTAAAAAATAATAATTTAAAATTACGAAAAATAAAATATCGAGAAAAAAAAAGAATATCGACTGTGATGTCTGTTTGTTTATTATCCTCCACGATAACTACCGAAATAACAGTAGACTGAAAATTTTGTATGCAGGCATCCTTGAGTTGACAGATGCGACGATCAGATTTTGGTTGAAATTGTTGCTCCAGAGTCCACCAGAGTCTCTGGTCCAGATACTTTGATCCAGACTCAACAAATACACTGCAGTGCACTGCCCCCTATCAGTTCAGTACTATAGCGCCTATAGTATAGGGTCAAGTTATAGGTTCCAAATTTAATATATTTAAACCGAAAACACGTTTTAAAAGTTTGGTTAAGTATCTTGAACATAACTTAAAATAGGATAGGATAAGAATATGGTATGCATAAAAGAAGAATATAATCTGCTCCTAAACGACTGCGTATATTTTTTGCTTAGTATGTGAAAATTTCTAATATGAACCTATATGTCTTTTTTATGACCGACCCTATTTTTGAATAACCCTGTATTATGAATTATATATTTATTAAATACCCGGCTGCTAAAAAATAATAATTTAAAATTACGAAAAATAAAATATCGAGAAAAAAAAGAATATCGACTGTGAGGTTACCCCAAGACGATTAAGGTGATGTCTGTCTGTTTATAATCCTCCACGATAACTACCGAAATAACAGTAGACTGGAAATTTTGTATGCAGGCATCCTTAAGTTGATAGATGCGACCATTTTGGTTTAAATTGTTGCTTCAGAGTCCACCAAAGTCTCTGGTCCATAGACTTTGGTCCAGACGCACCAAACACACTGCAGTGCACTGCCCCATATCTACTATAGCGCCTATAGTATAGGGTCAAGTTATAGGTTCCAAATTTAATATGTTTAAATCGAAAACACGTTTTAAAAGTTTTGTTAAAGTATCTTGAATATAACTCAAAATAGTAAGTATAGATTTTCTATTTACCTACAGTAAAAAACATTTATGAATTCTTATAATTTTTGAATTAACTTTAGAGGAAAATACTATCTGTGCAGCGAAAAAAATCTTCATAAAATAATTGAACATATACTCTTCAGACACTTCCTGTGTCTAAGAAGACCAGTTTTCGTGCAATACCGTTTCAGAAAATGGGCGTCTTGAAAAGTCAACGTAGGCGTTCGTAGAAAAAAAAATTGTAATAGTGCCAATCTAACTATTTTAATCTTGATTTATGCCCGTTTTGTCCAATAAAATGTTATGCCAAGTGTCTGATAGCTAATACTAACTAATGGCAGCAACCAGTTTTTTCCCAACCAACAATCGATTTGTATTGAAATACATTTAAATGAATGTAAAGAGTTTGAATAGTTGAATTGGTGATTGTTAAATAATTTGCAATTATTATAACGATGTATGTATCCTGGTTATATGAATGCTTCTGAGGTATATAGTAAGCAATCAAGCATACATAAATTAATAAATATGATGAAAAATTTTCATTGAAAACTAGATTCCTTTAGAATATGTCGCTTATAAAACTTAAAACGATGTAGTAACCAATCGGTTGGTCGTTTTTTGGTACGGTTGCAACCGCACCAAAAAACAACAAATTTTATCGTTTTTTTCCGGTTATGGCACATCTTATAATGGAATTTTTCGTCAGAATTTTGAATTATTTTATCAGCATAAATCAAATGATGTTTTAGGACAATGCAATCTTAAAAAAGCCGAAACTGATACCCTTTCTGGACGGGTGGCAAAATGATAACGTTTGGACTTTTTTTAGATTTTGGTATTTTTAGGTTTGGTTCAATAAACCAATGCCAAAAATACCGAAATCTCAAAAACAAAAAAATGTCGTATAGGACCTTGTAACTCTGACCTGACGATATATGGCACAAGTCAGATTTTTCAGGGTATTTTCAGTGCCATCTTTAAAACAAACTTCTCATATCACATAAAACCTTGTTTTATATAAGTCCTATGGCAAATAAATAAAGAAGCCTATTACAGACATCTGTAAATAATATTTATTTTAATAGACTTTTTTATCATGTCAGATATAAAGGACCAGGTACACAGCTTACGGGAAATGGTCACAGGTTAGTATTTTAGCCCAAGTCTGATCAAAATATCTTGATTCCTTGTCGAGTTATATCAGAAGTAAGAAAATATAAACCTAGATTTTTTTGTATTTTTCCCGCAAGCATTAAAAAAGGGTTATTTTTATAAACAAGAGATGGCACCACCTGTGCTCATTCTAACAATTGATATGGTATAGTCATACCGTACCTAGAACCAAAATGGATTCATTATATGTTAAACAAGGGTGTGCAGTTGGTTTTTCCAGACGGCATATGGCTTTAGTTGTAGTTAATAAAAAATTGCAATATTTTTTAAATTAATTATTTAAAAATTAAAAAAAAAATACTGCAACATGTTAATAATTGCCAAAATTTACTAATTCTTAATTGGACTTTTTCATCAACAAAGCATGTATAATTTTGATAATAAACGTTATTGCCAATAAATTATTGCCAATATTATTGCCAATAAACTATTGGCAAAATCATAGAGACAACCTAAACAAATACCTGCATATTTATTTTTGTGTATGATACATAAAATACCTTAATATATTATTTAAGATAACATAACATGGTAAGATAATCTTATTAGAATACATTTCCATTTTACCTATTGGAAGATATTAAATTTTATTATTGAAATAAAACGTCTGTTTATTATTATTGTGCTATGATCGTAATAAAAGTTTTATTTATTCGAATTAAAGGGCAATAAAAAATCAAACTCTGCTGCGTGCAGGGTATACTTTACAATTCTTTTATCATTACCTAATATTTATTGGGCTTTAGGACGAACATTATAGGCCAGTCGATAGAGCCATTTTTGGGCAAGTTTTTAAAACCAGACTCAACTTTTCTATCATGTTTAGTGTCCCCTTAGTTATCAATATCGTCATCATCATCAAGTTATTAGTTACAAGACTAGTTTAAGGCATCTCTCCCTTAATATTCTTCAAAAATTCCAACTAGAGCACTAGATAGGTAGGTTTGTTAGGGTAGGTGGGTAGTTTCAGTGGTTCCGCAGGAGAGACCGACATACAATTTTAGACCGCAAGAAATTTTCTTAGAAACCGTTGTTTCTGCAAAAATCGTGTTGAAATCAAGTCTGTTATACACCAAATATATGCTCTAACTGTTTAGGTTAAAATTGTTTGACATTAACTATGAAAATTTCAATATTTTTATCCAAATTTTCTAATAAAATAGTTTGTTTAAGGTGTTTTGTTCATAAATTGCATAGAAGATACAGTGAATTCTGTTTACAAACGGTTCTGTTTAAAATTATAGTTCTAAATTTTTTATAATTATTCACATGTAAGTAGTAATATTTTTGTATTTCTTTACTAAATGGAATCAGTATTTTAGCAAAACTAATACGATTTCTTATTAACTAATGTATTACCAATGCTGAATATCCATTAGGGCTAATAATTGCTGATTTAAAACCTTGTTTTAAATCTTAAAATCTCTTGATGCAGTTTTAGGTAATTTGGCAGATCATTTATAATAATTTCATTCACACATTATTAACGAGGCTCTGATTTTACGAAATATCTTTTAGTTTAGAAAAAAAAAATAAAAAAATCTATTTTTACCTAAAAACAAATACTTAAGGTTAATTAGTCAACGAAAGCAACAAAATATTATCAAAATGCACCAATGATTATCTCTGTACACGGGAACTATAAAATTACACCATTTTAAATTTAGTTCATCTTCTTAAATAGCGTTTATTCGAAAATATTGAAAAAATTAATGCAAACTGTCATAAATAATTTTCTATTATTGTCAAACTTTCATGTCAAATAAAATGAAAAATTATTTTGTTTAAATTTTCCTTTTGATGACGCACTTCCGTCCGCCATTTTCTGTCTGAGATTTTGGATATGTCAGTACTCTCTTTGTGTAGTGTGTAGACTACCTACCCACCCTAACAAACCTGCCTATCCACAGCTCTAATTCCAACTATGGTTTCTTTTTTTAATAAAAAATTGTTGTTAACAGATAATTAACCGCTTGGTCACAGTCGCATATGCGCAATGCGCATATATTTACTTTGGCTAAAATTCTCGCCTTCTCGTCTATTTGAAGAATTTTCTATATTCAATTTAAATAAATATATTTTTTTATATAATAAAGGCACAAAGTATTATTGCAATAAGTTTCTACATCAAGATGTGGAAAGTTAATGCAGTAATTACAAAATACATATGGCTGTGTAATACACAGTTCTTATTCTATAGAATTATTTATTTTAGTAGCTATTACTAATAGTTTAGATCTACATATTTTGAAATCAATAATATGGTAATGCTATATTATAATTAACAAGTTTATTTGCCTATTCGTATACTTACTTAAATATATTTTTTGGTGTTTTATACTTTGGTTTAATTTTGCTTTTGCAGGAGAATCGTGTGTAGCTAGTGTATTTGTTTATTATAATGAAGTTCCAAGGTCAGTCCCAAGACTGGTGCAAGGCCATTCTAGCCTATTTTAGGCAGTTCTTTAAAAGAAGTAAAAAAGAAAGGAAGGAAGGAAGGATATAAGGAAGCAAGGAAGGAAAAAGCATATATTTTCTAATAATCGGAGAGCTGGTGACCATTTTTATTTCATTATTTGCTCTCAGCTATATTTTATATATGTCTTAAAGTACATTCAAATTAAGCTATTTTTAAATTGCTAGATTTTGGATCCGGTTCCCTTGGGTGCTAGAATCTCCAAAAGCTATGGCAATGAGCTGGCAAAAAATCTATTTTTTACTTGCCGAGTCATATATTTTCATATAATACATTCAGATTAAGTATTCTCATAGTTATACACAATAATTTCGGGGGCCAAGGGGTGAGAGCAATCTTTAAAAAGTGCCTTTAAAATATGTGATACCTAATTTTTTAAAGAAATGGGAATTTATGAAATGAAATTTTGATTAAATGAAAATTAAAGTTTTTAGTGTTGACATATGTCAAATAAACTTTTTAAAGTATTTTTTTAACTTTTAGCCTAGTTAATAATTATGTAAAAATGTGAAAATAGACTAATCTAAATATAATAAATGTAATTTGTTTGACTCTATAAGTTAAAAATATATTTTTCTGGGACCCCATTTCACCACCTTTTCGAGGCTTCTAGCATCCAAAGGAACCTGACCCAGGCCGGCGATTTGCAACTTGCAAATTGCAAGTAGCTTAATTTGTACTTTAAGACCTATATATAATACAGCTGGGAGCAAATAATGAAATAAAAATGGTCACCAGCTCTTTTTAAGAAATGCTTTTTCCTAATTCCCTCTATTAGACTTTCATTGGAACACTTCCCTTGTATCTTTAAAATTTTCTTATAGCATCACAATTTAAATAAAACAAGATTTACCTATATATCATCTTTCATACGACTAACTAATTAAGTTGTAGTTATACGTGAACAAACCCTGATTGGTCTAAAATAATATGAGATTTATATATCATCTTCCATTTCATTACCTAAATTCCTAATTTAGTAATAGTTAATTAACTTGTAGTCATACGTGAATGAACCTTAATTGATCCAAAACAATGTGTGTCACTCGAAGCGTGTGAGGTGGTCCTTCAGGTTTTCTTTGATGAAATATTTACTACAGTGTACTGGTAGGTGAAGAATTTTTTAAATTGCTAAAGGTTTTTTTACTGACTAAACAAATTCTTTGCAATGTTTGCATTCAGGTATAATGTTATCGTGTTAAATGAACTAAAGGAATTTTAAATAATATATCAGGCATATGGTCGACTAAAACATTATTACCTTAATGAAAACTGACTGCTTGTTCAAAGGATTTTATCCTCAAAGGGTCAACTTTGTAGTAAACATTCACCATTATGAAATTTTAAATTTAAATTCCTATCTGAAAAATGAAAACAAATTAAAAATGAACTTTATTGCACTAGCGAATTTTACCAATACTTCTAGTATTAAAATTAGATAATTGTTTACTTTTTAAGGTTAAAAATAATTAAAATTAATTTTAAAAGTTAAATTATAATTATTCCTTATATTAGTCAGGAATTAAACCTTTTATTCCTTCATATTTACTGCCTCATGACCAAATAAACCTATTTTTAACGGACTTCCAAAAAAGGAGGAGGTTATCAATTCGACGTGTGACTTTTTTTTCTTATGTTTGTTCCCGCATAACTTTGGAACGGATGAACGGAATTTGATGAAACCTTTTGCAGCTTAAAGAGGACATTCATGAGGTGGTCCCGTTTTAATTTGATGCTCGGATAATGCCGGGCCATCCAGATAATTAAGATAAATCTAATCGTTTTAACGCAATTTCACTTAAAACCGGCTTAATTTGGTTACAATACCAACCAATTTTTTATAAAATGATCGAATAACTCGGATATGCCGAATAACTTGATTAAGGGGTCATTCAAATATTACGGCATCTTTTAAATGCCGCTAAACTTGATTCTGTGGACCTGTATATTAAAATTATAAAATTGGTGTACCATACCATAAGGCGTTATTTGATTATTACTTAACGCTTAAATTTTAACAAAGATTTTCTTTAGTATTTAATTTGATGCTCGGATAACGCCGGGCAAGCCGGATAATTAAGATAAATCTAATCGTTTTAACGCAATTTTACTTAAAACCGGCTTAATTTGGTTCTAATACCAATCAATTTTTTAGAAAATGATCGGATAACTCGGATAAGCCGGATAACTTAATTAAATATTACGGCATCTTTTAAATGCCGCTAAAGTTGATTCTGTGGACCTGTATATTAAAATACCAAGAGAAAATTATAAAATTTGTTATTATACCATATTATGGTATAATTATATAATATATAATTATTAAGGCGTTATTTGATTATTACTTAACGCTTAAAGTTTAACAAAGATTTTCTTTGGTATTTATAACTTTGAAACGGATGAACGGAATTTGATGAAACCTCTGCAACTTAAAGAAGACATTCATGAGACGGTCCCGTTTTAATTTGAGGCTCGGTTAATGCCGGGCAAGCCGGATAATTAAGATAAATCTAATCGTTTTAACCCAATTTCACTTAAAACCGGCTTAATTTAGTTCTAATACCAATCAATTTTTTGGAAAATGATCGGATAACTCGGATAAGCCGGATAACTTGATTAAGGGGTCATTCAAATATTACAGCATCTTTTAAATGCAGCTAAACTTGATTCTGTGGATTTATATATTAAAATACCAAGAGAAAATTATAAAATTTGTGATTATACCATAAGGCGTTATTTGATTATTACTTAATGCTTAAAGTTTAACAAAGATTTTGTTTAGTTTTTTTTTTAGAATAAGGTTGGTTGGACTCTTGGGCGCTGAAATAAAAATACTATTAAATTTATTTTTTAGAAATTTATCTTTAAGATCATGACGTCAGAACGTACTTATAGTGCGTTGTGACGTCAACAGCTTGCCGAGATGGAAGGACAACTATAATTTAGCTTTGAGGATGTTACAAATCAAGTTCTGTGTCTCTAAAAAGTAAAAGAAAAAGAAACTTTTCGCAAAAAAAATGAACCGACTTCTGTGTATAAAAAGTAAAAAATAAAAAATAAGTCTGTGCCAATTTCACAGCAAAAAATTTAACAACAAAAATAATTGTTAGTATTTAATTTAGGGAGTGTTGAAATTGGCACCGGCTTATTTTTTATTTCTTACTTTTTAGAGATAGAAGTACATTTTTTTTTTTTTTGAAAAATTTTTATGTATTAAAATTGGTAAATAAACCTGTAAATATAATCTGGGCAATCATGGACTTGGGCCAAGTTTATTGAAAGATTAAATTAACGAATCGAGTCTCGCAAGAACTGCATCATAATTTTATACGACTGACTAGATCTCTGAACTTGCCTGTTTTCTCTAGAGCCTTCTCTAAGTTAAAATATAGGTTCCAACCCAGTAAACACAAAAATCATACAAGAAGTTCCCACAAAGTTGCATCAAGAAGTTCAACTTCTTATAAGACTTCTTGTTTCATTCTTCAGAACGTGCTGTAGAATTACGAGTGTCCGCCACGCCAGGAACTCTACACAACGTTTTATAAAAGTATCATAGTGATTGTGCTGAAAAATCACAATGTAAGAATTCTTCAGGATATCAACAACCTCATGTGTTTACTGGGAATGCATTGGTATATTTTATATAACATCCATACTGTAGGATATATATATATATATATTACATGTTTGTTTAACCTCGTACTATTCTACTTAATTAAGCATCCCCTAAGTCCAGGACTTGTGTGGGCTAGTGGTAGAGGGAACCACCGGCTTATACTGACTTTCGAACCAGTTTCTAGGGAGTGTCCGTTTCACTTATCGCCTTCGCCAAATTTCAATTATTAATTAACTGAAAAAGGCAAATCGGCGCCAGTGAGAATCGAACTCACGATAGTAGACTTGCTATGCATACGCGCTAGCCACTACGCTATGCCTCCCATGATATATATATATATATATATATATATATATATATATATTTTTTTTTTTTTTTTTTTTTGATAACTTTTTGATAGAAAATTGTAAAAACTTATAATTCCAAATATTTATTCTTACAACTATTATAGTTATTAGCAATTAAAAAAAAATAATAAATTACTAACCGTGAAATCTGTTAAATGCATGGTTAAATATACGCAATCAAATAATTTTTTATGTGTAAATGCGAAGCATTTTTATCTCTGCATTTAATTTTTAATATAAACCACCAATGATTAATTACCGTAAGTTAATTAAATATGTACGATTTAAGAATCCTTAGATTATAAGGGACGATTTAGGCAAAAAATCTTTAAAAATTATTAGGTGTTCTTTAACTTAAAACAGAGAGCAAACAAAAAATATATATGTTAGGTGGTACAACTGATACGATTATAACGGCTTTCCCCTATAATAAAAGTTTTTAAAAAAAACCGACATTTTTAAAAAAACAGACCTTTGTGTTTACTGGGTATGTTATTATTTTTATGTTTAATTTTATTATCGAAAATTGATTAAAACCGAGTTGGACCTATACGACCTGTCAATCGTTTAATGTTTTATTGTTTGCTTGTTGTATAAAATTAGTTTCAAACATTATAAATTTTCTATTAGAGGACTATAAATCTACAAAATATATAAATATGTCAAAATTTAGGATTTACAATTCAAATTATTGGTTTGGACTATAAATTTTATGGGTATTTTGTAATTTAGCTTTAGTTTAAATTAGTATAATATATGAGGATAGTTATTTAAAAATAGTAGGGCTAAGTATTAATAAAATAAATGTTATTTTTTCTCAAAAATCGGAAGTCCGTAGAAATTAAAATTACAAAAAAGTATTTAGCTGCCCGCGGTATTTTTTTATACCGGTTAACTTTTTAAAATTTATTTAATTTTTTAGAGTCATTCGGTGGCCTTATTTTAAGGTGTTTTGTAACATATTGGACTGCACCAGAAAAATGGTCCACCCCCTTAAAAATTTTATACTACTCAAAGAAAAAAATATTTTTAGTGTTTTTTTGAAACTTTGTGAAAAATGATCGTATCGAGATCGAAAAAAAAATCATTTTAAAGCTTCAAGTTTTTAGTTTCAAGATATTTTTTTTTGAGCTACGTTTATCGCGCAATCATAATAGCGTGAGACAAAAATTTTATATTTTTTTAAGGGTCTCTGGGCTCGGAAAATGTTATTTTCAGTTAAACCAATGTATGTCAGCTGACAGTGATATGATGTATATGTCAGCTAACTAGTTAGCTCGTTTATTCAGCTTCAATTTGTTTTTTATATCTCTCTACGTCAATTTGTTGCTGAGATATCCGACTTTTAATGAAAAAGAATCCGTATGTCTTTTTTCATCGATATCTCAGCAACGTTGAAAAAAAAAAGAAAAACTAAAGTAATATATTATAGCAATACCTACTAATTTGTGTTTGTGCATGTATCTACTTACCAATTTTATAAATGTCCGCGCTAAATAAAAGCATGTAAAATTTGCATGCAAATTTCAAATTTGTGACCGGCGTTACTGTGACCGGCGTTACATTAAGTAATGTTTTTAAATCTCCCGCCTCTACCTAAACATATTTTTTAAGGTTTAAAATTCTCCAGATTCTCTGCCGGCACTTGGCATGAAGTTTTAGAATTTAGACCGTGACCGGTGTTTCGTGTAGTTTCAGGGACAGACCTATAACATGTTATAAAAAGTTATAAGGAGCAAATAGCATTCGATGAAAACTATTTAAATAATTCAAAATATATTTTATATTACAGAAAAATGTTTTTTAAATGTTTTTTATTTTTTAACCCCTATAAGAGGGTTAAAAAATAAAACATTCAAATATTTAAAAACACACATTTTTCTGTAATATAAAACATAAAAAACAGGGGTATCACCCTTGGATTTTATGAAAATCCACCCCCGCAAAGAGGGTTAAACTACCCCCCAAGCACCAAAAAAGTAGTAAATCAATAGTATTTCAAGAAAAATCGAGTTAAAGGGATAAAGTCAGTTTTGTTTAATAAAATGTAAAGAAGTTTGGTATAAAATTCAATTCAAGTACCCCCAGTTAACCCTTTGTGTAAGGGGATGTTTAGCTTCTGCTTTTTGCAGACAAAAATTTTGAGCACTTTTACGTTACATTTTATCAATACCAATCGTAGTTACAGATGTTTTAAAAAGGCTAAAAAAACTGTTTGAGGGCAGCTTTAAAAAGTTAAATAAGACACATCCATGATTTAAAAAAAAAAATTACCCTCAAAATTAACTTGAAAAAAGTACAAAAAAATAAATTTTTATGGTTTTTTAGTAAATCTAACGCTTCTTTACAAACATTAGTCAATTTTTTATGGTAACACCGGTTGACCTGTATGTATCTCTTTCTCTGTTTAATTGATGAGTTAAAAAAAGAAAGAAATACATATTCCCTTAACTTAGTAACCACTGCTCTACAAAAAATCAGCTGTTGAGGGAAAAAATAATTTTGCCAGGCTCTTTAACAGCTTAGCTTCAGAAAAAAAATAATAAATTTTCATCAAACCATTTTTCCCGACTGATTGATCAAAGTTTTACAAAACAATTGAAGTAACAAGTGTATTTTTCGACTCTTTTCACAATTTTGCATTAGTTACTTTACGCCCTTGACCAAATAAGAGTACAAATTCGCTTAGGTAAAAATGTTTGTCATGTCTCAAAAAAAATTTGGGTTACGCCCCAATGTTTTATGTTTTTAAAATATATTAATAAAAATTGCTTTATCTCGTATAAAGTAATATACCGTCACGCAAAACGATGTTTTAAAAGAATCACCCGCAGTTTTAATGGATGTTATTAACATATATGAAGAATTTCGGCTACGTGAATAGTACAAGAGATATGTTTATCAAAATGTAACTTTGCCGGTAAAATCGGTGTCTTTACATTTTATGACTTTTTATAATACGATATAAAATAGACATAAAAATAGAGAGAAGAATTTTTAGATATACTTATATTTTAAAATATCTTCAATTTTATTGCTTAATACTTTGAAGCTTTAGAAAAGTCAGTGGAGTTTGAATGTTTTGATTTTTATTCAATTTATACACATAAATTATAAGTTATAATTTTAGTTACTAAGTATTAGTAATAGTTACATTTAAGTATTATTAATTTTATGATATCTCTATGATATAGTTATTTATGGTACTAGTGGGTAAAGTAAGATATTGCCCATGAGAAAATTAACCTGAGAGGCGTCAGCCAAGCAGGTTAATTTTCGAGAGGGCAATATCGGTTTACCCATGAGTGCCATACAAGGTTTTATCCAATAAATAGCTTAGGAATTCATATTTTTATTAAAAATTTTAATGACATTTACAAGAAAATAATTTGACAAGTGACAGTTGAGTGGGTAAAATAAATAATTATCCACTCAAGAGTTTATCTATTTAAAATAAAGATGGTAATTGTCTTATTATCTGTATGTATTGGATAAAATAAATTTACCAATTTTTACTAGTCTCCCTGATAGCACACTTCTTCCTAAGAAGGTTTTTTAAACGTTCCTTTAAAAAGGTTCTTAGGATAAAGCAGTAAACATACTTAGTATATACTACAAATACTAAACGTTTTTGCCTATTTGGAATCCCAGGCAACATTGTTATTAATTACAAGTTGTTACAGTAAAACATAACGGAACAACAATATTAATATTTTTTTGAAATAATAATAATTTTCTATTTTTTCTCTAAACATTGGATTTTTGAGTGGCGCATGATTTTTATGCCTGGTAGAAAGTTTGCTTTTGCAGTAAAACTACATACATATCGCATATGAATTTTACCTGATACTATATCTAAAGATTTTTATATAGATACTTAAACACGTACAAATTTTATCCACATCCAAATTTATGATATCACTCAAAAAAAAAGGATCGAGTATTATAAAATATATTTGAAAGAAAGAGAAAAACTATATTATTGTAAAATTCTTAAACTCCTACCTACTTTGTTTGGATTTTTTAGTAAAATAAGGCACTATTTTAGAATGTTCCATCTGTTTTTTTGAAGAATCTAGAAGATATCTTCTAAGGTTTTCGTATAATTAAAGGGGTATCTATTGAATGTCTTTAAACGTTCTAAGAAGATTCTTGAAAAGTAATGCACAGTATTAGAATGTGAGAACATTCCCGATGATATATTTTAAAAAGGTTCTAAGAACTAATTTATGCTGTCCGGGCTCATTCATTGAGGGTTCCGTACCTGGCTTTTTTGATAGTTTTTATTTTTTGTGCCTAAATTTCTGAGTTCTGTCATTGCTCAAAAATGAATTGAACATTTTATGTAGAAAATTTCCTTTATGAAAACGGGTTAACACCTTCGCTGCCGTACGTGGCATGGACCCCATCCTCAATCCAATTACCGTCAATGCACCATATATGGTGCATATATGCACGATAATCTACCTGTAAACTAAATTTCATACGCCTAGGTCCATATCTGCTGGGATAAACTGCCTTGACAGACGCACAGGATCATCCTGTAAGGTTTCGCCTTTCTGTTTTTGTGGTACCGAACTCTAAAAATAAAAAAAGTATTGTCATTATCTGGTGGAATGCAAAATATATTTTTAATTTACGTCATACATAAATATACATATATGTATACATATGTATCATACATAAATATGATCTTAGCATTATGCTGCTAGCATAAATAGTTACTAATTTACTAGATAGGCTATAATTATATTGTTTTTTAACTATAATGTCAGTTTTTACATTGTAGATAAACAGATTTAGCAAAATGTTGAAAATAGAATTTTTTTATGAAATTATAATTACGGCTGAAGAATTTTAACATAAACATCATTTAACGTATGTAGCCAATAACACTAGTTTACAAGAGATTTGTGTTCGAGTGGAGGTTCGAGTTCTTTGTAACATTTTTTACATATTTTTATCCGCTGAATTGAAATCCATTGAGAGAAAAATAAGTTGAGCTATTTTGGTGATGTGCCTTTTAATAACTAACACAAAACATAGTAAAGCATAGTGTTAAGTTTACCTATTCAAATTTTTAAGTTCACTTGATTATTCTGCATAAAAAAACATGATCTTATGTAAATATTTGACGGTAAACTTTTGGCAGCGAACTTTTTTTTTTGAAGGCCACATTAGGAGAGCCGTTTCTTCAACCAAAAAATTGTTTCTCCACGGTTTTGGATTCATGATACAAAATTACCCAAGAAACTGGGAAAAATTATTTTTAAAATTGTAAACTAGTATAATCTTAAACATATTTATAAAACATTAAGCCTAAAGCCTAAAGCCTTACCCTTGAAACATGTGATATCCTCTAGCAAGATTATGCTGCGGAATTCTCAAATTTACATAATTTGTAGAAGATGTTATCTTCACGGCTTGTTTTTTTCTGCCTTACAGACACTTGTAAGTGTCAATCGAGTCCGGAAACATTCGTCTTTTGTTATAGCACTATAAAATCCAAACTTAGCTCCACAGATTTACTCATCAGTATCAGTGCCAAAAAACCGGATTGTTCTTAGAATTGTTATACCTATTGTTCGTCCTAAATTTAAAATACACCTTGGCACGCGAATCGTTTTACGACAACAAGGAGATTGATTCATGATTTTAATGCTTTATTGTTTTAAGAACTTTTACTATGGTCTGTTTTTTCAAGCAAGATAGTAAATTAAAAATCCAACAGTAAATATTTTTACAGGTTCGAATACTATATGTTTGTGTATAGAATATAGTTATGTTTAATAAAATAAACTACCCAGTATATTCGCACATCTAATATTCGAATCTGTTCGAATATTCACTGTGCGATTTTTAATTTACAATCTTGCCTGATGAAATAGATCATAATACATGTTTCGCGATATATGCTGGGATTAGGGGAAGCCTCCCTCCACCTCTCTTGAAATTCGAAAAAGTTGTGAATTTCATGAGATAAAAATATAAAAGTTGTAAGTAGTGGAAACGTTTCGCCGAGGGAATAAAATTTAGTAGTAGTGGATCTTGAAAGTTGAGAAAGTTTTTAATTTCATGGGTTAAAAATATAAAAGCTGTAATTTTAGCAGTAGTGAAGACGTTTATTTACAAGCTTTTATTTAACTTGCAATGTATGTTTGTTTAGGGCAAATCTGCCAAAGGCTTTTTCGACCCCTTAAAATATAATTAGAAAGATAAAATTTGGTATACATGCTTAACTCGGCTGACAATACAATTTTATATAAAATTTAACCCCAACCTCCCCACCCCTAAAATTAAAAAAAAATCCCTTTTTTACCCATATCTTTTTAGATGTGAGATCTTTTACTTTAGTCAACAAAATTACTGTCAGTCAATCATAAACAAATATACATGTAAGGATTACCATGCATTGAATAATACACAGGGCTTTTACATTTCGGCGCCCTGAAGCAAGCTTCTGGTCCGGAGCCCCTATTTGAAAAAAAAAAGTTTGTATCCTACAAAACTTTGACGACTAAAAAAAAAATAATAGTAAAAAAAACATTTTTAAGAAAAACCTTTTATTTAAGTGCTCTAAAAAGAAGAAAATAAATTTTTAAAGTAAATCAAACCCATCGTATACACGGTATTTGAAATAGCGTCGGAAATTTTAACAGATGATTCTACATCATAAAATATGACAAAAAGTTCCTATAAACATATGTCTAAAAATGCGTCATAAGGGAGCTACGCCCCTTTGAAAGTGGCTAAAAAAATCGGTTTTTATTTAATAACTCAGGAACCCTTTGAGATATATCAACGAGGTTTTGCACGTCAACTAATCCTACCAAGTCCCGTTTTTATGTGTTATTTTCATGTACTTATTTCAACCAGGGGTGTGCGAAACGGGGGTGGCTTATCAGTTTTTTGTCCCAAACTTTTTTCTGTGTAACTTTTTTGCAATTTTATTTTTGAAATATGATTCCTAAGGTCAAAATACATAAAAAAGGTACTCTTGTTGTAATACTGTAAGATTAACCGTTTTCGGGTAAAATTCATTTGAAGGTGAAATTCCACGGTCGAGGACGAAAAATTAAATACTAAAATGTTGAAAACCAAAATTTTATTGATGCAGGGCGAATGTACATTAAAAACTAAGAAAAAAAACTCATATACAGGTACTTCCAAAAATCAATCCTAATGGAGCTATGGTCTCCTAAATATGCACCATTTTTAAAGGGCTATGGTAGCTTTAAAAGCGTTTTTTCGACCTACATGTATGGAAACATTTTTTTCTTAGTTTTTGATGTAGAATAACATTGCATTATTAAAATTTTGGTTTTCGACATTTTAGTATTTAATTCTGTTGAACTTTTCTCGAAAACGGTTAATCCTACAGTATTACAACAAGAGTACCTTTTTTATGTATTTTGACCTGAGGAATCATATTTCAAAAATAAAATTGCAAAAAAGTTACACAGAAAAAAGTTTGGGACAAAAAACTGATAAGGCCCCCCCGTTTCGCACACCCCTGGTTTAAATAAGTACGTGAAAATGACATACAAAGATGGGCCTTATTAGGATTAATTCATGTGCAAAACCTCGTTAACATATCTCAAAGGGTTCCTGAGTTATTAAATAAAAACCGATTTTTTTAGCCAATTTCAAAGGGGCGTAGCTCCCTTATGACGCATTTTTAGACATATGTTTATAGGAACTTTTTCTCATATTTTATCATGTAGAATTAAATTAAAATTTCCTACGCTATTTCAAATACACCCTGTACAGAGCGGTCCAAAATTCACCCCCCCCCCCTCTTAACTTTTGAACCAGTTGAGATATCGACCAAATTTGGAACTTTTAAATAAGACAACATAAACTATCTTTTAGCATATATTTAATACTTTCAGCTCTTAAAATGTGGGCAGGGGGGCATGGGGGCACATTTTTTTAAATAGAAAGGGGGCCGTGTAATACATCATTTTAAAGCTTATAAAATTCTCCATTTAACCATATTTTAAAATTAAAAAAAAAAATTGGGTTTAAAATGGGGTTGAAAATGGGTATTAATGTCAAAATTCCCCTAAAAAAACATAATTTTTTAAAAATGCCTAATTTCATCATAAAAAAAAGGTTAATTATGCTTTTAAACTAATTTTAGTTGACATAAATAAAAATTTATAAAAAAAAAACTTAAAAAACCGAATGTTTTAGCACAAAAAATTGAAAAATCAAAACTTTAAAAAACATTTTTAAAAAAATTAAAAATGTTAGTTTAAATAGAGAATTTTATAAGCTTTAAAATGATGTATCACACGACCCCCCTTTCCATTAAAAAAAAGTCCCCCCATGCCCCCTGCCCACATTTTAGGAGCTGAAAATATCAAATATATGCTAAAATATAGTTTAAGTTTAAGTTCTAGGCATCCTATCTACGGTGGGTTTGAAGTGATTTTAACTAAAATATTCGATACCTTAAAAATCCCAATTTAGGGATTAAATGTTATTTAAAAACCTAAAAATAAAAATAGTCCCTTGATCCTATTTTTTTTTTATGGGGAAATAACCGAAAAAACTTAAAATAATAAAGCCAACAATTAAGCGTTTCATTAAATAGCTTTTCAGCCTAACCTCTTTTGGGCCTAAACACTTTTTATGCCCAATCTATGCTACTCTCGATGCTACTTGTAGCCCAGTATACTGCGTACGTATATAAAAAGTTCGGTGCTTTATCAGCCCAGTATTGATTTGTTGTATCTCCAAAAATACAATTTTTGAGAAATTGATTTTAAGATGTTTTTAAATATGTTGTAAATCTTAAGCTAAATCAGTTTTAACCCTTTTTATTACATTAGTTTAATAAAAATACTCTCCCAAAGTGTTTTTATTAATTAATTTTATGGTTCCATTTATTTTATACAGGATGTCCAGCAAATTATGTCATTAATTTTAAGGAATGATTCTACTTAGGAAAATATGAAAAAAAGTTTCTATAAACATATGTCTAAAAATGCGTCGTAGGGGAGCCCATTTTAAAGCTGCTAAAAAATTCCGTTTTTATTTAATAACTCAGGAACGATTTGAGGAACAGCAACGTGGTTTTGAATGTAAACGAATCTTAATAAGGCCCATCTTCGTATTCTATCTTCATGTACTTACTTTAAACAGGGGTGTTCGAAATTGGGCGCCTTATTAGTTTTTTGTTACAAACTTTTTTCTGTTTAACTTTTGTAATTTTATTTTTGGAATATGATTCCTTAGGTCAAAATACATAAAAAAGGTACTCTTGTCCTAATACTGTAGGATTAACCGTTTTCGATAAAAATTTATTTGAAGGTGGAATTTCACGGTTCGAGGACGAAAAATTAAGTACTAAAATGTTCAAAAAACCTAAATTTCAATGGTGCAAGGTACATCAAAAATTAAAAAAAAAAAACATATATACAGGTACTTCCAAAAATCAATCCTAAGGGAGCTATGGGCTCCTAAAAATGCACCAACTTTAAAGGGCCATATAGCTTTATAAGCGATTTTTCAACCTACATGTAAAGAAACTGTTTTTTAGTTTTTGATATAGAATAACCCTGCATCATTGAAATTTTGGTTTTAAACATATTAGTACTTAATTTTTCGTCCTCGATCCGTGAAATTTCACCTGCAAATTATTTTTTCTCGAAAACGGTTAATCCTAATCCCAAAGATCAATTTTTTTCAGCTGTTTTCAGAGGCGAGGAAAATTTTGACCAGGGACAAAGCTTTTTCGAGTTGAGACCTTTTCTTTTGTTAGGGTCATCAAAATTTCCGTCAGGGGTAAAGTTAGAAAAATTTTGGCCAGGGCACGGTGGCGGATATTTCTAGATTGATGGCCTTAATTCAATTTAGCTCTATATGAGGATTCTTAAGGTAGCTGAATACGAAAATTATATATTTTTTTAAGAAAATGGCGGGTCCAATATTGCAGACATAAATGTCAAAAGTTTTAAAAAAGTTGTTTAAAATTACGAATATGCAATTTTTGAGGTCGCCGATTACGAAAATTATATTATTTTTTCTAAGAAAATCCATTATGGCTGACATAAATGTCAAAAGTTTGAAAATTTTTGTTTAAAATTATGAATATGAGATTTTTGAGGTCGCTGATTATGAAAATATTATTTTTTTTAGGAAAATGGCTGATCCAATATGGCGGACATAAATATCAAAAGTTTGATTTTTTTTTTTTATAGGTTGTACCTACCATTCGGTAGGTACACCCCGGCATTCAACCGTGTCGGTTATGGCCTATTTATTTGTCGTACAAATTAGTAAATTATAGCAATTTTAAAGACACCACTACACATCCATGCCCCAGGCGGGATTCGAACCCGCGACCTCGGCGTTACAAAGCGAACGCTCTTCGCCTTACTCCACCGCGGTCGGTGATTTATTAAAATTATGAATATGGGGTTTTTGAAGTCGCTGTTTAAGAAAATTATATTATTTTTTTTAAGAAAATGGCGGAAACATATTTATGTATATCCAAAAAAAAAATTCTAGGACGTTTTTTTGGCGATTTTGGGAAATTCGAAACTACCGTATTATACTATTCTGGCTCTACGCGCTGTGAATAGTATAATAAATGCATTACTTACACACCTTTGAGTACACTGATTATTTATTTGTTTTAAAACACTTATTTTCACCTTGTAAGACTAATATTGAAAATAATAAAATTAATTTATCTTATTAAATTAAAATCAAGTCGAAAACTTATAAAAACCCAAGCCAGTTTATAGAATTTAATCATATCGTTCGTGATTAAATCATTTTTGAGCAATTTTGAAGTTATGGTTGGGATTTTGTCACTTTTTTAATCATTTTTTGTTAAAAAAGTATCATAAAATTTTTTAAAAAATTTTTAAAAGTGGGGACAAAACGGGGTACAAGTTTTTGCGCCAGCAGCTAGCTGAAAGTTCAGGCTTTCTAACAGTGTCTATATCTTAGGTGAATCAGCAACCAAATTTATGTTCGTAAAAAAAAACTTAAAAAAAATCGTATTTGCCTAGCTGGATTTAAATTACCCTAGATTAAAAACTGTTACACATATACTAATCTTTTTTTCTCAAAAATATAGCATGAAGTATATCATTTAGTAATTATTTTCAGGAAGAGGTTAAATTTTCAGCAAAAGTAAGGTATTTTTTGGTAGCCGTTTTCCTTAAAAAAGGTAAACGTTTAAGGTACCTCCTAGCAAAAATTAATTATGCATTTAGGGACTCTAGGAATATGATTTTTACATTAACTGAAGTGTTATATAAACGATCTACTATTCGTTTTTTCGATTGTGTTAATTTTGTTTTCCCCTATTTTGGCCATTAATCTAAGAAATTCCGCCACCATGCAGGGACAAGACTTTTTAGAGGTGACGCCAATTTATTTTAGAAACTAAAGCATATATTGATGTAATGTTTGTTGGATATTAAAGTACTTAATTACAGATAAACAAATAGGTATGTAAAAATCTCAAAATGTCCGAAAATGAAGATACTTAAAAAATTCTAAACGTACCTAATACGATAATTGAGCTTCGTCTCGTTAATTTAATCTAATTTATATTTACTAATTTATGGGAAAATTATGTCTAATTCTATCCAATTTAGAGTTAATAATATAAATTGGACCGAATTAACAAAACTAAGCGTAATTCTTGCATTCCGTTTTGAATTTTTCATGTTTGAGGTATGGCTTCGAAGAAATCTTTTTGAGTTAAATATAAAATACTTTTTATAAATATAAATATAAATCCTATAAATACATCCTTATTTCAACAATTATAACACTGAGCACATACATTTGAAATATAAAAACATATCAATTTCGTCATGAAATAACAAAAAGGTTTATACAAAAATTGTACTTATTTAGTATCCCCGTGTATTTTACTATAAATCTAGTAACTTTCGTTTTTATTTAAATCTTCGAATTAAACGTTTGGTTTTGTATACCTACCTAAATTTACCTACTAGTTTTAAAGAAAAGGGTTGCCTGAGACAACTTGTCTCGTTTATGGCGTCACTGACCAGTGGTCAGTGACCACCCTTCAAGTTGCTGAATACAACAGTTAAAAATACTATAGGTACATAATACTAAACATAGCCTAAATTTTAGGTAATGTGATTTATTAAATAAAGAAATTCTCTTTTTAAAAAATAGTAGGAACTTACACTGAGAGAACAGTAACATGCATAATCAGTAACGTAATTAAATTATAGTATACAACAATAAATAGTTGTATAGTGCCTTGCAAAGGTACAAGAGAATTTTTTTTAAGCAATAAATGTTTTTGTGGCACGTGCCAAAATATGTTGTTACCGTTCGTCCAATCGGGACGTTGCTTAATTTTAGACACATTTAAACTGATGTATATTTTTACCAGTCCACGTGCACTGATTCTATCCAGTTAAATTTCGACCCTATGGAATCATATTTTACAAAGGATTTAGCCACGCCCGCAAGGCAATAAATTGCAATAAATATTTACTGGGACGGCTTTAATTTGTTTTATTTGTGTTTTTTTTATCGATCTATATAAGATAAATACTTATTTAATATAATAAAATTTAAATAAGTCCCTGTCTCACATTAATCTCTTTAAAATGTAAACATTCTACTATAAGTTTGAAAGCGACTATACTCATGTCAATCTGCGACTCTGACGTCACAGCGCGTAAACTAAATACCACTCTGTAGGGTAATTGAAACTTATTTCTTAAGATTTAATAAATGATTTTTGTTAATATACATTTTCTATATAATAATTATGTATTAAGTCTTAATAAATAAGTTTCAGTTACACTACAGAGTCGTATTCTCAGATTGTCAGGAGTATATATATATATGCGCCAAAGACTATATATTGCATAGAATACAACAACAAACAAGTAAACGTGTTCGGTATTTACAACCGAGTGCATTTGTTCAATTTACAACAACAAATTGTACCCATTTTCTTATCACCCACAGCAATCGAGCCCCTGATAGGTCTGTTTTTCTTTTTCGGAAAAAGAGTGCAGTGGGTGGAGCTTGTAAATCCGCAGGCTTGGCCTGCCGCTCATAGCCACGTCACGATTCTCGATCAATCAACAGACAATTCACCTGACCCGTCCGCCCGACTGGCTAAGTCACAGCGATGAGCTTGGTCGGCTCTCTACACGTCTGGTCGGTGCTGCGTGAGGGCTATGCATCTTTCTGCCTGCATTTTCAAATTAAAATACATTACACCAAATTTGCAAATGTAGGCAGAAAGACGCCCTCAGGCAGCACCAAGCGGACGCGTAGAGAGCCGACCAAGCTTATCGCTGTGACCTAGCCATTCGGACGGACGGGTCAGGTGTTACAACAACTTTTTGTATTAATATTGTTAGATTTTTCTATCAGTGTACATTTTGATGATTGTTGCTGCTTTTTGAGTGAAGCAAACAAAAAGAACACTGTAAAAAATATTCCTTTATTTTAGTTACCGGTTATCGGTATCAGAATTTTAAAAGAAATTGTATTTTTTTCGAATTTTATACTGTTATTTTAAAATATTTTTTTTTTACTTAAAAAAAGGGTAAATTAAGAGATTCAGTTAAATTTCCTATAAAACTGTAAAAAAATCTGTTAAAATCGTATGAATTACTTTTCCCGAGTAAAATCTTGCGGTCTTGCGTTAGTAAAAAAATCCAAAAAAGTCCAAATGAAAAATTTCGATTGTTTTTTTTATGTTTCTCTACGTTTTATATCCAACAAATATGATTTCCGTCAAAAAAATAATTCTGTCTATCCGGGAAATTTGTGACTACGATAACTCAAGAACGCTTCGAACTAAAGACTTCAAATTTGGACCATAGGTTGATTACCCCAAGTTCTAGGCTCGAATTGTTTTTGGTAAAAATCGGGGTGGGTTGAGGGGGTGAAATGGGGTAAAAACAATTTTTTTTTTAATTCAGTTTATGATATTTTTAAAAAAAAGACAGAAATTTTTAATTTTAAACAAAATTATAAAAATATTAATTAAAAAAAAATGAAAAAGATTTTTTTGATTTTTTTTAAATTTTGTTATATTTTTTTATTTTTTTTATTTTTGTTTTTTATTTTTTCGTTTTTGATTTTAGTAAAGCCTGGCTTATAGATCTAAGTATTATCTTGTTGGCAATTTATTTTAATATAACCCATTTTTCACACTGCAGTTTATATAACTAAATTATTTCAATATCTTTTTGACCACTGCATTTCAGGCATAAATTTTTTAACTTGGGCCACTTCGATTATTAGTAAGTTATTTATTAACTTAAAAGTTAATAAATAATTAATTATTTAAGTTCTAATTTAATTCTTATTAAACATGTACTTTAGATGCTTTTTTTTTTCGACCTTTTTTTTTCGGTCCCATCACGAAATTTTGTTGGAAGTACCCTAAAAAAAATTCCCTCAAAATTTTAGCCCCTAATTAAGTAGTGGACCAAGGCATTTAAAGATTTCCCATTGAAAATACACGTAAACTTTGATTTTTTTTCTTTAAATTTCTATAGCTTAGCGGCATTTTATCGCATCGCTTCGACCATAGATAGGTATTTCTCAAAGTTTAATGCTCTACAAAAGTGCCCATTGCGGCATAATCATAACTCGTACTGGTGAGGTAGTTTGGGCCACCAAACCCAATTTTTTCATAAAATTTACGTTTTTCTGTCCTTATCTCGTAATTGACAAGAGCTACAAAAAATATTCAAATGACAAACTTGTAGGAAATTTAATTTCCTACAAAAATGGTTCTTGGCACTAAATCGCTAACATAAATATTTCTTGAGATATTAAATTCTAAAGTTTTTGTTATTTTAAATTATTATCGAGTAATAATAATAATAATTTGAAATAACAAAAACTTTAGAATTTAATATCTCAAGAAATATTGATGTTAGCGATTTAGTGCCAGGGACCATTTTTGTAATTAATTAAATTAAATTTCCTACAAGTTTGTCATTTGAATATTTTTTGTAGCTCTTGTCAATTACGAGATAAGGACAGAAAAACGTAAATTTTATGAAAAAATTGGGTTTGGTGGCCCAAACTACCTCACCAGTACGAGTTATGATTATGCCGCAATGGGCAATTTTGTAGAGCATTCAATTTTGAGAAATACCTGTCTATGGTCGAAGCGATGCCATAAAATTCCGCTAAGCTATAGAAATTTAAAGAAAAAAAATCAAAGTTTACGTGTATTTTCAATGGGAAATCTTTACATGCCTTGGTCCACTACTTAATATTAATATTAAGGGCTAAAATTTTGAGGGATTTTTTTTAGGGTACTTCCAACAAAATTTCGTGACGGGACCGAAAAAAAAAATAGTCGAAAAAAAAGGCACCCTAATGTACTTAGATATTTAACTTTAACCTGCATGCACTTTGACCAAACAAAAAAAAATCTGTTACCCTAAAGAAATCTAAAATTCCGTTTCTGTTATCCCCATATTTTTATTCTGTGTAATGTATTTGTTATTGTTAAAACAATAACAGTAGCTCTATTTTGCCAAAAATGAGTTAAGTACAACCAGACTGCATGACCCGGCAACTTGTGTGGTAAAATTTATGAAAGGCTACGATACTCGTGGCACCATCTAGAAGCGCCAGTTCAAAAGCAGTACCTGTAACTTGATTTAACTTTAAATATTCATAACGAAACAGATTCATTTACATAAGCGAGATTCTTCCACAGCATAATAATACTGTGATTCTTATATTGATTTAATCCAACTTAAATTAGTACCTACATATATATTGATTTATCAAGCTTAAATTGAATAATAATAATATCTATAAGATGATGAGACAAAAATATAAATTTAAAAGTTGCGATTTTTTCTCAGAACTTTTAGTATTTTTTTGTAATTTTATTGTAATTTTTGTTTCGTTTATAAGCTATTGAAAAACAATTTTACTTTATAGAACTACGTGTCTTACCGAAAATTTTGCTCAACCCTACTAAAAATCTCTAGTAGAATCGAGTAGAACCGAGTAAAATTAAAAAAAAAAAAAACAGTAAAAATGTTTCCGTAACCGACCACAGACCAGTAAAATTTTATTCTCGGTTTTGGTCAGACCAGTAGTATACTAGTAAAATCCGAGTAAATTTTTTTACTCGGTTTTAATAGAAATTTACTAGACATTTTCAGTAGGGAAGTGATAGAGTAATGAGGGTGTCTGCCAGACTAGAGCCTCGACTAGAGCTTTAGAAATTATTTTGCTTAAACTGCTGATTAAAAATCGAGAAAATTAAGTTTAAAATCAGAAAATGAAGGAGAATTTGAGTTATTCCATATTCTACTAAAAAGATCGGGGTTTTTGGGAATGAATTCTTTTAGTTAAAAGCAAATTTTTCTTCCAAACTAAACAAGGTAGAAACATAAATTAAAAAACAGAAAATAAAATTTAACATAGTTTTTGTAAGTGTATTCAATTCTTGGGCTGAAAAATTTCACGGTGCAATTTAAAAACAGTGTAAAAACGGCATTTCTTCTTGGACCTGTTGTGACTATTAATTTGAAATAAGTAAATATATGTATACCTGTGTCGTTAGTTCAAAGAATAACTTTATATAACAAAGCCAAATTCGTTGCAATCCAACAACCGGCCAAAAATCAACATCTTTCTTAGTTTTAAACGTATTGCAAAAAAAATATGTCCACTTGTTTAGCATACCCCAATGCTTTTTTCACTTAACATAAAACCTTCAGAATTTCCGGTTCTAGGGGAAGTAGATACTTTTTTTTCAGTTTCAAGATATTTACAATGTTTCATATTATTCGAAAATAAAGTAAATATCTTTCTTAGTTATAAACTTATTTCAACACATTTTTTTACACTTGTTTGGCATACCCCCATGCTTTTTTTTTACTTAATATACAACGTTCAGCGGTTCCGCTTCTATCGAAAGTAAAAACTTTTTCTTCAGTTTTTAAGATTTTTTTTTTTTAGTTTTACCATAACTATGCATAATTATGCTTATAATAATTATTTGGAGATGTTTTTTCGTAAAAATACAGTTAGGTGCAATAAAAAGCTAAAAAAACACTTTGCTCTCTAGTAATATAGTTGCTCAAAAGTTTTTATCAATAATTATTATAATTGATCACACTGTATTTTATTGTGACAGTAGGTACGAAGTTTCTCTGCTTGTCTTAAAATAATATCAAAATTTCGTTGCTTTAGCTAACCGAGCTCCTTACAGCTGATAGATAACATCCTGGTGAACATTTTAATGTATGCCTCATTCTGGCGGGCGATAGCGGAAGGACCTTAAAATAAAATACAACCTAGATTTTTAATATAAAATTACTAAAAATTATGTTACTTTTGTTATAAAAATTATCTGTAAATAAATAAATAAAAAAGTTTTACCTGTGTGTTTTTTTGTAATATATATATAGAAAAATGGTTTTATCAAATGATTAAGAATCTTTTTCGACTGGAAGTGTGTATTATTTTTTTCTGAGCTTCAAAAACTGGTTAATTGTTACCTGAGAATATATATTTTTTTATGTGTTTTTTAAAGATAAAATAAAAATGGTACATATAAAATAAAATTCTGAAAATGCAAATTTTTTATACATTAGAATATGCTTAATTCAGTATTTTTGGAAGCTATGTTCTACTGTTCGGGAGCTGGTCGGGAGCTATTAAATATATTTATAATATATATTAAACTTTCAGGTGTGCCAATTTTTGGATTTCAGTATGTTAACTTAACATACCTACTAAAATCTAAAAATTGGCTGCTAAGATAAGTATTATTAGCTTTTAACCCTTCACATATAAAGCCTTAATTTCAAATAGTCATTAAATGACAGACTATACAAAAATTTCGTTGACACCCGGTTTATACATTTTAAAGAATTTTTATTCGAAAAAAAACCTATAAATTGGGAAAATCAATAAACTAACATATAAAGCAAAGTTAATTACCATATCTTTAACATAAATGTTGTTTGACATATATATATCTTTAACAGTATCTAGAGAGGCTTGTTTCACTTAAACGCTTATAAATATTCAGTTAAATCGAACGAATTAATTTTCCATTTATTAAAAGAAACTCGTGCCACTAAAATACTCAAAAATGCTATTAGCGTGCTACGCTGTAAAAATAATTACGGTATACTGGTAGTTTACTGATGTTTACTGATATTTTGTTGATAGTAAATTACTGCAATTTTCTCATTTACATTAATATTTAAATTTTATTTTACAAAAGTAGCTCTTATTTTTAAATGGCATAAAATATATAGAGGGTGAGCAGTAACTGCCATGGTGATTCTACATCCAAAAATATGAAAAAAAGTTTCTGTAAAGGTTGGTCCAGAAATGAGCCCTAACATATTGAATGGGGGACAAAAAAAAGCATCAATAAAATTTTAATGCTGCAGGGTGATTCTTCATTTAAAACTGAGCAAAAAAGTATACCACCAAAACACCTAAATTTAATATTAAAGGAGTAATAGCATTTTAAAAAGTAACGTTTTTGTTGGCACAAAATGTTACTTCCTCTTAATTGTATTTTTTTTTTTTTTTTGAAAACGGTTGCCCCTACAGTGTTACACTGACATTTTTTATGTATTTTTACTCAAGGAATCCATATTTTTTACAAAAAAAAACAAAAAAAAGTTTGGGCAAAAATGTGTTAAGCCTAATACATTTTTCCGTCTAAGGAAGCCTCTGGATAAATTCAAAAAAAGAAATAAACTTAAATTTATTGCCCTTATTAATACTAGTATAATGCAAAAACTTGTCGCTCTAGCTTAAAAACTAAAAATATTATTAATAAAATAAGATGTTAACCCCTTGGTAGTGAGAAAAAAGTAATGCGCTACTCGTAGGTAAGTTTTTTTCTGTCTTCGGTCATGTTTATGGACCTCAGCCCCGCTTTTGTACAAAAAATACGACCTCACACAGAAAAATTCGCTTACCTCTACTAGAAGCGCAAATAACTATTTCCTACGATCTAGTTAGTAGTTAGTACCTATTTCCCATCCGTTGCCTATTACAATGGATGGGAAGTGACGATCAGCTAATTTTACATATCTGCTGTCACAAATTAGTAAAAGTCAAACACATAACCTCAAATTGACAAACTAATTTTAAGATAATTTTTGCGTTTTTTTGATGTTTAGGTGTTAGGTCGTAGGAAAAATAGTATACGCACCTCGACGCAAACCATTTCAGTGCACATCGATTGCTTTGTTTACTCGGCTGCGCCTCATCAAAAAAACACACTCTAGTGCACTAAACACTAAGTTCGCGTACTCGGTGCGTAATATACTATTTTCTATTTTGCGTCTCTTATAAGCTCATAATCACACGCATTTTGCGTGTTCTTATAGGCCCATAAGAGGTCTCTACTTTTTTTTTCTTTTGGGTTGGCAACAGACAAAAGTCTATCTCTTGACGTTTGCCGTGCAACTGTGAACGTCGGTTTAAAGTTTAATTTTCTACAAAATTTTGTGTTTAGGTTATGTTTTACCGTGTTAAAATTGTGGCTTGGTTACTTGCAGTGGAAAAGAGAAGAAATGGCTATAAAATATATAAAAATAATATTCGTTCTTAGAATTTTAAACATGGCGAAAACTGTAATGCCAATTCGAAACAAAAATCCCTAAATCAGTCATCAATTTAAATCTGTTTTTTAAAGTTTTAGAGCAAAATAGAAAATATTGTATAAAGCACTCGTTTCATAACACGTTTTTAGCGCACTAGTACTTTAGAAAACTCACCGCAAGCGGCTCGTTTTCTAAACTTGTACTCGTGCGCTAAAAACGTATGTTATGAAACTAGTACTTTAATATACAATTTTTGTAAAATAAACGTCAAAAAAATGACAGTTCCAAATCGAGTTCAAGGTCATTAAATTGGGTTTTTTAATTTCGGCTCTATACCCTACAAAATAAACCCAAAATAAAACTCCCTGAATTTTTTCTAGGTAAAACTACCTGACCTCTGACTGTATTTGTTATAATAAATATATAAGTAAAACAAGCCGTGAAGATATGTAATGCTACGCATTCCATTATACAAGGTCCGGCATAAGTCAGTTAACGCTGTCAGAAAACTGCACTTGGGCGCACTTTTTCATGTGTGTGTGGTTTGGATCTTGAGGAAAGTGGTAGGCAGTTTGAACACAAAATGTAACAATTAAACCGTCATTACTTGTGTATATGTATAATAAACCAGTTTTTTTGTATGCTGTTCTTTCAATTTTCTTCGGTGTGCAAATCTGTTATTTTTTTTGCTAAAAACGAAAAATTGAAATCAAAAATCAAAAAAAAAAAATCAAAAAACAACTAAAAAATTAATATGTATTTTCTCTCGTTCTAATTATGTAATAATTAAAATAATTCTTGGTTTATAGAACTGCGTTAAAATTATATATAATTTTGTCTTTATACAGTGCGGTCCAAAAGTCACCCCCCCCCCTTTAACTTTTGAACGAGTTGAGATATCGGCTTCAAATTTAGAACTCTTAAATAAGACAACTTAAACTATCTTTTAGCATATATTTAATATTTTTAGCTCTTAAAATGTGGGCAGGGGGGCATGGGGGGACTTTTTTTTTAATGGAAAGGGGGGTCGTGTGATACATCATTTTAAAGCTTATAAAATTTTCTATTTAAACTAACATTTTTAATTTTTTTAAAAATGTTTTTTAAGGTTTGGATTTTTCAATTTTTTGTGCTAAAACATTCGATTTTTTAAGTTTTTTTTATACATTTTTATTTATGTCAACAAATTAGTTTATAAGTATAATTAACATTTTTTATGATGAAATTGGGCATTTTTAAAAAATTATTTGTTTTTTTAGAGGAATTTTGACATTAATACCCATTTTCAACCCCATTTTAAACCCAATTTTTTTTTTTAATTTAAAAATATGGAGTTAAATGGAGAATTTTATAAGCTTTAAAATGATGTATTACACGAACCCCCTTTCCTTTAAAAAAATGTGCCCCCATGCCTCCCTGCCCACATTTTAAGAGCAGAAAGTATTAAATATATGCTAAAAGATAGTTTAAGTTGTCTTATTTAAAAATTCCAAATTTGAAGTCGATATCTCAACTGGTTCAAAAGTTAAGAGGGGGGGGTGACTTTTGGACCGCTCTGTATATAATTTTAAAGCAGTTCTATAAACCAATTTTAATTAAATAATTAATTAAAAATAAAAAAAAAATTAAAGAGATCTTTTTTTGAAAAACAAAAAAAATTTTAATTAAAAAAAAAATCAAAAAAAAAATTTTTTTTTGAAAAAGAAAAACTTTTGACTCAGACGGACGGACGGAGGGACAGACGGAGGGAAAGATGGCCGGGCAAACGGACGGACAGACGGACGGAAAGACGGACGGAAAGACGGAGGGACAGACGGACAGACAGACCGACAGACGAAGGGACGGACAGACGAACATACGGACAGACGGACGGACGGACATACGGACGGACATACGGACGGACATACGGACGGACAGACGGACTGACAGACGAAGATTTTTAAAGTTTTTTATTTTTTCATGAAACACATTTGTATCCAAGAATTTTTTGTTAAACTACAGTATAATATTATGATAGCGCAGGCGCTGTGAATAATATAATAAATACATATCTATCATTTTCTTTTATACTTAATATAAATATAACAGATTTTAATTTAGCTTGGTAAATCATTAAAAGCTAGTCCATTATAGTCAATTTTTTGTGGTAACCTCGGTTAACCTGTACGTATCTCTTTGTCTGTTTAATTGATGAGTTTAAAAAAGATACATATTCCCCTAACTTGGTTAGTAACCGCTGCCTCACAAAAAAAAACGGCTTATAAAAATAGATCTTTAGATATAAGCATTTCTAGTTATATCAATATAAAAGTCAGTATTTATTCTTATATTGTAACTTATATATTTTATTTTGTCTTAGGTCTTAGGTCTTAGATGCTTAATTATTTTTAATTGTAATTGAAGGGTACAGCCTGTACTGTACAGGTTAAAACCCCCGTAGTCCAAAAAAGCTGATTTTGAGTTAAATGATTTAACTTAAATGCTTTTCAAAGTTTTCCAATGCATGGATGACAATGTCATAAATTAGAATGGGCGGGTGCAAGGGGTTGAAAATTGTGATAGGCCTGTCGATTCAGGCAATGCATGATGGTCACGGATGTGACTACAATTTGGTTTACGGGTATCTATGACACCAGGAGACCTTTTTTCAACACTATGCGTCATATTCTAAGCGTTGTTCTATCAGTTGTTCTACTCCCCGAAAATCAAGAATACACCTCCAGAAAAGTTCCCTCAAAGGATTTTCTCCCAAAAAGTATGATTTTTTATTTATTTTTTTTTGAATAAATAGTAAATTTTTACAAAAATTTGTAGTTTAATCACTCAAAAACTATTTGAGACATTTAAAAACTGATTCCATTATTAAAAGAACACCCTTTTCTGCATAAAAAACAGAATTTTTCAAATTCGATAGTTTTTTGAGAACATTTGAGTTTAGCTTTTGTTAAATATGTCTAAAAACAAAATACAATCGAATTTGAAAAATTGGTATTATATGCAGAAAAGGGCGTTTTTTTTAACTGGTGAAAATAGTTCTTAAATATTAAATCGTTTTTATTAAATTTCAAAGTCAATTTTTGTAAAAAATTACGATTTCTTAAAAGAAACTAAAAAAATTAAATCTCACAAAGTAGAGCTTTTTGGGAGAAAATCCCCTGTGGGATTTTTTCTGGTATCATACAGAACCCATAAACTAAATTACAGTAAAATCCGTGATCATCGTGCAGTCAGCACTGCCTGAATCGACAGGGAAATGCCCGATAACGTTTGGTGTAAACCAAAATTTTAAAAATAAAAAATAAAAATCGACTTGTCAGAGCTTTTTTTTAATCTGTTACTGGAAAGTTCAAAAAATACTCAGACAGGTAGATTTTTATTTTTAATTTGGAAATTTTGGTTTACACTAAATGTTATCACAACTTTCTTCCCCTTACACCCAAACATTCCCTTTTTTTTCAAATAGCCATGCATTTTTGGCCAAATTAGGCTTTATTATGCACCGTTAGAAAGCTTATTAAATAACCTTTCGAACGATGTATCACAAGCTATTTGAAAAAAAAAAGAGTTGAGATGGGAGGGTCAAGGGAGTAAACTTATAGATAACTAAAAGTCCAAACCAAAATTTACAAAATTAAAAATAAAGATCAACCTGTTTTTTTTTCTAAACTTGTAACTAAAAAGTTAATCGGGTGGTTCCAGACTTATACGCACTGTATAATAATGTTATCAACAACACTACAGACTTAAAAAAAAATAGTCGATAACAAAGTAAGCCGATTGATTTCTAATCGGCATTAATCGGAATAAATTCAGTTATGACTCATCAACGTTAAAAATAAACACAGAAACATAGGCTTACGGAATAATTTTGCCGAATTATGAGGGAAATTTTTATAAAGGTCACTAAATCGAAACATTTGACGACTAATTTGTTACACACAACAATATTGAATATACATATTAACTATAAATATGTAAATATATCGGTGTTTTTCGAAGAAAATAATAATGTAAATATTTAAAACCTCGCGTCAAAGATAGAATCGACGCGGCGCCTATGCGAGCACTGGAAATTCGCCGATGACTGCTAATCGGCTTGTAAAATAATCACTGGATTTTTGTGAGTATTAATTTATAAGACTACTTAGTCTAAGTGTTTGTTTTTGCTACGATTTAACCGAGGGGTAAACCGCAGAGGAACACAGTTGTACAAATTGGAGATAATCTGGAGTAAATCTTTGAAAGTTACGAGGTAATCTGAAGGAAATCTTTAAAGATTTCCTCCTTTTCGGATTTATTTATTTTTCATCTGTTTAACATCTTTCATTTCATTCATTCATCAAATTCTTAATTATTCAATTCAATTATGTTTATACATAAACCGGCCTTTTGAAAAAAAAATACTTAAGGTCGATTCAGGCATAATTATCACTAACTTCACTAAACTGAATTAAAAAATTAAGAAATGTGGAACATTAAAAAACATAACCTCAAATTCTATAATAAATTTTCTGTAGTATTCAACAATTAAGATAAAAGATAAAATATAGCATAAAATTATGATAAAACCTTAAAATACACCATAGAAAAAGAATAATTTCTGTAATACACAAACTTTAGTGCAATTTTTTTTAAACAATCGTTATCCAAGTATCAAAATAAAAATGAAGATGGAGACACCTCGGCATTTTAAAATTCGTACATATTGCTTTTTAAAGGAAAAACAGTTACATAAGAAAATAAAAGGTACTTTTGGAGATAAGTTGGTTTTAAAACACGATTTTTAGACCCAACAACTGCAAATATAGTAATAATCGTCCTACGCAATAGATATTTGTTTTTTTATTCAGTCTTATTTACACATGATTATTATCTATTTGGCAGTTACGTTATTGTTGCATATCACCCAAAATTTATTATAGAATTTGAGGTTATGTTTCTTAATTTTCTTAATTTCTTTATTTTCTTAATTTGTTAACTTCTAAATTTCTTAATGTCTTAATTTCTTAATGTCTTAATTTCTTAATTAAGTTTAATGAAGTTAGTGATAATGCCTGAATCGACCTTTAGCTACTAGCAAAAAAAAATTGATTAGTGCTCCAGATGAAGAAAATTATATTCCCGGATTGAAGACAAGATAAATAATGGTGACTTTTAAAGCTCTTAAGTAGTGAAAAAAAATGTTTTATTCATAATATTCTCTTGTCAAACATAATACGTGGAATGATTAATAATCCGTTTACAAGGGTTTATGTTCAAAGCAATTGATTTTAGAAAATTTTAATACGCTGAATTCATATCAGCTGTCATATTTGATTTCCGGTCATTCAAATTCGAATAATTTTTCTATTACCATATTTATTCCCAATATGTGTTCTTATATATTTTTTATTCAATTGATTCTACACTTTATGTTAATGTTTTGCGGGCGACAAGTTAGACTTTGTGGTCCTAGGGCCAAAAGTTTTGGAGGAGCAAAAATATTCTAACTTATGATTTTTACTCGAAAAAAATTTCGATGACTAAAAAGAAAAAAAATTTTCTCACTTCTGAAGAAATTCCGAACTGCACCTCCGATTTCCAGCTCCACTCAACTTTTCTCAAATCTTCCCAAATTTCTACCAATTTACCGCCTCGTGTAGGTCACTATTTTTTAATGCATTGTTTTTAATTTAAAAACTGTTTTAACCCTCCCTTAACCAGGTAGGGGCCTGACAAACCCCAATGAGTTTATTTTAAACAAAAAACACATTTAGTCTAATTTTATGGGCACCTCCGCTCGGCTATCTTCCTAAAACACTTCAAAGACTCATTCCGTGTATTGAGCTCACACAGAAAAAAAGGATATCTTGAATCAAAACAAAACGATCTTGAACCAAGGCCGCCATGGCTTTCGATATGTTCAACGCCATGACTGTCTTGGATCAAGTCCGCCGTGATCTTGGCATTTGAGGTCGTAGATTTAAGGACATTTCCTTAATCAAAGCAACTTAAACCATATATTTAAGATCATATTATCTTAAACCAAGTATGTAATTATCTTGATTTAAGATCCTATTATCTTTATCCAAGATCATATTATCTTACATCAAGTCTTGGTTTAAGATAATATAATCTTGAATGAAGAAAATTATAATCTTGATTTAAGATTATGATTCTCTTGATTCAAGATCATATTGACCCCACAGTCAGGTTCCAGAATTAATAGAATGGTAAAAATTTGAAAAAAATTCCCACACATGTAAAATATTATTTCGCACACCTATGAAATATGATACTTTCTTTGTTAATCGTTTAAAACTTGTTTTTGACGAAAAACTTGTTGCAACGCCATTGCAAAATGGTGCTTATAGGTATAAATTATTTAAAGCTACTTACTCTTTATTTTTTTAAGTAAATTTTAAAATCCCCATTGTTTGAGGGTAACAGATACAAATTCGTCCATTTTAAAGCAGATAAAAACAATGATATACCTTTAAAGACAACTGACGGCAAAAAAATAACCTAACTTCTCTCCCGCGCATATCATGAACTACTGCGTGGGGTGAGGCAAACTCTTTACCGTAAGACAACAGGGGTTTTGAGTCAAGATAATAACTCTTGATTCTCTGTTACTATTTTAAATGTCATACATTTAAGGAAAAAATCCTTGACACAAGAATTTTTCTACCAAGAGAATAATTAAAGGAAACCAAAGTCACAGATAATCTTAAACCGAGGATACATGATCTTAAAAGAAGATTATTACCTCGATTTAAGATTATATAAATCCAAGATAATTTATTATAACCTTTTTTTCTGTGCAGTTGTGAGAAAAACCGTTGCGAAATAGGAGTGAGTAAAAGTGAGTAAAAGTCTGTGTTATGGTTAATGGCGTCCCAAATTTATTTTAATATTCTACAATTTTTAAAATATGTTTAGTTTAGTTCAGAGCGGGGTTTATGCCCTCAACACCTGGTTAAAATATGTTGCTTATATTGCTTATAATTTATTACCAAGTTATTATTTTATACATATTTTGCTGGCTGAAACTTATTTCAGCCAGAAAAATATTTGTTGCTGGCTGACTAACATTGTTCGTTCATTTGGGGGTAAATCCAGCAAGCCCCCTTTACATATTATGGGAGTTTTATAGTCATATTATGGGAGTCTTAATGCAGACATTTTTGGATTAGCGGAAGATCAGACTTTCTGGGGGCCGGACTGCTTATCATTCTAGTATATTCCAGTAACGACCGGTACCTGTGAAGAGCTGAGCTAACTCCATTTTATGTAACGTTGTTATCATAAATAAACTTCTTTATTATTATTATTATTATTATTATTATTATTATTATTATTATTATTATTATTATTATTATTATTATTATTATTATTATTATTATTATTATTATTATTATTATTTGGCATTCCCTGAAAGCTCCCAGGGACTGAATATGAGACATGCCATGGAAGCTTATTATGGGAGCTCCCTGGAAACTACCTGGGGGTAATTTTTTTGACTGAGATGGTCTTATGGATTATTTGAAACCTTTATGTCAAATCTGCTTGTGTTTGAATGAATATAATACCAACCATTCTTTTTTCGCTATGAAATTTGTTTGAATTTGCATTTTTTTTGGCAACGTTTTTAATAAATTTTCTTAGAATATTCAAATCATGAGTTTTTTGTTTTTTTTTATAATTTTTTAAGTAAGGAAAAGTTATTACATATTTAATTACCATAGAAACATTTTTATTGAAACGAATGGCATTTGTTATTTTTTTCTGTGTATTTTATATTGGGGTTTAATAAACCTCACGTGGTTAATAATGCTATTTTTTCCACCTAGTTAACGGAGGGTTAAATAAAATTATACATCTCTTCTACTTCTTCTTCCCGTTTGGATGTTATTTCTAACGTTTTATCCATTTGTAACTGAAAATTTAGTTACAAACGGATAGGAAGTTATGATCCTATAGGATATAGTATATATACAAATCGTCTTGTAAATTTCAGAACGTCGTATCTCAAAAAAGATAACTTTACAGGAATGAGAAATAACTCTTTCTCGCATTATTCATAGGTTGAAAATGTACTTTTTTAGTATAAACTTAATACATTTTTAATTATTTACTTACCTTAAATCATTTTATTGTGTTTAAAATAAATAAATACAAATAATTACCTAATTTTTAAAAATACAAACGACATTTTGATGCTAAAAATTATTAAATTTTTTTAAGATACGATCTTTAAAACATTTAAACTTCAAAAAGTTTTATAACATGCGCATAAGATGTCAAAAAAGGGTCGCCAAAAGTGCGTTCCAAAATAGTCAGTTAACTAGATTTAAGAGATACGAGGTTTAAAAATTTATTAATTTAGTATCATCTAAGATACGGCGTTACTATTTTGATAATATTTTTGTTATTTAAAAAAAAATAGCAGGTGAAACTTATTTTTTAGATGTAAATTGATCATATAAAGCGTTTAAGTCCAAAATCTCAAAATTGAAAAAAAATGAGATACGACGTCCTGAAATTTACAAGACGAAATGTACATTTTGTTAAAAACACTATAGTTCTAAAGTCTCGTACTTTAATATTTAAGGAGGGACATGAAATGTTGGGTGTTTTTAACAAAAATTAAAGTAAAATTGTATAGGATATTAACTTCCGATTTCCTATTAATTGACAACTGAATATTCAGTTTACTTTTTACAGTGTTTATAAAGTTAAGTAAGAGAAATCGATTAAACTAGTTCTTGACCTTAAAAAAATTTGGCACTTTCCATGCCGATTGTGTGACGGGTTTAAACCTAATCCTACCGGGATTGTAGTCACAGCGTTTCGTTAATAGTCAAAACTGTAAGCTTAAATAGGAGAAAGGAATTGATAATTTAAACATCTAAAGCGTGTTAGCGTCGCATTTGCAGGCCTACGTGGGCTGATTGAGGCGCCAATCGTTAACTTTCGACACATAAGTGTGTCTCAAATTAATTTGATACACGGTTAACAGGTTTACCTATTCTTTTACTGATAAATTTAAAATTGCCAGTAACTGGCCACCATATGTTGCGTAATGTTATTGAAAAGTGGGATGGCATCACATTGTGTTGAAAAGTAAATATAATCATATCGAATCCTTCAAGAAAAATAATTAAAATTGCCGAATATCGGAGTTATGTGTCTAGATAGGATGGAATCATAGCCATTTTTTTATATCTGATAGCAGTGATATCGGCGGTTTGAATGTGTCTATTGATTTACATAGCCAAATATAAAACTAAAAATTTACAGGTTGTCCCAGCTAAAAAAACAATCGTTTTTTGGCATTATTATTATAGCTATCGAAATAAAATTTAGTCAGTCAGTCAGTATACACCCAACAAACTATAACTGTGCACAAACAAAAGTTTTCTACTAGTTTTTGTTTTTGAGATATAGCTTATTTGACACCATTTTTATATGCAATTTAAATTTAAATACTAAAATTGAAAATATATTTTTGTTGTTTTTACATTGATCAAATAATTTTTGATAATTTCATTTGGAATAATCCTAATTTATTATTTTGTTAAATCACAATAATTTGTTTGATAGCGTCTATGATTAAGGGTTTCAAGTACCCAAGCTATTTCCTAGATGGAACTACTGTATTCTTTTACACTATAATCTGAACAAACTACATTTAAGCCTCTTTTGTTATTACTTATGGTAGGGGAGACCGGGGTCAATTGTAACACGCATCAATTGTAACAGCGGCCATATTTACTTTCCGAACAATTCAAATTTCGCGGCTTTGTTACTGCCAGTGTCTCACATTGAAAGCAGATAACCTCTCATAAATATAAGCGTTCCGGTCGGTTGATGAGCTTCCCAGAGCAATTTCGTGAAATTTCGTACGGTAAGTAAATTTTCTTTCTTTTGGGCGATCTGGGTTTGTTTTAAGGGCATTGCTGCTGAAGTTATGGTAGAAGTGGATAATATTAATTGTTATATGGGCTTGATAATACAACATCTGTTTTGAGGTTAGAGTTTTTGTTTGTTTTCAAAATCCTTCCTTATTATTAAAAATGTGCCGTGGGGACAGTTGTAACAATTAAGACGGGGACAGTTGTAACATGTTACAATTGACCCCGAGTATTAAGAATCTTGCAAATTAAACTTTATCAATTCTAGGTACCTACCGCGAACCTCAAAATGCCACGCAATCGAAAAAGAACTACTAATCGAGGCCCAAGTGATGAGTTAATGAGTCGAGCCGCAGCATTGGTGTTGGAGGAGAACCGTAAACAAAGAGATGTAGCACGAGAATTAAAAATTTGTCATGTTACCCTAAATCGATACATAAAAGCTATCAAAGAAGGAAATGAAGTTAAAATGGGATATAAACCTCATAATAAGGTTTTAAGTAAGGAAGACGAAGAAGCTTTAGTGCGGTATATTCGATCGGCAGCAGATATGTACTTTGGATTATCTCCAAATGAAATAAGAACTCTGGTGTATCAATTTGCAAAGAAACAAAACGTAAATTTTCCTGAAGTGTGGGAAACAAATCAAATGGCCACAAAAGATTGGTTCACCCGATTTATGAAGAGAAATCCTACTCTATCAATTAGAACTCCAGAAGCCACCAGTCATGCCCGTGCGACAAGTTTTAATAAAGTAAACGTAAGCAAATTTTTCATTTAAAATGTTACAATTGACCCCGGTCTCCCCTACTTTAATGTTAATGTTAATGTTAATGTTAATGTTAATGTTAATGTTAATGTTAATGTTAATGTTAATGTTAATGTTAATGTTAATGTTAATGTTAATGTTAATGTTAATGTTAATGTTAATGTTAATGTTAATGTTAATGTTAATGTTAATGTTAATGTTAATGTTAATGTTAATGTTAATGTTAATGTTAATGTTAATGTTAATGTTAATGTTAATGTTAATGTTAATGTTAATGTTAATGTTAATGTTAATGTTAATGTTAATGTTAATGTTAATGTTAATGTTAATGTTAATGTTAATGTTAATGTTAATGTTAATGTTAATGTTAATGTTAATGTTAATGTTAATGTTAATGTTAATGTTAATGTTAATGTTAATGTTAATGTTAATGTTAATGTTAATGTTAATGTTAATGTTAATGTTAATGTTAATGTTAATGTTAATGTTAATGTTAATGTTAATGTTAATGTTAATGTTAATGTTAATGTTAATGTTAATGTTAATGTTAATGTTAATGTTAATGTTAATGTTAATGTTAATGTTAATGTTAATGTTAATGTTAATGTTAATGTTAATGTTAATGTTAATGTTAATGTTAATGTTAATGTTAATGTTAATGTTAATGTTAATGTTAATGTTAATGTTAATGTTAATGTTAATGTTAATGTTAATGTTAATGTTAATGTTAATGTTAATGTTAATGTTAATGTTAATGTTAATGTTAATGTTAATGTTAATGTTAATGTTAATGTTAATGTTAATGTTAATGTTAATGTTAATGTTAATGTTAATGTTAATGTTAATGTTAATGTTAATGTTAATGTTAATGTTAATGTTAATGTTAATGTTAATGTTAATGTTAATGTTAATGTTAATGTTAATGTTAATGTTAATGTTAATGTTAATGTTAATGTTAATGTTAATGTTAATGTTAATGTTAATGTTAATGTTAATGTTAATGTTAAATGCATTTTACCCAATTTAAAGTTTATTACATTTTATTTTGACAATTTGTAAAATAGTTTTATTAAAAAAAGATTTTTAAAAAATTCATGTTTTATAAAATCGACTAAGCAGTATATTCGCACATCCAATATTAGAATCTGTTTTAGTATTCACTGTGCAATTTTTAATTTATTCTCTTGCTTGATGAAACAGACCATAGTTAAAAAATAATTTAATAATAATATGATTTGTTTAGGAAATGTAAGCAAATTAAAGAATAGTTTAATATGTTAATAATTTTTTTAAATTATTATTTAAAGCAACAGTTAAATAAATTGTATCTCAGAAACAAAAGCCAGTAGAAAACAAAAGATTTTATCACCTTATTGACTCCGTTTCTAGGGTATTTTTAGTTGTCAAAACTAGCGTCATTGAGTGTTTTTTACTATAATTCATTAAATATTGATATAAATGAGCAAAAATCGTTGGAGAACCCAACTAGTAAAAAAAGCCAACTAGGCTGTTTAAAATGCTATACATCATATCTTATAGAAATGTGAAAATTTTATGGCTGTTAAATACCACTATACAGAGCGGTCCAAAAGTCACCCCCCCCCTCTTAGCTTTTGAACCAGTTGAGATACCGACTTCAAATTTGGACTTTTAAATAAGGCAACTTAAACTATCTTTTAGAATACATTTAATACTTTCAGCTCTTAAAATGTGGACAGGGGGCATGGGGACACATTTTTTTAAATAGAAAGGGGGGTCGTGTAATACATCATTTTAAAGCTTATAAAATTCTCCATTTAACCCCATATTTTTAAATTAAAAAAAAAATTGGGTTTAAAATGGGGTTGAAAATGGGTATTAATGTCAAAATTCCTCTAAAAAAAAAACAAATAATTTTTTAAAAATGCCTAATTTCATCATAAAAAATGTTAATTATACTTTTAAACTAATTTTAGTTGACATAAATAAAAATTTATAAAAAAAACCTAAAAAATCGAATGTTTTAGCACAAAAAATTGAAAAATCAAAACCTTAAAAAACATTTTTAAAAAAATTAAAAATATTAGTTTAAATAGAGAATTTTATAAGCTTTAAAACGATGTATCACACGACCCCCTTTCTATTTAAAAAAATGACCCCCCATGCCTCCCTGCCCACATTTTAAGAGCTGAAAATATGAAATATATGCTAATAGATAGTTTAGGTTGTCTTATTTAAGAGTTCTAAATTTTAAGTCGATATCTCAAATCGTTCAAAAGTTAAAAGGGGGGGTGACTTTTGGACCGCACTGTATAATGTCTAAACAACCAAAAAGGGCCCTATTTTATAAAACATTTCAGTAATTTAGAAGTTTCTTTTGGTAAAGTACACAACTATTATAGTCAATGTGATGATTATAAAACTGTCCTATAAGTATGTTATAAGTATGTTTTCTACTGTTGAAATTCAGAATAGAATTATCACAAGAATATTTTATAATGTAAATTTATGTTGTTTCATGACAAAAATAATTATTTTACTTACTTAAGCAACTACATAAGTCGTTTAAGATCCATCATGCAGTATGGTGTATCTGTGTATCATATTGAAAATGTTACTATTCTACTTAATTAAGCATCCCCTAAGTCCAGAACTTGTGTGGGCTAGTAGTAGAGGGAACCACCGGCTTTAATTGACTTTCGAACCAATATATCTAGGGAGTACGCCTTCGCCAAATTTCAATTATTAATTAACTGAAAAAGGAAATCGGCGCCAGTGAGGTTTGAACTCACGATCATTAGATCAGTGTCAGGCTATATCGATGCCATTGATCGCTGAGCTAAATCTCCCAAATATTAATTAAACCTTTCTGATACACACGGATGGGAATAAACTTTTCTTGCACAGCCAACTTTTCTGACAAAATATGTATATACTTTTGACGAGAAATTAAAGCGCCGCAATTTGGCATAGATTAGTCAGGATTTTTGAAAAATAAAAAATATATAAATATTGTTTTAATGGTTGAATTTTCAACTTAAACACAAAATATATTGTTTTTCTTGTGAAATTCACAAAAGAAATTTTTCTATATATCTAAAAAATGCATTTTTATTTGGCATTTTTACGTTTGTATGTGGATTCTACACAATGGCGGCGATTTCTGAACAGCTGAACGCTTAATATATATGGCGTATGGTAATACAATAATTTTGTGTCATTAGAAACGTTAATACAATAACTTTGTGTCATTAGAAACGTTATACAATGCTTATGTTTTCTTCCGTGCTCTATACCATATTAAAGTCCTATAATGTTGGTTAATAAAGCCGCCATAAAACTGTTTTTGTAATAAAGCAGGAAGTTGATCCTTGACAAATTTTTGATGTTGCCAGTTTTCATAATACATATAAAATATTTTCCCACAGGAGGAGGAAAAGGTGGCATGTTCGATGTGGGTTGGGGTATTCTTTGGGCTTTTTATTTTCCCACATCTTTTGTTTTTTTTTTTGCTGTAAAAAAAACATTTTAGGTGCATTTATGCATTATGAGGTTATGTATAAACATAACTGTTTTATAACGTAAAACATGCGATAACTTTATTCCTGGGAACTACATTTCTATTCTATAAGGCCTTTATAAGAGAGTATATTGTTGTAGTTATAGGTTTACTATAAAATACTTTCATAATCATTGTTTATTTTTTTACTTCTGTGTAAAGTGACAATTTTATTCATTTGCTTAAAGAACTGCAATACAACCTTTTACATAACTTCCATTACAGCTATCTTTTAATGTCAAAATTATTGTATTATAATTTTTATACAATTTTTTTATATTTCTTAAAAGATTATATAAACCGTTATACAACTGTTACAAAATTAAGATATTTACAATCATTATTTGTTCTATGAGTGGTAAAAATGTCTGCTAACAGCATTGTGGAAACCAGTCTATTTTATGACAAAATTATGGTATTAAGACGCACTAAAAAATAAAATTGTTCTATAAGCGGCGCTAGACAATAGTTGTAAAATATTTCCGTTCCTTTAGGGGTCTATTTTTCTAGTTGTGAAATGTTAAAACCGAAAAATACAACATTATTGACAGGTTATGGACTTTTTCAAGGTAAATAAGTGCAAGATTGACAATTACTTAAATGTACAAGATATTGTCATATTTTTGAAATTACATGCCAAAACCTTAATTTTAATGTTCAAAATATGAAGTACAATAAATAAAATTAGTTATTTTATAGAGATATTTGTTTATTAAAAAAAAATATATATATATTATTTTTTAGAATTCGGTTTTTATAATAATAATAATATACTTTATTGCATAAAATTACACAAATGGCCATTGACCGAAGTCCTTCAGCCTATCAGTTTTTATTTATTGTATTCTCTTCCAAATTTAAAGCGTGAAATGATTAATAATCTATGATATAATTCGTGAAACCGAAGTTTCAAATTCAACTCATCCTTTGGATTCGTTGAATCGGTTTCACTCATTTTATCATCGATGATAATCATATCACTTGTTAAACACGATAATACATTTTTAAAAATTTTTCACCATTTTAAATTCGCTATATGGAATACTAATATCAAAAATTAAATATTCAATAAAGCGAATTAAAAATGGTGACAAAATTTTAAAAATTTGTTATCAATGTAGAATTTTTTTAGTTTTTCACATTATATGGCTATATAAATCAATAGGCACATTAAAACCGCCAATATCACTTCTTTAGCATAGTTTTCCTGAATAACAAGTTAACCTTAAAAATACAAGTTTTTAAGCAAATATAAAAAAAAATATTTAGGCTATAGTTCTATCCGATTCAGGAAAATATCTATAATTTCGCCAATTTAACAATTTTTAATTGACGGATTCATACTCAGCGGAAAAAATACGTTAGAATATGTTAAAAATAATTGGCGCGGTAGAAAAAAATTTAAATTTTTAAAACTTGTGTAATCGATATTTATATTAATTGGCCAAATCTTAAAAATAATTTACTTTTTTTTTAATTTCCGGGAATTTCTTCTACTTTATAGAAATGTATTGAAAAGGTGAGATTGTGTCCTGAATCAGGACGCCTGATGATCGTAAAAAGTATGGTGATGGTTGTCACCCTTTTAAATAATTAAGACAAACATTTGCCTTTTTGACGATGATCAACTTTTGAAGATATTTCGAACAATAGGCTGAACCCTTATAGAAAATGCAGACCAAGTATCCAGTTTAAAAATAGTTGAAGCAAATTAGACGAAAAAACGACGAATACAAGAAATAATTTATAAAGTTTTGAAATTTTAGTTGTGAACTCATAGTAGGAACCCAAATACAGATCCGAAGAGTTTCCACCTTGTTTTTCTAAAAAAAAATCATCCCCAAACGTGACCCTATGATGCTTTTCTCTTTAAAACTTTATAAATTATTTCTTCTAAAATGTCTAATTTGCTTCAACTAAAAAGTGAGACCTGCAGAAAGAAATAAAACATGCATTGTGAAAAAAAAGAGACAAAATTGACAATCTTTGTAACTGGAATTTTACTAAATACAGGTAAAATTCTAGTACCAGTAAGTACCTAGGTACCGTCAAATAAATTGTATTTTATGACACACAAAAAGTAAAAAGAGGAATAATTAACCCCTTAACGCACTTACCCGAGTTAACTCGTTTACAGTAGGTTGACTCTTTTCCACTTACCCGCGTTAACTTTAACCCCTTAATGCACTTACCTGAGTTAAATCGTAGACAGAAGGTTGGCTCTTTTCCGTTTATCCGAGTGAACTCAGGCGACTTATTTTTTTCCAAATTGGTTAAAAATTAACCCCTTTTCCAAAAAAAAAGTAGGGCATCAAGGGGTTAAAAAATCAAAAATTATTACTCAAATTGTCTATTTTAAATGAAATAAATTAACATTTAGACGAAACCTAATCCACTTATTAAAATAAAACATATTTTTTTTGTGTCTAATTTACAACGTTTCTCGCATACAGTTAATCAAAGGCAGAAAAGGCAATATGACTAAATAAGGAGCTAGAAAAGAAACTTGTGCATAATTAAACTAAACCGCAGATTTAAAAAATACTGTGTTTGTGTTTATTAATTAAATTAATAGAGAATATTTACATTATCATAATCTTCGTTTTTACAAAGAAATAGTATATACAATTTATTTGATTTTATTTTTTTTTTTGTTGGGAAAATAATGGAGGAAAATGGCCTACCTTTCTAAGCAATGAAAGGGTGAAGGTAAAAAATCAAAAATATATAACTGAAAACGCTAAAACTAATAATTAGATAAGCAGCAACAAGTTTTTAATTTTAAATTCATCTACTTATCAACAATATGATTAACCATATCTTGATTATCGAAAAATACGATTAATTGTAATCCTTTCACTACACGGTTGCTATTAAAAATGTAAGAAAATGAAAGTTTAACTATAATTTATAGTATATAATATATTAGTTTTGCTAAAAAATACATCATACCTATTTTAGAAACAATCACCTTGTGATAATGTCATGTTGAAACGTATTCATTATTTTTATTTTTTAAGTGATTTTCCAATAAAAATACGAATCATATATGCATATAATAGGTATTAAATAATAATAATTATATTCCACCGCAGTTGGAGCCTTTTAACAGAGGCAATCTATATCGGCCAGCCTATCACCATGGTGTTGTATTCTCTGCAGAGAATAGTGGTGAAAACACTAGTTTATAGTTTATAGTTTATTTCTTGCAAATATTACATAGGCATGGAGAGCCCCAAATAAGCTTTTATTCACAACCACTTAGTAATTGGCTAATTACATATATACATAAAAGTTGGAAATTTAATTATTATTAACTGCAACTTCACAAAAAGTTAGAAACATCTCATTTCCCTCCATTGCAATGCATTGGTCGGGAAGGCTCTTGTAGCTAACTTCACGTATGTCACTTATCATCCATTTATTCATGATTTATTTTTATAAAATAACATCACATATAAATTTAAGTTATATTTTTTTGGCATTTATGAAAAATAAACAGTGACTACTTCCAACTTTATAGGTTATTATATTACTATTTTTTGGTTTAGTTAAACGTGATAAACTTTAGTTAAAAAGAAAGATACACTACAGCTTAATGTACCTAACTTGATATAACAAATAACCAAAAATAGTTTCAAAGTAAGATAAATTTAAGAATATTATTTACCTTGGTGGCCAATCATTTGTCGTATTTATTTGGTGTATCCCTGCTATAATTAAAATTGCCATGAAACTTTAGCCAGTGTATAAATTTAAATTTTACACGAAAACTATAAATAAATAGTTTATTTATTAACTTAATCATGTCTCAAAAAAGTCTGCTGTCACAAAACAAAACAAACGCAGTCAAAAACAAAACAGGTGCTGCCCTCTATCGCTAGTATAATGAAGTAACGTAGGCATTTCTACTATTTTCTAGACAAAAACATTTAAATGTATTACTTAATTTATATTGAATGAATATAAATGTTTTAAGGTTGTTAATTAACAAAAACAAAGTTTATTTTATTGATTTCTATTTATTACTCTATATTCAAAAAGCAAACATTTGTAACAAACTTCACTGCAACTAAACTTTTTAATATGGCGTCAAAATTCAAACAGTTTTTGTAGTGTAAAAGAAGGCAAATAATTGTAAATAAAACAGGTATGATTGTGAATAAAATAGTATACAAACCTCGGTTCAACATTTCATTAGTCCTTCGGGAATTAACAAACCTTGGAGCTACGCTACACTCCTCGGTTTGCTGAATTTCGCTTAGGAAATGAAACAGTTTCCACCTCGGTATGTAATATACTATTGGCTTGTGCTAGGGGCTCTCCATTAATTTAAAAAAAAGCAGTTACAATTTTGACAGATTTCTACATAAAATTTATAAAATCCTTTTTTTTTTCGCTCCACTCCATTTCTATAGTATATACATTCTTCTCTTCTTCATTCTCTTTACAACCATAAATCCAATAATAATTTTGCCTCCTTCATTGCATTTTTATTAAAAAAAAAAACAAAAATAAAAAGAGCGAGTCACATTCATTAATAATAATTATTATTATAAGCAGTGTTTTTACCGTCGAGGTGTTTCTTATCTGGAATTGTTCCTACGTATAATAATAAATTTGCTTTCCCATTTTGAAATTTTTCAAAATTTCAGGAAATGCATTGTATTCGTGCAAAAATTTTTTTTTTTCATTTTGCTTATTTTTGCGTTTTATGACGTTTTATGACGATGTAAATCAATTCCGAGCAAAAAAAAATGTTGCTCGATCGGTTGATCGGTAAATCTGTCCAGGAAATCTTTTCAATACTATGACTTAAGAACGCTTTAAGCTAGAGACTTAAAATTTGGCATACAGGTATCTATGTGACCAAAAGTTCTCGCTCGGGATAGTTTTTGGTGAACGATGCAGCAAGGGGATAAATGGGGAAAAATACATTTTTTTTTATTTAAAAATTGCTATATAGAGGTTTTTAAATCTTTCCAATATTTTCGTCAAACTTATTTAATAGGGTTTTTTTTTGGGGTTGACAAAACTGAACCGCATAATAATTTTTTTATAATTTCACACCCTGAGGGTCGGGGGTAGTTTTCGTAAAAAATGGTATAATTGGATTTTTGAGGTTGCTGAAAGTGAATCTGGTAATCAAAAAATTCGAACTTCACCCCCTGAGGGGCGGGGGTAGTTTTTTTTTAAATTGATATATTGGGATTTTTGAGGTAACTAAAACTGAATCTTTAAACAAAATTTTTATAAATCCACCCCCTGAGGGGTGTGGGGTACTTTTCTTGAAAATTGGTATATTGGAGTTTTAAAAATTGCTATATAGAGGTTTTTAAATCTTTCCAATATTTTCATCAAACTTATTTAATAGGGGTTTTTTTGGGTTGACAAAACTGAACCGGATAATAATTTTTTTATAATTTCACACCCTGAGGGTCGGGGATAGTTTTCGTAAAAAATGGTAAATTTGGATTTTTGAGGTTGCTGAAAGTGAATCTGATAATAAAAAAAAATCATTTCACCCGAGGAGGTGGAAAATTGGAAAGCTTTTTTACTGGGCAGTGTATTTCAAATAGTGCCTTAATTCCTCTAAGTATTTTCTGGAATTTTCATGCCGCGGCACTTGCGAGCAGAGTTTCTCGGCTCACAATTCAGACATCAATTTAAATTTTCTCCAAGATAGTCTCCAAATATCAATATCTTATTTATATTTAAATAATTTACTGTAACCCTTTATATCTATTTGTTTACATATTTTATTCTTCAACAATTACCTACAGTAGTATAGTAACTATGTATTGTTTAACACACGGATGTGTGGCTATCGAAAGAATGTGAAGAATGTGTGTGCCTCTCACTTGCACGCACGCACGCCTTATGACGTTTATGACATAAAGAAGAGAGCGCGCTGGCCGTTCCGTGATAACCAACGAACTAATAACTCTTCTCTCTAGAATAGGCATTTCATTTGTAAAAACTGAAAAAAACGTAGGCAACATATACATTTGTCTGTCTTACTCGCACAGCTTTGTTCTGACAGAGACAACAATAACAGTTACTGGTAATTGTTATTGTTCAGGCCTGAATATACCTACTATTTGTTTACAAACAAACCGAGATGTTGGCTATACTTTATATTAACGGTATGCGTATTCTAGAGAGAAGAGTTGTTAGTTCGTTGGTGATAACCCTTTCGTCAGACCTTTCTTACCGTGTGGCAGACAATATTTTGTATAACAAACCATTTATTTTTAACTTAAACATACATTTTTACTGTAAAACATTTATATCTATTTGGGTTTAACTAAAGAAATGCGTAGCAACCACATAACATGTTGACTTTAGGCATATCCACAGCTTCGCATAACAAGCATAGTACATAAGAATGCGATGCTGTGATTGGCTTAATGTGCGGTCATGTATCTTGTAAGCCAATCACGTTATCGCATTCTTATGTACTATGCGTGTTATGCGAGGCTGTGGATATGCCTTTTATTATAATAATTATGTAGTTTTTCGGTTTATTATTATGTTGAAAATAATTAGTCTTAATTTAAAAATTGATCTCGCTCCTAATAAGGAATTTATTTATGAATTAAAAGTTAAAAATAGAAAATTGAATGACTGTTTATGAATGAAGAATTAATTCAAGGATTTTTAACGTAGTATTATTATATTATTCACAGCGCCTGCCCTAGAATAATATTATACGGTAGTTTCGAATTTTCAAAACAATTCGATTTTTGAAAAAGTCCTAGACAAAACATTCTTGGATTAAAATTTGTTTCATGAAAAAATAAGCCACTTTTTTTTTACAAATGTCCGTCTGTCTGTTCGTCCGTCTAATGTCACGTTTTTGTTTAAACGATAACTCAAGAACAAATAATCCGATCGACTTATTTTCATCAAAAATCAAGTTACGAGGGGAAGATATTGTTTTTGAAAGTAATCCCCCCAAAAACAAAAAAATTATGGGGGGTTGAAAGAAAATTCCGATTAACGTATTTTTTTCAGGAATAATTACTTTTATTATAAGGATCAAAAAGAAAATTAAGAAAATTGAAAATTAAAAAAAATATATATTTTTTTTTTAATAATTTTTCGTTTTTCAAAAAATATCTTTTTTTTCAATGTATTTTTTTGTTATTTTTTTTGAAAATTATTTTTTTTTTGGGAAGTGCAAAAAAAACAAAAAAATTATGGGGGGTTGAACTTTAAAAAAAAATCGAAAAAGGCTGAAAGAAAATTCCGATTAACGTATTTTTTTCAGGAATAATACCTTTTATTATAAGGATCAAAAAGAAAATTAAGAAAATTGAAAATTAAAAAAAATATATATTTTTTTTTTAATAATTTTTCGTTTTTCAAAAAATATCTTTTTTTTCAATGTATTTTTTTGTTATTTTTTTTGAAAATTATTTTTTTTTTGGGAAGTGCAATATACTATTTACTGTGAATAATATATAATGAAATGCGTAGCATTACATATCTTTACGGCTTGTTTTCTACATATTACATGGTCATGACCAGTAATAAATGTCACTGCAAGTTTTTTGTCATGAACTTGAATGAACACAAATCATGAATTAATTTACTTAAATTTTGTGGATTTAATATTAAAAAATAAAATTAAATTCAGTACAATTTTTTTTTAACTTTTCAGATTATTATGGCTATAATAACACTGGCCCACAAAAACCTATACAGTGCGGTCCAAAAGTCACCCCCCCCCCTTTTAACTTTTGAACGAGCTGAGATATCGACTTCAAATTTAGAACTCTTAAATGAGACAACTTAAACTATCTTTTAGCATATATTTGATATTTTCAGCTCTTAACATGTGGGCAGGGGGGCATGAGGGGACATTTTTTTAAATGGAAAGGGGGGTCGTGTGATACATCATTTTAAAGCTTATTAAATTCTCTATTTAAACTAACATTTTTAAATTTTTTAAAAATGTTTTTTAAGGTTTTGATTTTTCAGTTTTTTGTGCTAAAACATTCGATTTTTTAAGTTTTTTTTATAAATTTTTATTTATGTCAACTAAAATTAGTTTAAAAGTATAATTAACATTTTTTTATGATGAAATTAGGCATTTTTAAAAAATTATTTGTTTTTTTTTTAGAGGAATTTTGACATTAATACCCATTTTCAGCCCAATTTTAAACGCAATTTTTTTTTTAATTTAAAAATATGGAGTTAAATGGAGAATTTTATAAGCTTTAAAATGATGTATTACACGACCCCCCTTTCCATTTAAAAAAATGTGCCCCCATGGCCCCCTGCCCACATTTTAAGAGCTGAAAGTATTAAATATATGCTAAAAGATAGTTTAAGTTGTCTTATGTAAAAGTCGATATCTCAACTGGTTCAAAAGTTAAGAGGGGGGGGGGTGACTTTTGGACAGCTCTGTATAATATAATATATATAATATATATACTATATATAAACTCGGCGCATTATCTATCTGAGTTGATAGTCATTTGTTTCTTGTTATTTGGTTGGCAGAATATATTTAGTTCCTTATGTAAGGTTTTCATCTTGTTTAAAATTTATTGTCAATCAAGACATTATTTTGACATTTATAAAAAAATCCAAATAATTTGCTTTAGCAAGAAGAAATAAGAAGAAAAGTGCATAAAAAGAAAACTAAAGCATCAATCTATAAACATTTTGTTTAAATGAAGTAATATAATGCAGTGCTCTATAAATTTTTGAAGTAAACACTTTAACAGAGAATTTTTTGGTTAAAATAATACTGGTCCGTAATTTTATTCAGGTAATGTTAAATTTAAGTTTATAATAGCACTTTATGAATAAAAACTTACTTTTATTATAATTTTGAACTAAGTTTTACTTTTTAAACAGATTTTGTTATTAAAAGTCAATTTAACCTAAATGTTAAAAATTATCAAAAGCACAATGGGCTACAAAAATATTACTAAAAGTCATTTTTAAACCACTAATCATAGCTTCCTTGATCCAATTTGTTACTCAGATAGATAATGCGCCGAGTATACCTATAATAATAATAATAATAATAATATTTATTTCATAAATTCATAAACGAGTACAAAACATGTAAAAGATCATGAAAATAAAAGTAATCACAATGGAAAAAAATATACTTAAATACTTAAACATATTAAAAAGATACGTAAACATATTGCTGGGGTTAAGACCAGGCAATTCTTATGTAACGGAGACCGGGGCTAGTAGTCGCAGGGGTAAGTTGTCGCAGTGCTTTTATATCAAAAAGTAAAATGGTTTTCTGCATATATAAAATTCTGAATTATATGGCACATGTCCCATATAAATCTTAAAATTTCTAAAAAAAATCGACTTCGGCGATAATTATTATTATTATTCGAAATGGACTGAATTATTTGGGATATGTAAAACTTTAGGATTTATAAAAAATTTCGCCTGCGTCAAATATTGTGTACTTGACTAGGGGTAAAACTTCAAACTGGGAGCCTTCCTGCAAGATTTCTCAAATTTTATAACCCCTACCCCCTAACATGAAATTGCCGCCTTAAAAAAACAACCCACCACTGCTTATTAAGTCAAAAATAAATTAAATTAAGCACACATGTATAAAAGTAGAATAAGAATAAAACGCATCAAATGTTTATACTATAACTTAAAGGTAATGGTAATATTAATTTTAATTATATAAATATTTTTAATGACTAGAAGCTATGTGTTCGGAAGCCTACGAACAGAATCTATAAATTATCGGCTATTACAATTATTGCAAATTGCAGTACATGTCTAATTAAACATTATAACGTTACTGTTAACTAACTGTTTATGTATAAATTATCAGTAATTCCCGACAACTTTGTAAACTTTTAGTTGTTTATTTAACACTCGGATACGTCAATAAAAAATAAGTAAATTTACACATGAAACACCTGCTTCTAAAGCGATGAGCAAACCGCTGAAAAAAATTGTAGGTACACCTAAATTCCTTTTAGGAGATAATCGCTTAATCAATCAATATTAAGTACTCGAATTGTAATCTAAATTTTAGATAAATATTTAAGATGATTATTTTTTAACCCTTTTATCAACCAGTCAACCAATATGTCTGACCACGTGTTTATTTCTGTCCAATCATATTAGAGTTATATCAGGAATTTTCTACTGTAGAACATTCTAGTGAGAATCGCTGTAGTATTTTGTTTTTCAGTATTTTTCTTTTACAACAAAATTGCATACCTAAAACTAATTAATAATTAAACATAAATATATTATCATACTATTTATAATTAATGTTAATACTTTATTATATACCAAAAAATACCACAAAATATTCTTTTTCTACGACTGCTTTAGAATGTAAGCAAATACACACATTTTTCAAACACAGAATGAATCCATTCTAGCTCTAGATACGGTATGAATATTCCGTATCAAGTGTTAGAATGAGCACATGTAGTGTCATCTCTTGTTTATAAAAGTAAAGAAAACTGTAGCAAAATTAGCAAAAATATATATACTTTACCATGAAATATTGAATAATTTAATGCAATTTAAAGTTTTGCGTTAAAATTATATAAAGTTTATTAGTTTTTCTTAATATTTGACCAGTTTTTTATCAATTTAGTTCAAAAAATTAAAAGTGCACCATCTATTGTTAAATATTTATACCTGATATCTGTCACAATAATCTGACATAACCTTCAATTTTTGCATTATAATTTGTAAATATGTGCTAAAATTAAATAAAAATCTTTTTTAAGTACTGATTTGATAAAATTATTAAATAACATTAATTGCTTTATTTAAAAATATGTGTTTTGTTGCATTTACAATTTCGAGTCACAAAAAACATTGTTTTTAACCTTGTCCGCAATTTAAAGCCATACAGTGTTTCATATTTGCAGTCGAAGAAAAAGTATAGTCTACAACACGTATGGAATAGTCATTCCGCGCTGAATATACTATTCAATAAAATATAATGACAGTTTTTCTAGGTTGACTTTTTAATATGAACGAGCCGAGTGCGGTACCGCGCTAGTCAGTAAGTGACTGAATTATTGACAGAACCGTAATTTGCAATTTAAAAATGGAAAAAAGGTTTTAGTTTAGCAATTGAGAATGGAATTAAATTAATTAAATTAAAGAATATGCCTATAAAAATATTAAGAGAAGAGAAGATAAAACAATTTATATCATTTTACGATGAAAAAAATATAAAAGTTGGTTTGACATAATATTATTATAAATCGTTAAAAAATAATCTTCTTTCGCACGATTCTTCGAATTTAAGGGAAACATTCACAGTTTTCATTCAAATTTGCTGTGAAAGGAAATAGTTACGATCAATAATAAGCCGGTTATCGCCAAAAATATTAGTTTTCCCCTTTACCCCCTTACCGCTCCCCATTGTTAACCATATTTTACATCAGGAAAACTACAAAAGTTCTAATAAATATAAATCATTTACTGAACTATAATTTAAAATCGGACCTTTTAGTTAAAAGTGGTAAGGTTTACAGACAGACGTCATAAAGACCGATATTTTTTTAACACGCACTTTTTTTACAGTTTCTTGACGTTTCATGGAATTTTAAGTAGGTATGAAAAAAAATGATTTTTTGGTTGACTTCACCCATCAAACAGTAATGCGTTTTAACGTAATTTAGTGACCATAAATAATAAATTTAATATTATCTAAAACATATATTTGAAAATATTGCAGGTACTTGGTACTATAATAGTATTACGTACATAGGTAATGGAATAAATTAGAAAAAACGTAAAAAAAACGAACGACCCGAACGATTTTTTATATTTGCCCATTAGGCCTATGGCCTATTTAAAATTACTTCTTATAGTGTGTTTAAACAATTTATGAAAAAAAAACAGGGCTCGAAAATAAAATAAAAATTTGCAGAAAACCACTATTCTCCACGGGCGCAATTTTAAAAATAAAAAAAAATCTTTAGAGCTTTAGAGCTATATTCAAAAAGTCCAAACGATGTATCACACGTCTTTGTCTACTGTCTACTGTATCCTCCCCAATTATTTTTTTAACCAATGGTTTTGTTATTGTTAAAGTGGGGCTGTAATTAATTATATTTTTTTAAATATTTGGCCAGTACTTTGAGCTACCAAAGTCGACGGTTTTGTTGCCCCCCCCCCCCCCCCTATTTTTTGTTTTGATTTAAAAAATTTTCCCTCTGAGGAATCGAATGGGTAATCAGATTTTTTTAAAAAATGGGTGGGCTAGGATTCCAAATAAATGATGAATAGGCAATAGATATTAAGAGTTTTATTCGATTTTATTTTGTTTCTGTGGTTGGAAAAAATTAAATGTCCGATTTTTGACTAGATCACAGTGTGCATTAATGTTTAAACTTTGAACTTTAAAGTACGCATATCTAACATTTATACAGCTTTATTATTGGCACTAAAAACGTCATAATTTATTCCAGTTTGCGTTTACGTGTACCTATTTAACATTTGAAAAGCGAAATAACAAACTGTGCACTTAATGTTTAATAAACATTGTTTATTATGCATAAAGGTGAAATAAATACCTTGGTAAACATAAAGATAAATTGTAGTAAATTTTTTTTCCAGTTTTATTTACATTAAATTAAAAAATACCACCAAATAATATTTAATAAGAGCAATTTTTTCTCTTTTGTTGTTGTATAACAGTTATAAAAACTTTTGTCAGTTTCCATATACACAGTGTATTTGAAATAGCGTCGGAAATTTTAACAGGTTATTCTACATGATAAAATATGACAAAAAGTTTCTATAAACATATGTCTAAAAATGCGTCATAAGGGAGCTACGCCCCTTTGAAAGTGGCTAAAAAAATCGGTTTTTATTTAATAACTCAGGAACCCTTTGAGATATATCAACGAGGTTTTGCACGTCAACTAATCCTACCAAGGCCCGTTTTTATGTGTTATTTTCATGTACTTATTTCAACCAGGGGTGTGCGAAACGGGGGGGCTTATCAGTTTTTGTCCCAAACTTTTTTCTGTGTAACTTTTTTGCAATTTTATTTTTGAAATATGATTCCTCAGGTCAAAATACATAAAAAAGGTACTCTTGTTGTAATACTGTAGGATTAACCTTTTTCGAGAAAAATTCATTTGAAGGTGAAATTCCACGGTTCGAGGACGAAAAATGAAATACTAAAATGTTGAAAACCAAAATTTTAATGATGCAGGGCGAATGTACATTAAAAACTAAGAAAAAAACCTCATATACAGGTACTTCCAAAAATCAATCCTAATGGAGCTATGGTCTCCTAAATATGCACCATTTTTAAAGGGCTATGGTAGCTTTAAAAGCGTTTTTCGACCTACATGTATGGAAACTTTTTTTCTTAGTTTTTGATGTAGAATAACATTGCATCATTAAAATTTTGGTTTTCGACATTTTAGTAGTTAATTTTTCGTCCTCGAACCGTGAAATTTCACCTTCAATTAAACTTTTCTCGAAAACGGTTAATTCTACAGTATTACAACAAGAGCACCTTTTTTATGTATTTTGACCTGAGGAATCATATTTCAAAAATAAAATTGCAAAAAAATTACACAGAAAAAAGTTTGGGACAGAAAACTAATAAGCCCCCCCCCCCGTTTCGCACACCCTTGGTTTAAATAAGTACGTGAAAATGACATACAAAGATGGACCTTATTAGGATTAATTCAAGTGCAAAACCTCGTTAATATATCTCAAAGGGTTGCTGAGTTATTAAATAAAAACCGATTTTTTTAGCCAATTTCAAAGGGGCGTAGCTCCCTTATGACGCATTTTTAGACATATGTTTATAGGAACTTTTTGTCATATTTTATCATGTAGAATCACCTGTTAAAATTTCCTACCCTATTTCAAATACACCCTGTATGCATATGTGCAAAAACCTTTACTACGGTAACGAGTTCTCAGTGTGCATTCTTAAGCACCATAGGATAGGATAGGATAGGATAGGACAAAATAAGGCTTTGCTTCTTTTTTAAATTAATTGATTGGGAGTGATTTTGTATTATTAGGGAACTTGTTAAAAAAAATTATAGCCAATTTTTCAAATGTAGCTGTGTTTAAGCTATCATATATATAAAATGAAACATTATTTAATATGAATGTTGGGTAGAGGAGGTGGTGCAAATGTGGAAACCCAGTTTGTTTCTAATTTGTATTAAGTCATTGAATCGTTATTTTAACCTAGAAAATTGCTTTAAAATGCCTTATAATGTTAGAAATAGGGGACCATAAGACACAAGTGCAAAAACCATGCACTTAAAAAATAAAAAAATATTTGGCTAACTTACTATATTATTCAATTTTTGAAAAAAGTGCGGGTAATGTGGAAACACCCTAAAATTGCAGTACAGTGGGTTAGGCATTAGGTTTTTCACAGTATTAAATATTTCGCGTAAAATTTCGGTTTGATTTAAACTTGTTTAGAAGAATTATAACAGGACATGTCACAATTACCCTGGGTGTCACATTTAGCCTAACCCACTGTAAATCAATGTGTAAACACATTAAGATGTTGGAATATTGAACTTTAGGCATTATGTTCTTTTTATATATTCTTTTATTCATAGAAAACAATATTCGTTTGGACTTTTTATTATTATTATTATTATTATTATTATTCCGGCATCCCACTTCTTTAAAAGAGCCTGTCGCTTCGGCCCGATGTGCTTCCGCGGCATCTAAAATAGAAGCACATGAAGAGTTAGAAACAATGCACCTGATGTGAAAACGTTTCCACATTGCCCTCATCCACATGTTTCCAAGTTACCCGCAATATAGTCAAACTGGATTTTACGAGTTAAGTCAAGAAAACGTTAGCTTATAATTCATTAAAATCCAACCTTCCCTATAACTTCCTTTTCCAATACTCTGATACGCATTACACTACCTCTATGATAAGTTAGAGTAAATAATACCACAAACTTACCTCCAAAAACTTCACGAAAATCACTAAGCTTCTGTTTGACGCACCACCATTAACTAACATGCGCGAATGTTTCCTAGTGCCGTGCCGTGACCAATAGAAACGAGAGTGATGGTTTACGGCAATCGCCGCTAAAGTGAAGCTCTCTGCATTCGAAATACTTGACGTTTCCACATTACCCTCGTTTCCACATTTGCACCCCCTCCTCTACTTTTAAACATATTCGAAGAAATAAAAAAATAGCATAAAAACATTTAATATGTATTCATTAATTAAGTACGATTACGGTCATTAAGTGTTAATGCGAATATTTTTACTTTTGACAATAAAAAATACCGGTGAAATGATAGTGACCCTTAAGCAGGAAGACGCAATTATTCTTATTTCATTAAGAGGCATTAAATCAGTTAAACCTGTTAAGGTAAAATGAATAAAATTAAATCTTCGATGCCGTATCAAAACAAAAATTAATATTCGTACGTTATAGCCTGCAATAAATGTCCGGGACTGATTTTTTCTCTTTTAAACTGTTATAAAACCAGTGATAAGCTGTCAAAGATTACGTGACACACCGAGCCTTCCAAAAGTCCGACATAGCTCCAGACAATAATAAGTAAAAGTGTATTGGTAGCACAAAGAGACTTCTACCCTTTAGGCCTTGATTTGAGAGGTCGCTAACGCATCCATAAAAATCGGGGTATATATGCCTTCTTCCTCCTTTTCGTTTGGACTTGGTTATGCGTTGCATAATATGGAGCTATATTGGCCAGTGGCCTAAGAGACCTAATTTTTTGAAATTGTGCGTATTAATCCCAATGAAAAAATTACCTAATTTATTATTTTCTCCTATTTTCTGTATGAAATTCAGAAGAATTCACCCAAATTAACCTAATTTAATTCGCATAAGGGTTAATTCATATGATTTAAAAAATTGGACTCCTGAGGTACTTTTTGTTGAGATGAAAATGGGTGTTCTGTTCTGTTCTTTGATCTTCTTATTTTTATAAGGATTAGAATTGAGGTTAGGAAGCGTACCTGTACCGAAATTCTCCCTAGAGTATCTACATACTATAATAGCTTTATTGAAAATAACCAGCACTGCGTTTAAAAATAAATTCAAGCATTGTTAGCATTTGATGCACAAATGTATTCTGTTATGGCACCATTACCTAGCTAAAATTTTCAAATTAAGGTAGGTAGATACTAGGTAAATGTATAAACTATAAAAGAGCCCCTAGCACAAGACAAAAGTTTATTTGGGTCTCTTCATGACTCTGTGTTAAAATCAATCTCGAATCAATCAATCAATCAATCAATCAATCAATCAATAAATAAATAGGTCAATTGGAAATTTGCTTTGCCTGGAAAAATGATAGCTATGTTTTATTATAATATGTAGTAGTATTTTCCCAAATTTGGTTTCCTTACGAAGATTGATATCATATTAGATTAATTAATATGGTTAATGGTTTGGTTTCTCATAAATACTTTAAAAACCTATTTGCAAAGGATGTTTAAGTTGTATATTTCAGATAACCTTTCATAGTTGTCCAGATAATCAAGACTGATATAGAATACCAAATGAATTATATGTTTCAAATGTGCATATCTAAATCCATGGAACTAAATTATTGTTATTTAATAATTTTATTTGGAATTTTCGCCAGATATCAGCTGAAAACATTTAAATATGCTTATTTACGGTTTTAGAATTTTTAATATCGCCCCTTTCAAGGTTTATTATGGGAAATTGCCATTTTGAAAAATGGTAGAAAATTGTTCAATTCCATCCCATAACTAGTGAGTTATGTTTATGTATAATACACGGTGTATTTTAAATGGGGTCCAAAATTTTTAAAACGTGATTCTACATCATAAAATATGTCAAAAAGTTCCTCTAAACATATGTCTAAAAATGTGTCGTAAGGGAGCTAAGCCCCTTTGAAAGTTGCTAAAATATTCGGTTTTTATTTAATAACTTAGGAACCCATTTGTTATTTTGGTGTACTTAATTTAATCAAGTGTGTGCGAAACGCGGGGCTTTATCAGTTTTGTTGTCACAAAGTTTTTCTGTGTAACTTTTTTGTAATTTTGTTTTTGGAATATGTTGCTTAGGTCAAAATATATAAAAAAAGGTACTTGTTGTAATACTGTAGGATTAACCGTTTTCGAGAAAAATTTGTTTGAAGGTGGAATTTCACGGTTCGAGGACGAAAAATTAAATTATAAAATGTTGAAAACCGAAATTTCAATGATGCTTTGTAAATGTACATCAAATACTAAGAAAAAAAACTCATATACAGGTACTTCCAAAAATCAATCATAAGGGAGCTATGGTCACCTAAAAATTCACCATTTAAAGGCCATAGTAGCTTTAAAACCAATTTTTTACATTTGTCAATTATTTGGACTTTTTTAAAAATTCACAATTTTTAAAGGCCATAGTTGCTTTAAAACCGATTTTTTTACATTTGTCAATTATTTGACAGGTATCAAATAATTTTTATAAACGTCTTTCAATTTTTTGTGTCATATAACTTTATCAATGTCTTACTTAAATTAACTAGAAAGAGACAGTACATCCGCCTATTTGGAAAAAGGTGCATAAGTTATTACTTTATGAGAATTTTGAGTATGAAACAGCAAAATTAGAACAATTAAAGAAAAATGGTGTTGGATGGAAAAAATAGGCTAGATAGAAAAAAATCGACAAGAGCAAGATGAAGGTGTATTATATTTGTTTATTTGAATTCTGCTTGCTTGTTAATACAAAAACACATATTTAAAATATGGTTATAATTCCAGGCTTAAAATATGGTTAAATCTTAAATGCAGATATGTATTGGATTTTCATTTACTGTCTTTCTAATTCATATCTGTATCGTTTGATGTTAACATTGACTAAAGTCACCTAGCTTTTTGTAGTTTTTATGTTTTTAAATATAATTGTTTTTTCAAAAACTAATGACATTTTCCAAAAATTAAATAATTCAAAATGAGTGTCATGTTACATTTTGCAAACCTATTTATTTCAATTCATTAAAAATGTCTAACCTCCTTATTAAAAACTAGGGACCCTATATATAATGACATTAAACTTCACACAAAGGGTTGAGACACGCTTTGATTTTGAGGTTAAAATAGCAACCAAGCACTAGTATTGTTAAACAATGAAAGACAATGGTTTTATCCAAAGTGCTTTGGTGCCAAATCTAAATCTATGTCTAAATTTAATATAATTCTGTCGGATACAAAATCTGAGGTTATAGTTAAATGTCAACCCAAACAGAGGCGTCGATATTAATTAATATAATAATATTGTCATATTTAAGTGTCAGTGTCAAGCTGAATATTTGGTCATCAAATTTATTTATTTACGAAATTATGGTTTATAGTTTTATTATTGTACTTTTTTTAAAGTGCCTGTACAATTTAAATCAAGATTTACTTATGGAATATACTGACGACCGTCAGTGTTCGAATAATCTCGGAATTTTCCCTAAATAGTTGAAATTACTTTTATTTGGAACTGAATTAATTTTGAAGAAAAGAATAATATAAATAAATAAGAGGAATGTAAAAAATTCAGGCATGTACCGAAGAATATGATCAACTAGTAGTTTTACTTTAGCAAACTAAAAATATTAAAAAAAAATAATTTTATAGGTATTCCTTTAATGATAACTGCAGGTTTTTCATTATTGTTTTCTATGATAATTATAATAAAAATATACATTATTGAAGCTTCATCTGCAAATAAGCAACAATCACGTTCAAAATCGTTCATACTATTACTTTTGATTTTTAAATAATCAAAGATTTCATATAATACACCAGGTAAAAAGTTAACATGCTCTATTTTTCTAGATAGTGTTCTTAATGACGGCAACGGAAAATTTAACTTTAATAAATATTTGTAACCATTTGAACCACACACAAACTTAATTTTTAACGATTTTTCGATGGTATTATTAGACCATTTTCTTTTGTTTTTATCTTTAATCAAAAGCATTTCTATTTTGTTTTTGTTGAATGTACCTCCCAATGATAAAATTAAATTATTATATTGATTTTTGCGCAAATTTTGATTATTTTTCAAACTAAAATTTTCTTCTTTCAAGGTTTTTATGTATATATTAAGTGCTTTAAATTTTTCTTCATTTTCTACAAGTATTTCTCAATTTCCAAAATATTTTTATCTTTCTCCAAAATAATTTATAATAAAATCTTCCTCTGAAAAGTGTGCCTACAAAAGTTACAAATTTAAAATTTTTAAAGTTCATTTTTTCATATTTTTACTTCGCAAATTTTTGATTTATCGAAAATCTTCCAATTCGGAAGATACATGCTTCTTTTCCATTCATTTAATAATAATAATAATAATAATAATTTATTTCACCATGTAAGATACATACAGTATATATGGTTGGTCAGTTAATTTATAAATAAATATATTATACGTAAGTTAACGTATAAGTCAGTTGAAACAATTAAAATTTAGATATAAACAAATAGAATAAAATTATACAAAACAGAATAGAATAAAATAAACGGAACAAACAATGAAATAAATAAAATAAAATAAATATTACAAGTTTAAAATCATTATTAAAGAGACAAATATTCGTTTAATGTATAAAAAGCTCTATCAATAAAGTACTTTTTTACGGAGTTTTTAAATAGATTGAAGCTTTCTATATTTTTAAGATCTTGTGGTAGCTTATTATATAAGGTAACACAGTTATATAGAGGCGATTTTTTAAAAAAAGAATTTCTGTGACGTGGTACCCGAAGGTTTTGACTGTTGCGGGTGTTATTTGAATGAGTATCTGTGTTCAAAATAAAACTGTTAAGATTCTTCTTGGTATAAACAACACATTTAAAAATAAAAATACTAACTACAGTTAAAATCTGCTTATCTCTAAAGATATTTCGGCATGATTCGCCAAAAGGTATATCAAAAAGAAGTCTTATTAACCTTTTTTGGGCAATTAGTACTCTGTTAATTTCGACAGCACCTCCCCAGGCAATAATATTATAAGAGAGGTGACAGTATGCTAAAGAATAGTACATATTGATTAATCCAGTTTTGTTTAGTTCACCTTTTAACCTAAAAATGCCAAAATATGCACTATTTAGTTTTTTGCAGATGACATCAATTTGACAGTTCCATGTAAGGTTCTGATCAAACATAATTCCAAGAAATTTTGTTTCAGTACTCAAGACCAAATTAGGTATAACAAAATCGTGAGGTACGTTTCTTCTTTTAAAGAAATTAATTGCGACCGTTTTTGACACATTTAAAATCAGCTTATTTCTCTGACACCAGACTTCAAAATCTTCTAGGACTTTAATCAATAACTGATAAAGCTCTAGAAGACATTTACAAGAGATCAAAATCGTTGTGTCATCTGCGAAAATTATAACAAGAGCACGTTTTATGTAGTCAGGCAAATCATTAATATATATTAAAAATAGTAGGGGTCCAAGAATAGACCCCTGCGGCACACCTAATTTAGAAAAAAATTGTTTGGACCTAAATCTATTATTTAATTTAACAATAAGTCTACGATCCATCATATATGTGTATAACCACCTTGTTATATTTTGAGGGACTTTAAATGATTCTAGTTTAGTTTTTACAAAATCTGGGCAGACAGTGTCAAAGGCCTTAGTACAGTCGAATTGTAAACAAATTACAAAGTTATTTGAATCTAATTCAGTATATACAAAATTTAATAATTGGATCGTAGCAGTTTCTGTGGATTTTCCTTCACGAAATCCATGTTGACAAGTGGTTAACATATTATTAGTTATAATGCATTGCATTTGGGGAATGGAAATAATATATATCCTGCATGGATAGAATTACGACAGTTTACCACTGAACATTGTCTTGACATTTTTTCAAAAAACACGTCTATGGATATTTTGACAAGTAATGTCACTTCTACTATACCAATAGTGCCAATTCGCAAAAAAAACATAACCCTGCAGAAATTACTAAATTGGTGTCTCAACCCTTTGTGTAAAGTTAAATGTCACTTTATTTAGGGACCCTATTAAAAACCATACACAAGCAATGCAAAAATAATAAAATATGTCAAATTTATTTTGACATCTACCATTTTTTCTGATATTTACTGTACATGTATAGAAACTATTTTTCTTAGTTTTTGAGATTCTATATCTTTTGTCACTTTCAAAGGGGCTTAGCTCCCTTACGACGCATTTTTGGACATATGTGTATAAGAACTTTTTATCATATTTTATGATGTAGAATGAACCCTTAAAATTTCGAACCCCTACCTTGTATGCATATATGATTATAGTCGCTTTTAAACTTATAGTAGAATGTTTACATTTGAAAGAGATTAATGTGCGACAAAAGTCCAAACACAAATAAAACAAATTAAAGCCATCCCAGCAAATATTTATTGCTATTTATTGCCTTGTGGGTGTGGCTAAATCCTATGTAAAATATGATTGCATAGGGTCGAAATTGAACTGGCTAGAATCAGTCCACGTAGACTGGATAAAAAATAAATTAGTTTAAATGAGTCTAAAATTATTCAAGGTCCCGATTGGACGGACAGTTGACACGAGCCATATAAATATAATAGCTGTTAAAAGAATTCTCTTATAAGTCTGGAGGATACTATAATATACCATACTATGGTAAATACTGTTTCACTTTTGAAAGTTACTTGGTAAATACGTTCATTTCGTTATAGTACGAGTTAAGTGTAGCGAAATTTTGAGATATTGGAGTTTAGCACGTAAACGCTCAAGCATTAATCTTCATTATATGGATTCCATATGGACGCAAGGTCATATGTTATATTTTTATCTTTAACGTCCCGTTGCAAGTTATCACAAAATGAAAATTCTAAAAAAATAAATAATGGCAATAAAATAATACAATAATATAATAGTATTAATATCACCCATTTTTAGAGCACGAAGACAAGTTTAGGAAACGAGCCACTTGCGGCGAGTTTTCTAAAGTACTAGTGCGCTAAAAACGTGTAAAATGAGTACTTTATACAATTTTTTCTATTTTGCTCTAAAATTTACATTTAAATTTAAATTGGTAACCGATTTAGGGATTTTTGCTTTGGGTTGGCATTACAATTTTCGCAATGTTCGAAACTCAAAAACAAACGATATTTTGGAGTTGCTTTTCACCCGTGAAACGAGAAACAAGTACTTTTGGCAGGAATTATGTAATCCGTTAATCGCTTTTAATTTTTAGCATCAAGTGTTTTAGTATTAGTTATTTATTTATTTATTTGCTATCTTAGATATGCCCCGGATTCGATTTTATATATTTTATAGTGATTGTATGGATGATGTGCAGAAAAATGACGAACATGTGATTATATTGGAGTAAGAAGGGAATTTTATGTTTTTTAATCATTTATAATGCTGATAAATTTTGATTTGGAAGCAACTAACACGTGAAGAAGTTTTTATACGTTCAGAAATTTTTTATATTATAGCACATGCTCAAATATAATTACAAATTAGAAAAAACTGCCTTGTCAACAGCTAACACAACCAACAGCAAACACGAAAAGGGAAGAAGGAAAAGAAAAAGAAAAGGTCTTACAGAAGACTGGAAATTTTATATAATCAAAACAGGAGTGGCCCACTCCGAGTGGGCATGGTGAAAAGCCAGACAAGAACCACTCTTGGTGAATTGAGTAACTAAGAGGGATCTGGCTAATTATCTCACTGAGAATAGGCCAAAATAAAGGAAGAAGAAGAAGAATAAGAAACGATATTTTGATATCTTTTTTATTAAGCTCTTTCGTAGAAAACTAAACTTAATTGATGTTGACATATGCATGGAAGACGTCATTCATTTGCCTACAGGATCCCAACCCAAAAGAAAAAAATGTACTAACCTCTTGATTATGAGCCTATAATAGTCACAAAATAGGAAAACAATATAAGAGCTTGTCCTGGATTGTTCCCTAAAGCGGTGAGGAATCAGCTTAGGTGAGGTGCTTTTTTTAATATTAACTTGTAACATGTGCACTGTGGGCTTAGAAAAAAAAAGATGGACGAAAATCTAAATTTTTGCATACTAGTATTTTTGATACTGCTGATTTCGAATATAATAGAGAAAAAGCTGAAAAAAAAAATTTCCGCGCCACTAGTGTGGTTCATTTTTTGGCGAAGCCAATATGGCGTTTTGGTTTTTAGAATGATGTAATAATTAGGCTAAATTAAGGCTAGAAAGTAGTCCAAGGTCATCGACTTTGGGTAAAGGACTAAAATTAAAACACTTAATATGAAAAAGCTTATATGAAATGTAAAAAATGCAGTTTTATATCCATTTTAGTTAAAATATTCATTTCAAGGTCGTCAGAATTCCGTGAATTGAATTTTTATGTCCAGGTATAGGAAATATCTTATATTAGCCCTAGTGATTTCTTAAATTAAAGTAAATTAAAGATAAGTTGGTTTTAAGTATGCAAAAAGGTCATTGAAACCTAAAAGTTTAAATAAAATTGTATCTTATGCATTTTTGTCTTTACTTAGTAGTAATAAACGATATAAAAAAAGTTGACAACTTTTTCCATTTTCAGAAAAAAAATCTAAAATTTATGTTCGAAATAAAACGCTATAAAAATCATGTAAATGGTCAAATTTTATTAAATAAATAATTCATCATCAGAACTGTCATCAGTATTAATAACTGAATCCGGTTTTATAATTAGATTCAGTACTTTAGGAAAATTGGCATGCGTGTTGAAATAATAATAAAATTGCCATCATTTGCCAGAATTAATGTCTTATTAATACTGATGATGAAGATGATGATTTTAATGACAGTTCTGACAGTTCTGACAGTTCTGATGATTTATTGCATAGCGGTTGTATTTGTCTTTTATTTTACTTTGCACTTTTTTTTATGAAACACAATATGTATTCAATAATGTTTTTTCTAGGAGGCTTTTTGGCGATTTTGGGAAACTACCGTATAGTACAATTCTAGCGCTCACGTGCTGTGAATAATAAAAAGATATCTTGATATATTTAAAAATGTGGCTTGTGCCCCTTATTCCCCACGAGTCCTTTATTACTACATACAGTCTACAAGAATATAAGTATGGTGGAACCGTACCGTTTTCACTTTATTTTCATATTTATAGGAACTACTTCACCATGTGTTGCAAAATTAAGGTCGAGAAGTGGGTTTTATGAATGAATGAATCGTACGTGCTAAAGAGCTAGAGGTCGATGTGATTTACTATTAGATTAGGACTGCTTGAAAGGTGCGGTAATTTCGATTAATAACTACCTATGCCTTGTTTTGAAATATCCTTTCTACCAGAAAGTTTACGGTACTAATTTGTTTACTTATAAACACTGGTCGAATCAAAGAATTCATTTGGAGCACGCAAAAATGAATTTTTTTAAAAAATAATTTTTAGACTAAATAAACTTTTGCATCTATATTTCCCTAAGGGAACGTTCAAGTATTACGTAACGCAAATTGTACCAAAATTCATACACTTCATACCCCGATTCTCGAGTTATTATAGATTATAGAGATTTCATATTTTGGCTACCCCCCTAATAGGAGGTGTGTTAGGGGGGGTAGCCAAAATATGAAATCTCTACAGCCCTAAATAACGCGAGACCCGGGGTATGAAGTGTATGAATTTTGGTACAATTTGCGTTACGTAATACTTGAACGTTACCTAATGGCTTAAGTTAAAAGTGACACTTTCGTTTTCTTTTTGTTTGTCTTTTGTTTTACTTTGGCGAGCTGCAGCTTATCAAGGGACTTTCGCGATCCCTTATGGAAAATTGCATAGCGGTTGTGTTTGTCTTTTATTTTACTTTGGCGGTACCTCATAGAAAATTCATAGATAACTAGACAAAACCAAATTAAAACTAATTTTACTTATTATTTGTACCTTTTTTTACAAGTGAATAAAAAATAGCGTATGATAGACGGACAAGAAATATATAGACGGATAGATAAAAAATAGCGTATGATACACGGACAAGAAATATATCTCGGTCTTATGTGGTTGTAAATCTAGGCTCACGCCTCGATTCACAATCTCCGCATAGGGCCGAGAAACATTATTTCTCGTCCTTGGATCATAATATACTATTAAGGTGTCTATTTACTTAAAAAAAAATAGATTTTAAATTTTTGATTTTTGCGAGCCCCTCGGTAAATAAATACCTCGATCCGAGCTCTGATTATAACATAATATTACCTATGTTTAAACAATAGTTTAAACCAGGCAGGTATCTAGGAGGATTTTGGGAGCTGACTATATTGTTATTATATTGAACTGGGAAAGGGATTAAGGGGTGCCGCACACAGGTAAAAAATTCCAAAAAACCGGAAAAAAATCATGAAGCGTCGAAAGTTCAATATTTATAAACCTTATAGTGTCCTCTAAATGATGTATATACATTTCATATAAGAAATACACTATAAGAGAAAGTCAAATGATAGAGATAGAAAACTATTGTACCGCCATTAGCCGTTGTTTTTTAAAATTCACTAAATTCACGGTCAACGACAGCCGATAATACAGATAACCTACGGAAGTCGGTAATAAAGATTACTATTGCTTTCCCAAATCAATTTTGTAAAAATGGGGAAAAGCTCTGTATTTTTATTTAAAACTTTAAGTTTATTCACCAAAAGATAAAACAAATTTTTAAAGTCTAACAAGTGGGTTATCTAACCCGCACATTAATTAAAAATAACAATATATGAATCGAAATTTTAATTAAATGTAAAATTTGTTAAACTTTAAAAATATGAAATTTTATCTTTTGCTAAATAAACCTATATAATTAAAAAAAACACTTGGCTTTGATTTTTATATATTTTATTTTAAACGTAAATAGGAAATTAAAACAATTATGTCGTACTTTTAACAGTTAACTTTTTATTATAAATAAATATATATGAGGAGTAAAAATTTGCCTTCATATATAATTGAGTGTCATACAGAATATACTGCCTAAGGGCAGAGCACATTTGCAAAGTTTTTGTAATTAGTATTCCTACATTTAACAGATAAACAATATGAATCAGTTAAACCGATAAGCTTCTCTGGCCAGGGGCTATCCCAGCCCTAAACAGCTGTTTAAGGCTAGCTCAGTCAAACTGATAAGCTCTTTTCGATAGGGGCCATCCCTGCCCTAAACATATCAGTAAAAATGGTAAGAAGCTTTTTAGGGCATTTGTCCCAGCCCTAAACAGCTCAGTCAAATCAATAAGTTTTTTTTGTAGGGGCCTTCCCTGCCCTAAATAGCTCAGTCAAAATAATAAGAAGCTTTTCAAGACAGGGTCAGTCCCTGCCTTTAGTCATTTTATTTAACTTGGCACTATTAATGTTTTTGACCCACACATTAAATAAGTTTGCATCACTAGGAAAACGGTGACGTTTACTTAACTGATCCTTGCAAAACGGTACAATACACATTTTGTATTACATCACAATAAAAGTTCGGTATAAAAGCACAATAAATTGCAAATCACGAGTAAAATTTCACGAGTAAAATTTCAATTGTTTTGACAGATATACTACCCCTCACCCCACTCCCACTAAACAATCAAGTTCATATACAGCTGGCGCCATCGCTCAGTCGTACCTAGAAGCCAAAACACAGGTTCGGGTCCTGAATACTTTTCACGGTCATGTATTTGACTTTCTCTTATAGTGTATTTCTTATATGATACATTTTTTTGAAAATCTTTGCGGTCTTGCTTAAAAAATTAAATTTAAGTGGCACATTGCATATACAATATCTTACATTTATCTTTTTAGGGCTGTATTTTTTAAATTTTAAAATATAGTACAAATATGGTGTATTAAATCATAGAAAGGTATTATCTCCATCAAGGCCGTATCCAGGGGGGGCGGGGGAACCGGGCCCCCCGAAAACCTAAAATTTTATACGAATATCTAAACATTTTTAAATCTTGATATTGGTTTATAATAAATAGTTTATACTTTATTTTTACTCCCCCAGAACGATAAGGACACAAAGCGAAGAAAATATGCAAGCTCTTTTCCAAGTCGACCATACACCTTCAAATTCGTAAAAATTTCGCCTGCAGCGCTAGACTTTTTTTGCATTTAAAGTTTAAATACACTTTTAAAATTAAAATAGACTATAACATTTCTAAAAAAAATCGCCTGCGGCGCTAAGGCTTTTTTACTCCCCCAGAACGATAAGGGCACAAAGCGAAGCAAATATGCACGCTCTTTTCCAAATGGACCATACAGATTCAAATTCGTAAAAATTTTCGCCTGAGGCGCTAGAGTTTTCTTGCATTAAAACTTTAAATAGTAACAAATTTTAAAATTAAAATAGACTATAACATTTCTAAAAAAAATCGCCTGCGGCGTTATATCTTTTTTACTCCCCCAGAACGATAAGAAAATAAAGCGAAGCAAATATGCAGGCTCTTTTTCAAGTCGACCATACACCTTCAAATTCGTAAGAAATTTTCGCCTGCGGCGCTAGAGTTTTTTTGCATTTAAACTTTAAATACACAAAATTTGTGTATTTAATACACTTTAAAATTAAAATAGACTATAACATTTCTAAAAAAATCGCCTGCGGCGCTATAGCTTTTTTACTCCCCCAGAACGATAAGGGCACAAATCGAAGCAAATATGCATGCTCTTTTCCAAGTGGACCATACAGATTCAAATACGTAAAAAAAATTGCCTGCGGCGCTAAAGTTTTCTTGCATTTAAACTTTAAATAGTACCACTTTTAAAATTAAAATAGACTATGAAATTTCTAAAAAAAATGGCCTACCGCGCTATAGCTTTTTTACTCCCCCAGAACAATAAGGGCACAAAGCGAAGCAAATATGCAGGCTCTTTCTTCTCAAATTCGTAAAAATTGTCGCCTGCGGCTCTAGAGTTTTCTTGCATTTAAATAGTACCACATTTAAAATTTAAATAGACTATAAAATTTCTAAAAAACATCGCCTGACTGCGGCGCTATAGCTTTTTGCTCCCCCAGAACGATAAGGCCACAAAGCCAAGCAAATATGCAGGTTTTTTTTTTCAAGTGGACCCTACAGCTTCAAATTCGTAAACATATTCGCCTTAAATAGTAATACTTCTAAAACTCAAATAGGCTATAAAATTTATAAAAAAAATCGCCTGCAGCGGTATAGCTTTTATACGTTCTTTTTTATTGGAGTTTATAAAACCTAAGCTTGAAATTTGTCAATATTTTAGAGTACGGCGCTAGAACTTATACCCTTGTTTTAAAATTTAAATAGACCAGCACAGTTGTAAATTTTTTTACCTGCGGTGCTAGGGCTTTCTTATTTTTTTTATTTGAATTCTTAAAACTTGAGTTTTACTACATTGAATTAAAAAAAAAGCGGGAAATTAACAGAATTAAAAAAAAAACATGAAAAAATTTTCCCCTGCGGCTCAATTTTCATTCTTTTCGAGATTTGGGGAAAAAATGTTTGATCTCCATGTCCGGACGTGTCAGGTAAAAAAAATTAAATTTTTGAAAAATTTCAGATTTGATTTCTTTTGTGTATTTTTAGGTTTGAAACGATGAAATAAACCTAAATAATAGAAAACTACTAAAATATTTAAATTTTTAAATTATTTTAAATGGCCTTTTTTATTTTAGTTTTTTTAACAGCCTTATTTGAGGTTGAAAAAAATTTTTTTCGGTTAATTATGTAACTTTTTATGCTAAATTTGAATCTGAATAAAAAACACCCCCATTCCATTTAAAATTTTTAAGTTAACCCCCCTCTTCCTCCTAAGAGTGTAGATCAAAAACAATCTGCTTTGATAATAAGGTGTCCCCCTTATATTGAAGCATTAGCAAATTTAAAAAACCTATCTTCTGACATATCGACTTTTAACCGTTTAAATGGCCCACCCAGTATGCAGTGTGCGACTTAAATTTAATTTTTTACGCAAGGCCGCAAAAAGTTTCAAAAAAATGTATTCAAATCATCTAGAGGACACTATAAGGTTTATAAATATTCAACATTCGACGCTTCATGATTTTTTTCCATTTTTTTTTTTTGGGTATTTTTTACCTGTGTGCGCCGTATAAGTTCAACTGGGGTAGTGGTTTCTTTATAAAAAAATCAGTTATGTAGATCAGAGCTTTTTATTGTAGAAAGCAAGTTTTGAAATACCCAGAGTTAGGTGGCCGATAATATGATGGACATAAATATTCTTCCAAACTTAAACTAATATAAATAATTAGGATTTGAGAAAATATAAATTTAAATAAGAATTACCTAATCACCAGGATAATATTTATTAATAGATAAATATTTTATCCCTCAGGATGACTGTTATAAATATAGAACTCTATGAATCGGTTTAAATGTCAAAGATACAATACAAAATGGTGGATAGGAAGTTTAAGCAAAATATATCAGTAACCTAATTTCTTTTTGGATTTAATATCCCTAGATGGGTCAAGGTTACCAAATTAGGATAATTCGACAGAATGTAAACATAACCAAAGTTTAAAGAACAACAGTGTAAAAATATTGTTTTACCACATTACATAACAAGTTATGTCATGTTATTAAGTAAAAAATTACTTTTATCCAACACCTTCAAAGAAACACTTGTTTTGAGCACTATTTTAAATGTCAAAAGTGAGTTTTTTCCACTAGTGACTAAAAAATTTTTCACCCACTCTTTTACGTACAGCTTTTGATCTCACCCAAAATTAGTTACATACCCTATTAATTAACTTATTATTATAACTATTCTTTAAATAGAAGCACGTTAACTAAACCATAAAAATTAAAGAAACCCCCAAATTATTCTTTAGTTTTTGAATAAAATACTGTTTTTATTAAAAATTCTGTCATCACCGCGTCCATTTTGACGTTTGTAAGAAATGTAAAACTAGCAATTGTTTATTTTTAATAGGCATACTTAGGCCATAGCTACCTATTATTTTAGTATTAGGAAAACTTAATCTTAATATTTTTGACATAATTTTTCGCAAAATTATAGATTTTTATTTAAAAATAAAAGTTAAAAATAAAAGTTAAAAATTATTAAATTTTGATAATTTGTATGACATTTATCCAGACATTTATAATTTTGATAAACCCCTTAACAGTTAAGGGGTTTATCAGTTACTGTTGTAGTGAAGTGGATTTTTACTATTAAATATTTTTCTACTAATGTTGTAAAGTTATAAATTCTCTCATTAATGTTGTGATGTCGAATTCTTCACTCATTTAGTGATGTGGTATATAATTCGGTTATAGCCGAGCAGTTAATTATAACTTTTAAGATAACTTACTCAGTTATGTTGGCCATACAATCTTCTGTCATATTTAAAGTATACCCGAGCGGAGAATATACTTAACCACTTATCACTTTATTCGGAAGCGGGTATTCTAGGAGACGGCGCTTTGGAAACAGATAAAACGATTTCTTTTTAACTTAAGAATAATATATTAGATAAATGTGAATAAATTCTTCAAGAACATAAAAGATCAATTCTTTCTTCTAAGTCCTACTTCTATGCAAAGCCCTTAAATTCTAATTTCCATTATATATTAGCTCTCCATTAAATATTTCTAAATTAAAACATTCTATGTTTGAAATCCCAATCATTCGCAATCATTTTCAAATCCCAAATTATTGTCCACATTTTTCTTAGTGTAAATATTAGAACTGGTTCGTATAAGTCATTCAAATTATTTTACAAAATACTTTTCAAAGTTAATTAATATTCGTCAAAATTTCTATCAGTGTTCATGCTAACAATATTTATAAGTGTCCAATTATTTTCATGTCGGATAATACAAGTCTCAAAAATTATTTCTCACAGAAACTACATTTTCACTTTTGACACTACTGGATACTTTTTAACTAACAAGACAAAAAACTATTCAAGAATGATCACCTCTAAAATTTGGAGCTCTATTTATTCTCATAAACCCATAAATTAAAATGAGGCATATTTAGGTCACACACGCTAATGTTTCTGGGTGTGGTCCAGGCAAGAATATCTAAATGCCCCACTGCCAAAGTTCAACGATTTTTACTTAGAGGGGTCCGAACAAAACCCGAAAATATCCGACGTTACTCATGCTTACTTTTAAGAATTAGATCTTATAGGCTATGTATATTAAAATAAAATTTTAAAATTATACGGATCATAACACTGTAATCAAAATAAGTGAAATTCATGCAGTTCATGATAATAGTATATTATTCAATGAGGGTATAATAATTGCTATTAATCAATGAGGGTGAATTTTGGGACGCGAGCCGATAGGCGAGTGGCCGAATCATCCTAATGATTAAAAGCTATTATACTCGAGTAGAATACTATACTTTATCCACGGCCACTTTAATGTTTAAACGGTTTATATTTATAGACCCGTGATTAATAGGCCTATTAATCACGGTCGTGGATAAAATAATGTTATTAAAAAAAATCAGTCTTTTTAAAAAATCATTTAATATTATTTGTTTAGTAAATATAAATAAATTAAAGAATAGTTTAATATTATAATATTTTTTTAAATTATTAACTAAAACAACAGTTAAAAAAAATGTATCTTAGAAACAGCCAGTAGAAAACTTTTGTTTAGGCACAAATATCGCTTTTTGGGTGTATATTGACTGACATAAATTTTATTCCGATAGCTGTAATAGTAACGGCAGGAAACGAATGATTTGGCTTAACTGGGACACTCGGTATACTTAAATGAGGCAATATTTAAAACATATTTTTTAACTTTTTTTAACTCTAGAATCTTGACTTTTAAAGATTATTCATGTACTGGATGATCAATAACTGGCATGCCAAAATTTAAGAGGTGATTTTGCATCGAAAAATATCAAAAAAAGTTCCTATAAAGGCTGGTCTGCAAATAAGCCCTAAGGAGCTTTAAAATTGTAATTAAAATAAGGTTTTTAATTAATAACTCTGGTACCCTAAGCTAGAGCAACGAGCTTTTGCATGTATACTAGTATTAATAAGGGCAAAAAGTTTGTATTAATTTATTTTTTTGAATTTATCCAGAGGCGTTCCTAGAGGGAAAAATGTATCAGGCTTAACACATTTTTGCCCCAAACTATTTTATTTGCACCTTTTTTGAATTTTTTGTAAAAAATATGGATACCTTGTGTAAAAATACATATAAAAAATGTCATATAGTGTCACACTGTAGGAGCAAAAGTTTTCAAAAAAATGCAATTAAGAGGAAGTAACATATTGTGCCACCAAAAACGTTACTTTTTAAAAGGCTATTACTCCTTTAATATTAAATTTAGGTGTTTTGGTGGAGAATATTTTTTTGTCTAGTTTTAAATGAAAAATCACCCTGCAGCATTAAAATTTTATTAATCCCTTTTTTTTTGTTCCCCATTCAATATGTCGTCTTCGAAGGGCATTAGCTACCTTAGGGCTCATTTCTGAAACAACCTTTATAGAACTTTTTTTCATATTTTTTGATGTAGAATCACCTCTTAAATGTTGGCATTGCAGTTACTGATCACCCTGTATAGCTACATTTATAACCATTTTTTTCACAAACATATGACCCAACTTGCTTTGTGACAAAATGCGTTTTGAAAGTTCGCTCCTCGTTTTGCATTTTTATTTAAAGCAGGCATTTTCTTTAATTCCATGCATAGATTTAAATCTAGCATGGTAGATGCATCTGTACGTCCATCCTTAAATAAAAAAAATAGGAACAATAAGACAATAAGACAGGGAGAAATAAACACTTTGTATCGTGGACATGATCATATGAGGCCTTTGTTTTCAAACGCTGCCATATGTAGTCTTTTTTATTTTTTTTTCTAGAATACCACAACCTATTTTCACGATGATAATAAGGTTAGACGTGACAATTACAATGATTCCTATCAGGGACTTTATTGTACCTTTTTATTCATTTATAAATTCTAGTTCTTTGGAAGACAAAACTGTATCTGAAAATACATGGTGATTCAGAAATAAGGTACAAAATTTTAGTGGGTGAATATAGGTCCAAAAATAATAGGAACCAAAAATATTTTTTTTACATACGATGTTTCAAATTTACAGGGCGATATAATAATTATACATAATTTATTTATTTCAGCTAACATAAGCACAAATAGTACCAATTTTTTCGTGACTAATAAACGTTGTATACTCATAATACTTATAATAAAAATACTTATAATAAAAACTTATTTTTTACAATTTGTTTATTATTTCCTAAGAATTTGGGAGCGGCGCACAGTAGGCCAAAAATCAATATCTTTCTTAGTTTTAAACGTATTGCAACAAATTTTTGTCCACTTGTTCAGCATACCCCAATGCTTTTTTCATTAAATATAAAACCTTTAGCACTTCCTGTTCTACCGAAAGTATATACTTTTTCTTTAGTTTTTATGTTTTTTTTTTTAATTTTATCATAACTATGCATAGTTCTGTTTATATTCAATATTTAGAGATGTTTTTTTGTAAAATGTCAGTTAGGTGCAATAAAAAGCTAAAAACATTTACAATATTTCATATTATTCGGAAATAAAGTAAATATCTGTCTTAGTTTTAAACGTTTTGCAACAAATTTTTGTCCGCTTGTTTGGCATACCCCAAAGTTTTTTTTACTTAATATACAACCCTCAGCGCTTTCGGTTCTACTTATATTCAATATTTAGAGATGTTTTTTTTTTGTAAAATTACAGTTAGGTGCAATAAAAAGCTAAAAAAAATACTTTTCTCTCTAGTAATATACTAATTGGATACATGGAAGGCCATATTCAATAATGTTTAATTTCCCACTTCTCTGCTTACAAGGCAACTGTGCTTCCTTATTTTGTACCCTAATTAGCTTCAAATAGTTTGCGCAAAAATTTTTATCAATAATTATTTGATCACACTGTATTTTATTGTGACTGTAGGTACGAAGTTTTTTTGCTTGTCTTAAAATAATATCAAAATTTCGTTGCTTTAGCTAATCTTAGCTAACCGAGCTTCTTACAGCTGATAGAAAACATCCTGAGGAACATTTTAATGTATGCCTCATTTTGGCGGGGGATGGGAAAGGACCTTAAAATAAAAGACAATCTGGATTTTTAATATAAAATTACTAAAAATTATATAACTTTTCTTATAAAAATTAGCTGTAATAAGTTTTATCTGTGAGTTTTTTGTAATATATGTATATAAGGTTTAATCAAATGATTACGAATCTTTTTCCACTGGAAGTGTTTATTACTTTTTTCTGAGCTTTAAAAACTGATTGATTTTTACCTGAAAATATTATTTTTTTAGGTGTTTTTTAAAGATAAAATAAAAATGGTACATATAAAATAAAATTTTGAAAATGCAAATTTTGTATATATTAGAATGTGCTTAATCAAAATACACAAGAAAATATTTGAAAAGAGTAACTTTCAAATTATATAATTCAATATTTTTGGCCGCTATGTCCTACTGTGCGGCGTATACATTGTATAAAGTGCCCCGAATACAAAAAAAATAAAAAACTATGGTCTGTTTCATCAAGCAAGAGAGTAAATTAAAAATCTCACAGTGAATATTTTCAAAACAGATTCGAATATTGGATGTGTGAATATACTGCGTAGTTTATTTTATAAACCATAACTAGATTCTATACACAAACATAAATTATTCAAACCTGTTGGAAAAATATTCACTGTGCGATTTTTAATTTACTCTCTTGCTTGATGAAACATACCATAATTTGAAAATTAGTTCTTCAAGTATTTTTTTTTGCGATTGTGTGGAGTGTCACCTCTGACACTTTCTTGTAAGCATCTTATACAGGCACTATCGATAGACATATCTCGACTATAAAGTCAGTATATTTGCAAAACACCCGCTAAATCACCTGTGCTTATCCGCTGATACTTCTTAAACCTTCCTTTTGCTAGCACTACTGATTTCCAAATAGTTTACACAAAGAAAAATATTCCAGTAGGTAGTATGTATTTTTAAATACGGACGGTAAACGATCTGACCTGTCCTGGGTGTGGGATAGACGAGGAAACGTCCTACCAGTTCATAGAGGAGTGTGAGGCTCTGGGCAGGCTCAGACAAGACATCTTCGGAGGAAAAGTTGAGCCTCCTAGCCTGGTCAGATGTTATAAACTTTATCAGAAGGTCTGGCAGATTCAGGAAGAGGGAGGATAGACAGCAGGTTGGGTAGGTTATCTTTGGGCAGACAAAAAGGGCCATTGGGCGTTGGAGCCTACCCACCCTTTTACTACTACTACTACATCTATTTTTAAAACGGTTGGTTAGTTTGTTATTTAGTTTGTTAATTTGTTAGTTAGTTAGTTAGATAGTTAGATAAGTTTATTTGTTAGTTTTTTAGTTAATTTCTATTTGGTGTTGCTTACAGCCGTTATTATAATCTATAGTAAATTGTTAGTTTCGAAACCAGCACTTTTGTTTATTTGTTTGTTTATTACAGCCATTTCTTCAGTCGGTGGTAACATTTTTGGTAATTAACCAACATTTTTGTTCGTTACTTAGCCAAAAAGTTTACCAACGACTAAAGAAATGGCTGTAATAATAAAATAAAAAGTGTTGGTTTGTAACTAAGAGTTTACTATCGACTGAAATAATGGCTGTTAGTCTGCTCATTAAGTTAGTCAGTTTGTTAGTCAGTTTATTAATTAGTTAGTTTGTTATTTCGTTGCTTTGTTAGCCAAATTGTTAGTAATTTTCTAAGTTAGTTTGTTTGTTAGTTTGTTAGTTTGTTAGTTTATTAGTTTTTTAGTTAGTTGTTTAGTTAGTTTGTTAGTTAGTTTGTTAACTAGTTTGTTAGTAAGTTGTTAGTAAGTTAGTTTGTTTGTTTTTTTATTTCCTAGTTTATTAGTTAGTTTGTTAAATGTAGAGTCTTCATAATAGAACAATAAAATAGATTTATAGTGTTAATTTGAGCCATTTCGCCTCAATGATTATTTATATCGATAAAAAATCTAAAACAGAAAATAAAATTAAAATGTTCTTATCAGGCGCACCTAATATATATTTATAGTATTATTAATTTGAGCTATTTCGCCTCAATGATCATTTACATCGATAAAAAATCTGAAACAGAAAATTAAATTAAAATTTTATACGCCTCAAATAAATTATAGATTCTAATAAAATAGATATAAAAAGAATAAAAATTTATTTCTCCCAAAGTTTTAAGCTTTATTGTTAGTTTCCTAGTTGGTAAGTTAAATTGTTACTTGGTTAGTTAGTTGGTTAGTTGGTAAGTGGGTTTGTCGGTTAATCGGTTTGTCGGTTAGTCGGTTAATCGGTTAGTCAGTTAGTCGGTTAGTCGGTTAGTTGGTAGTTGGTTAGTTGGTTAGTTAGATAGTTGATTAGTTGGCTAGTTGGTTATGAGATTAGTTAGTTACTTAGTTAGTTAAACCTAAATAATCTTCGAGACCAGCGTGTTTGTTAAAACTTAAACTACACAGCCACACAAAAAAAATTCAATAACTTTTTCGGAGACCAATGTATTCCTATATAGTTTGATGCAGCGTTCATAAGGTAGCAACAGTGTAGGGGCAACATTTCTTTAGACCAATCCATTATTTCCCTTTGCTGCCAAATCACTGTTGCTGAAGTTAAATCTAGTTTAACTGCACTTTCCTGTATCTGGCTGTATCATATGTTTTTCTTCTTTACATTCCCAACACGCCAGTCTTATGTATTTCCCTTTGCTGCAAAATCACTGTTGATGAAGTTAAATCTAGTTTAACTGCACTTTCCTGTATCTGGCTGCATCATATGTTTTTCTTTTTTACATTCCCAACACACCAGTCTTATGTATTTCTAGTTGCTGCTAAATCACTGTTGCTGAAGTTAAATTTAGTTTAACTGCACCTTCCTGTATCTGGCTGTATCATATGTTTTTCTTCTTTACATTCTCAACACGCCAGTCTTATGTATTTCCCTTTGCCGCCAAATCACTGTTGCTGAAGTTAAATCTAGTTTAACTGCACTTTCCTGTATCTGGCTGTATCATATGTTTTTCTTCTTTACATTCTCAACACGCCAGTCTTATGTATTTCCCTTTGCAGCCAAATCACTGTTGCTGAACTTAAATCTAGTTTAACAGCACTTTCCTGTATCTGGCTGTATCATATGTTTTTCTTCTTTACATTCTCAACACGCCAGTCTTATATATTTCCCTTTGCAGCCAAATCACTGTTGCTGAACTTAAATCTAGTTTAACTGCACTTTCCTGTATCTGGCTGCATCATATGTTTTTCTTCTTTACATTCCCAACAGTCTTATTTATTTCCCTTTGCTTCCAAATCACTGTTGCTGGTTAAATCTAGTTTAATTGGACTTTCCTGCGTCTGGCTGCATCATATGTGTTTTGAGGTTATATTGAGGTATATTATTTATTTTTTGTGCAAATTGGATGCATCGTTATTATAGATTATTAAAAAGAAATCATTTTCAGCTAGTTGCAGTTCTGCAACTTAAAAAGTTTAATCTACGTTTTTTCATCATAAAACTAACCCTTAAACCATTTTTTTGAAGAAATTTTGAAAAAAAATCCCATTTTCAACACTCAAAATCACAGACCTCCTTTCCATTAAAAAAATACCTGGGCTGTCGGCACCGTGCCCCCTAAAAATATAAAATATAAACCAAAACAAAATTTGGGTTTTATTAGTTATGTTATTTTAGTCTAGATTTCAAGTTTATAATATCATAATATATTATGTTAAGCAGTTCAAAAGTTAAAGGGGGGATGGACTTTAGACAAGCACTGTAATAATAAAATTAAAATGAGTTTTATAAAATATAGGTAAGAGACAAACAAATTAAACAAATATTAAAATACCTAAGTTTAATGTCCAAGAATTATTAAAAAATTGAAAAATACTGCCTTCATTATATAAAATTAAAACATACTTTTGTGTGTTTTGTCCTTCAAAATAAATATTGCCATATTTATATATTTAAAGAACGCCGCCAATATTATGGTATAAACAATGTTTATTAAACATCCATCACGGCAAAATCCTGAGATATCCATTAAGATAAAATCAGTGAAAATTAGAAAAATAATTTTAAGCAATTACCACCACGTTATCATTAGTACCTACCTACCTCGATTAGTACTTCGGTTGATAACTTCATAACGTTCGTTAATATTTTAAGTGCTGACACGCCAAATTAGTAGTTACATCACACGAAGGCCCTGAAGCTCGTCCTAAATGTGTATTTACACTGAGAAAAGAATATTGTTAATTACCATGAAATATGTAGATTTGGGTGGTTTAAAACATTTTGCGCTGCCCCTGGAATATAAAACTCATTTTGATGAGTTAATATCCAACAAAAAAAAATATTGCACGAGGGTGCATCTTAGCAACGGTGGGTTAGAAGTGATTTTAACTAAAGCTCGATACCTTAAAAATCCTTATTTAGGGATTAAATCTTAATAAAAAATCCAAAAATAAAAATAATCGCTTGACCCAATTTTTTTAATGGGTAAAAACCCCGAAATTATGAAGCCTTTCCCCAAATGACCTAAAATTTTCAGAATATAGTCTTTATGTACTATGTTAGGTTTTGGTATACAAACCAACGAAGTTCCGTTTTATTAACACCCTGAAAGAGGGCATAAATTCCAAAAAATCATGATTTTGGTGTAACGGTTAATATTTTCCAAAAATGTGTTATTACAAAAAATAAAAAGCATTAAATGATCCTCAGTTTGCTTTTTAATTTTTAAGTTATGAATTTTAGGTTTTAAGATAGCTAAAGTTGCACTAAATTTTCTTTACAAACCACCGTGTATAAAGTAATAAATTAAATTAAAATATATTTTTTAATTAAGCTCTTAAAATGATTCCAGTGATATAATTTAAATAAGAAAAAATATATATTTTTAGTTGGTAGAGAGGCATGGCCGGCCTTTGCATTTCGGAAAAGAAGAGGCAAGCTTCATCTGGCTCAGCGCCCCTATTTGAAAAAAAGTTTATATCTTACAACAAAATTTTGATGACTAAAAAAAAGGTCCTCACATCTGAACTCTGAAAAAGTCCAAACCCCTGACGAAAAATTTGGATAACTAAAAAAAAATCAGATTATTTTTTAGAACGCCCTGAAGCAGGGGATTCACTTAATTTATGCAAAGGCCAGCACTGTAGATAAGGTTAAATCGAAAAAAAATTAGGTGTACAATTAGAGAAAACATTGGAGGTAATCTCTCAAGGAAATCTGTGAAAAAATGTCATCTTTACCAAACCTGTGACTAGTTTTAGGTTATTTTTATGATTTTTCGGTGTAATCATGAAGCAAATTTCAGGAAAATCTTAAGGAATACAGAATCTGATGTGCAATTCTTTTTTGCGGTTTATACCTCGGTGGTAAGATATACACCATATATTTGTTTTCCTTTCTGATAACATAAAACAATTAAGAGTTTTAGGGGAGAGTGGGTATGTGGGATTCAACCATTTGATTTTATTTAAAAACTATTTAAATTTTGCGTGCTTCCAGTAGTGCTAACCAATAAGTTTAGTGGCTATAGTGCCTAGTTAAAGTTTGGTCAAATTCGGAAAGGTCTAAGAAAAATTACGAAAAAATCAATTTTTTGTGAAAATCAGGAGCATATAGGGATGATTCGACCACTGGAAGGAACATTCGAAAAATTAAAATAATATTAAAAATCCAATCCGTTTTTTAGTTTTCCAATATACTTTTAATATTGGTTCATATTTTCAGATTACCTACTTACTTACTACTTACTAGGTAGTTTTGTATTTGTTTTTTTTATTAGTTAAATAGTTTCTGGTTCCTTTTAATATTAGTCTAATATTATTTGTTCATGTTCTAGTTATTTTTATTAAAACATTAATAATTTTTGGTTCATTTTAATGTTGGTTCTATATTTTTATAACTATATTAGAACTATATTATAAAGTTTTAATAATAAATTTTAAATATTTTAATAACATTTATAATTTTATTTACCCTGGTTTAATTATCCCAACCATCTGGTTGAAACCTCCCACCATAGAGGGATGTTTCAATCAAATGTAACTATTTTTATTTTAATTTATAAAACTAATGATTCTTTAAATTAATACGACTTGTACTATATTATTTAATAGAAAACATATTAAACTATAGATTGGTATAAAAAAGTAAAATAAAATAATTTATTAAATATTTTATAAAACGATTTAAACATTAAGAGGTCGAAATATCCCCACTCTCCCCTACCTATATTGAATATAGTTATTTAATTTTTTAACAGTGGAACAAATACATTAATTACAGTGAATGTACTAATTGTTTGTGCATAATTTACACGCTAACAAATTATTGTTTACCTGCCACTTTAAGAATCGTTCTGTGGGAATATAAATCGATCATGAGAAACCTGAAGTAGTAGAAACTTTCTTGTTTGTATTTATTATAAAATCTATTATTTTGGTAAATATGCACTATTATAAAGTAGCTCAATAATTGTGAGGCTGACTTTTAATTTTTTTTTTTTTTAAATAAATAAATAAAAAAAAATATTTAAAAAAACAACACATTGTTAAAAGAAGATCATTTTTAAGAAACGAAACATTTTTGAAAAAAATATATTTTTTTATTTTCTTACAAACAACAAAAAATCTTCGAAAAAAAAATTTTGGAATGATAGCTTTAGTTTTTTAATTTTTAAAAAAAGTTTTACCCCCCATAACTTTTTTGAGATTTAAGAAATTTGAAACTACCTTATAATACTATTCTAGCGCTATAGTATGATAAGTAATCAAAGAAACTGTCTTTATATGTCTGTCCTATCTTCCCTAGAATGCACCTAGAGGACTAGACTGTGATTTTTGTTATTTTATTAATTCTAAAAGTGAGTGCCCTTGTGGTAGTTTATTAGAAATGCTCTTTGATAATTTCCCATTTTTTGTACACGATAACTATTGTTTTTGAAAATAATCCCCCCAAAAACAAAAAAAGTAATGGGGGGTTTGAATCTTTAAAGCAATCGAAAAAAGCTGAAAGAAAACCGATTTTATCATAAGTATACAAAACTATACAAAAAAATAAAGAGAAATTGAAAAATTTTGAATTTTTTTTTTCGATTTTTTTTTATTTTTTTTTATTTTTTGTTTTTCGCAAAAAAAAATAAAATTTTAAAATTTTTTTTTGAAAAATTTTTTTTTACTTTTTTTTAATAATTTTTCGTTTTTCAAAAAATATCTTTATTAAAAAAAAAATATTTTTTTTTTTTAATTGTTTGGGAAATGCAATATACCATTTACTGTGAATAATATATAATGCGTAGCATTCACGGCTTATTTTTAAATAATTATAGAAGAAAATAGGTAAGGACCTTATTTTAGTCTTTTTAGAGAAGAGAGAATTTATTTATTTTGCGGCCTCCCTTGTCCGTTTTGCGGGTCCCCCTTGGATCGTTTCGCGGGCCTCAAGAACCTTAACAGCCCTGGTCCTAAGAACCCAGTCCACCACTGCTACAAAGTGTTATACCACAAATTAAAGCTTACTTTAGTTTTTTTTTTAAGAAATACCTCAAATCCAGCCCTTAAATAAAAATACTGTAAATTGAATTTAAAATGGTGGGATGCCTGAAACAAAAGCATAACACGTTTTTTGATCAGTCTACAGATCTGCTTGACACCCAGATGGACATACTCCTTTCCCGAACAATAGGAATGGGAAAAGGCAAAATAAATCATTCTCCATTCCCCTAAATCTCTCTCAAAGTGAATTCTATAGATCTGCTTTACACCCAAATGGATCTAGTCCTTTCCTTAACAGGAAGAATGGGAAAACGCAAAATAAATCATTTTCTATTCGCTTGGAAAAATATTGATTTTAAGTGTACCTATAATGTTCCGAGTCCGCTTAGAATCTCCAAACTCAAAGAGAGGGTCTAGAAAATTATATCAGTGTAATCTTTTTAAAACTTCTTAAAGGCACCGAGTGCTCGCGAGCCTAAGGCGCACATTTATTATAGCGCTAGGTTAATTGTTAAACGTTTGAAAATGAAAAAAAATTTACCATAACGACTTATCATAGTGGTAAAAATAATAAAAAATGTTTATTAGGTAATTTGTATACTAAAGTACAGTTTAGGTTAAATAAGTACATGTTCAAAGGTTAGTTAAAATTGATTAAGATTGTTATACAAATATAAGTACGTAAGTAAAGTAAGGTAAAGCCATTTAATAATATTAAGTTATATTAATTGATCAACCTAAGAAAGAACTTTCACTTTCGGTTTTTTAAGTTTCAGATTAATCCCTGAAGATGTCTCTAGCAGTAAAAGATTAAACTTCGGAAAGTGAAAATCCATCAACACGGTCTAAACCCGAAAGTAAAAGTTTTTTATGAATTGATCAACCTTGATTATACATAATATGAATTTATTAATTTTTAACATTGGAACAACTGTAAAATATACCCAATTTCAAGCTTATATGAACCTAATATTTACACATTAGGCTCATTATACGCCAAACAAACAGATGAAAAAATACATTGACCTCTCGAATGTAGCTACTTTTTACACTGATAAAAAATCTAAAAATAGTACAACCAAACTTTGTAACAAGTTTAAGGTATATAATACAATTTTTACGATTATTCTAAAACAATATAACGTTATATTAAATACACTGTTAAAATTGTAGATTCATATTATTTAATAATACCACAACGTTGCTATAAAAATAATAGTTTTTTAAAAATATACATAAAAAATATATATACCTACTTTAAAAAATATACATAAAAAATAATAAAATTATAAAATTTTAAGGGGTGATTCTACATCATAGAATGTGAGAAAAAGTTCCTATAAACATATGTCTAAAAATTTGTCGTAAGTGGCTGAAAAATCGGTTTTTATTTAATTACTCAGGAACCCTTTGAGATACAGCAACGAGGTTTTTCAATGAACTAATTCTAATAAGGCCCATCTTCGTATGTTATTTTTATGTACTTATTTTAACCAGGGGTGTGCGAAACGGGGGGCCTTATCAGTTTTTTGCCCCAAACTTTTTTATGTGTATTTTTTTTGTAAAAAATAGATTCCTTAAGTAAAAATGCATAAAAAATGTCATATAGTTAACAATGTAGGAACAACTGTTTTCAGAAAAAATGCAATTACATTTTGTATCACCAATAATTTTACTTTTTAAAAGGCTATTACTTATTTAAACTTAAATTTAGTTGTTTCGGTAAAGTATAATTTTTTGCTTAGTTTTTTATTGTAGAATCGCCCTGCAGTATTAAGATTTAATTAATGCTTTTCTATATACTTCTAAACATAAAAAAACTTTAAACGCGTTTTTCTCAACATGCCATTTTTCAAAACGGTTCCAGCGATTAAGAAAAAACTATTTAATATATTGACTTAAATCTTTCGGCAATACGTAGAAAATTATGTTGGCGAGTTCGCTAGTGTATTTTTTTTCAAACTCTTGTTATTTATCTTTTATTCCCCCTTTTTTACCCGTTTTGGTCGGAAACATGGCATTTTTTTGTTTTTTTTTTTCACTTAAATACGCGTGGAATTTTTTTCTTGGAATTTTGACTAATGTTGACACTAGTTAGCGAACTAAAGGGCGTATTTTTAACAAGAACGTTTTTGATTTTTGTGTTTAAAAGACCAATCGGGGCGGAGCTATCGCTGGAACCGTTTGCCATGTTATTTTTGAGGTGTCAACTTCAGCGCGTGCTGCACATTTATGACGGCAAAGAAAACATAGTATATTCTATAACTAGTATGGAATAGACAATATTCCGCGCGAGCGGAAAGTTTGTCATACGAGCCGGCAGGCGAGTATTACTGTCTCGCGAGCGCGGAATGACTATTTCATACATGTTGTAGACTATACTTTTTCTTCGACTGCAAATATGAAACACTGTATGGCTTTAAACTGCGGACATGGTTAAAAACAATGTTTTTTGTGAGTCGACATTGTAAATGCAACAAACACATATTTTTAAATAAAGCAATTAATGTTATTTAATAATTTTATCAAATCAGTACTTAAAGAAGATTTTTATTTAATTTTAGCACGTTATAATGCAAAAATTGAAGGTTATGTCAAATTGTTGTGACAGATATCAGGTTTAAATATTTTACAATAGATGGAGCAGTTTTAATTTTTTGAACTAAATTGATAAAAAACTGGTCAAATATTAAGAAAAACTAATAAACTTTATGTAATTTTAACGCAAAACTTTAAATAGCATTAAATTATTCAATATTTTATGGTAAAATATAATATTTTTGCTAATTTTACTACAGTTTTCTTTACTTTTATAAACAAGAGATTGCCCTACATGTGCTCATTCTAACACTTGATACGGAATATTTTTTTGTAAACTTTAAGAGTTGCCTAATATTTTGTAAAAAGTTTTGTACATAAAAATAATACAGGTCGTCTGAAAAAATAAATCCCAAAAATCGTCAATTTTTTGCCTCAATAATTATAGATTATAACACTACCCTACAAATGAAAATTTTTTTCATATACATTTAACCAAATGTATAATTTCTAGACCAGTTTTGTCTGCTGATTCCAAATCCGTTATAAAAATTAAAATCTACAGAGCCATTTTCGATATACAGGGTGATTTAAGAAAAAAAATACATTTTTTTCAAAAAATTGTAGATCCGACATTTTTTAATATTTTTTTTTGAAAATTGGTATGAAGTTGAAGAAATTCTTTCTTTTTGAGGCCATCTATGATTTACCTGCAAATCATTTTTCAATTGTTTTTGACAAAAAAAAAACAATTTTTTTTACTGTCAATTTTTTAAAAAACGGATTTTCTTTTACGAATTTAAATTGCAATATTCATTCATTTTCGCTCTTTATTTTGTTTCTTAAATCTTTACTCTAGACCACCTGGAAATGCTACAATTTAAATTTTAAGTACCAATGTTCGGAAATTTTTGCATGAAGACCGGCTAGATTTGTTTATAAAATAGCCCGTTTTCGGCATTGAGGGTGGAACTTAAGATTTATAAATTTTTTGAAAAAGTAGTGATAGGCGAACTCAATGGTACCAAATTTAACCTAAAAAATAGAAGGGAACCATTTTTAAAATTGTGCTAAAAATTGGTTCTTTTATTAAGATTTGTTTTGCTTACTTTTTATAATATCTTATTCTTGCTACTTTTTCACGATTAAAGAGTGTTTTCGTAAATTAATTAAATTATTTTATAGTTTTGGTGCAAAAAGCAGCTACTCGTATTTTTCTGTGTTTAGTCTTTCCTGATTTAATATTTTATGTATTTTAGTAAAATATACATATATTTTGACAAAAAGTTCTCCCCTGAGTCCAAATGAAGTCCTAAGCTTACTACATATGAAAAGTTACGGGTTAATTTTTTTTTTGCTCTTTCGTTTTGTATTGGATATTTTTCGTTCCTATGGAAATAATATAAACTTTTTTTGGAATGTTTTTCTCCTGTACCCAAATAATTATCTTAAAATTATTCAGTCTTAAGGGAGTTTTGCGCAAAAATAGGTTAAAGGGTATTTTTATTATTTTTATTTGAAAATTTATACCTATAACTTATATTTATGCTAAATTTTATAAAAAACTATTATTTGTTTTGTTTACTTTTTATATTAAATATCTTATACTTGATACTTTTTTACGATTAAAAGGTAGTTCCCATCTATATTTTTTTTCTGAATCCAAATCTGCTGTCAGAATTATAATTATGCAGTTTTGGTGCAAAAATCAGCTACTCATTTTTTCTGCGTTTATTATTTCCACATATTATATTTTATATATTTCAATATAATTAACATATATTTTGATAAAAATTTCCCTCCTGAGTCCAAATATTATTTTAAAAGTACATACTACATATTCTAAGATGTTTTGGTATGAAAAGAGGTTGACTAAATTTTCTGTGCTGCTTTATTTTATATTAAATGGTTTTCGTTTATTTTGATATTCATCAATTTCTTTTCCCATATTTTTTCTTCTGAACCAAAATACTGTTCTTAAAATACTAGTTTTTTATAGAATTTAGCATAAAAATAAGTTATATTAATTAAAAACTATCCAATGCCAAACGAAACAGCAAAGAAAATCAAATTAACCCGTTTTTGCGCCAAATAATTATCATATCTAGTAAGCTTAAGATGTCATTTGGACTCAGGGGAGAACTTTTTGTCAAAATATATGTAAATTTTACTAAAATACATAATGTATAAAAATAGGAAAGAGTGAACAAAGAAAATACGAGCAGCTGCTTTTTGCACCGAAACTATAAAATTGTTTTTAATTTTGACGCAATATTTGGATTAAGAAGAAAAAAATAGATAGGAAAACACCCTTTAATCGTAAAAAAGTAGCAAGTATAAGATATTATAAAAAGTAAGTAAAATAAATCTTAATACAAGAACCAATTTTTAGCACCATTTAAAAAATTGTTCCTTTCTATTTTTGAGGTTAAATTTGGTACCGTTGTGTTCGCCTATCACTACTCTTTCAAAAAATATATAAAACTTAAGTTCCACACCCAATGCCGGAAACGGGCTGTTTTATAAAATAAATTTAGCGGGTATCATGCAAAGATTTCCGACCATTGGTACTTAAAATTTAAATTGTAGCATTTCCAGGAGGTCTAGAGTAAAGATTTACAAAACAAAATAAAGAGCGAAAATTAATGAATATTTTAATTTAAATTCATAAAAAAAATACGTTTTTCAAAAATTTGACAATCAAAAATTTTTTTTTTACATTTGTGAAAAACAATTGAAATGTGCTTTGCATGTAAATCATAGATGACCTTAAAAAGAAAGAATTTCTTAAACTTCATACCAATTTTCAAAAAAATATATTAAAAATTGTCGAATCTACAATTTTTTGAAAAAAGTGTTTTTTTTTCCTAAATCACCCTGTATATCAAAAATGGCACTGTAGATTTTAATATTAATAACGGATTTGGAATCAGCAGAGAAAACTGGTCTAAAAATGATATATTTTGTTAAATGTATAAAAACCTTGTCGGGTAGTGTAATCAGAACAACCCCTTAATGCATCCCAATGTCAATTCGATAGTGATATACAGTCTGTTCCAGAACTCGCGTACCGAAATTTGAGGGTATATTAAAAACACTCGGGAAAATATGAAAAAAATGTCAAAAAAAATCCTTCGTTCAATTCAAAAATAAGAACGCTTTAACTGGACCAATACTGTTGCTGATATTAAATTACCTTTAAAAGTTGAATTTGTAGCTATGGAAGCAAATTTAATTATTGCAGGTACATATTCTGTAGGTTGACATGGTGATTAATGTGACGTAAATATTTATTGTCAAAAAAAAACACCGCCGGATGGAGTGACCCTATTAAAATAGAATATTTGATAGCCTCTGTCGGTTTTGTCAAAATATAATAACCTAAAAAGATTCTAAAGTTGAAAGTCTTAAACATTAGATTAGACAGGGACAAAAGTTCTACCCAAAAAGGTTAGAAGACATACATACACTCCCACTTCCACCCAACCAAACAAATTCTGTATTTGTTCTTTGTTGAGCAAATACAATATTTACTTGGCCGGGCGAAAAATGTAACTTCTTATTTTTATTAAAGAAATTACTGGCGCCATCTAAATTTTAGTAGAATTATCTTATTCTACAGATTCACATTAGCTATGTTCGTTCGTGAGGCTCAGTGCTGCACTTTCCGGCCAACCAAATAAATACTGTATTTGTTGTATGAAAAACAAATACAGTATTTATTTGGTTGGCTGGAAAGTGTAGCACAAATGAGATAGACATAGGGTAGACGTTTTTTGTTTCATAATTCTAGTTGTAGAGATCTCCATTAAAATGCAACCATAGTTACTAATAAGTAGGTAAAAACTAATTTGTAGGTAATTTAACATCAGCAACAGGATTGGTCAGATTAAATAGCTCTCTTTTAAATTAGTATTGAAGATGGATTTTTTTTGAAATTTTTTTAATTTTTTCCAGAGGGTTTTTAATATACCCTAAAAGTTCTGTACGCGAGTTCTGGAACAGGCTGTATTTTAAACACGCAAAAATAATTTCACTTCAAAATATCATCTTTATATTCTTGTTTGGTCCAAATTTGAAACAGTCCCCGTTAGTTTTACCGATGACATAATCAGAGTAGGTATTTTTTTTTAATTTTAACTGTAAGGACATAAATAAATAAATAAATATAAATAAATTAAGGCCACTTTTTTGCTGCCATCTTAAAAAAACAAAACAGTATCAACACTAAATTAATGCTATTTAATAGAAAAAAATATGATTTTTTTTATTGGTGAAAACCTCAATTCTCTAGGTTAAGTAGTTTTTGAGTTATTGCAAGCCAATGTCAAATTTTTGATGGAGGTTTTTCTCAGACATCCGTGAGCTACACATAAAAAAATAATCAGAGAAATCCATGACCCATGCCGTCGGCCTTACCTGAATCGATGCGAATATCATCACAATATAATATATTATTATACAATGTTATTGTATATCCTACAAATCTATTATTATGAAACGGGCATAAAATAGGACATACAGGCAATAGTTTTAACCGGTACGAGAGAATTTTTCCACGCCTGCGAATAAAGTTCGAAAAAGTTGGTAAAATTCCGTTTTTTGGCCATATTATTGGTTCTAGCAAAGAAATAACAAAAAATTGCAATTTTTTTATTTTTTTTTTAACCAAAAGTACACATAAGAAGTAGTTTATCCTGAAATTAAAAAAAAAAATAAAAAATTAAGTTTTTGAGAAAAATTGAGAAAAAACAAAAAACTGTCAAACTAATTTGATTAAATTTGATAGAAAAAATTTTTGTTTTTTTAATGGCAAAAACCGCAGTTCTCTAAGTTAAACAGTTTTTGAGTTATTGCACGTCATCACATTTTCGAGAAATTTAAAAATTTTGAAAAAAATAAAAAAAATAATATTTTTGAAAAAAATCCCGTGGAGGTTTTCCTCTAACATCGGTGGGCTACAAATAAAAAAATAATCAGCCAAATCCATGACCCAAGCCCTCAGCTCTGCCTGAATTGGCATCTCCTAACAAAACTTAATAAAATTTGGCTTTGCCCGGCTGCAAAATTATGTATTCAGTAATACTAGTTTTTACAAAAATATATAAATTAAGCCGACGTGAAAAAAAATGTACACCTAAATTCGTTTTAGAAGGTAATACGTTAAACCTCCTCGAAATTCCCTTTAAGAATTCTTAAAAAAATGAAAATTACCAAAAAAAATCCCACGTTTGGTAAAAATAAGATTTCCTGAGATTTTCTCCAATTTGTGCACTTGAATTCCTCAGGGGTTTACCCCTCGACAGAAAATGTTCCAAATTCACAAATCTCAGTTAAACCCATTATTACTGTCTAGCCAATAGCAAAACTACATTGTGAGAACCTGGTATGTTTCCGGCATAGCTACTACCATTTACGGTAGTTTCCACAATATAAAGGCGGCAATTAGCGAATGATAAAAATGCGGCTATTCGCAAGGTTACTGATATAAAAAAGGGGGACAGGCAAGCTTCCCCACTTTAGCGACTACTTTGTACGATTCCGCCAATAAGAAAAAAGTGGGTATTGCTATTTTATTGTATTATTAACAATTGAATGTTGAGATTTGCGAATTAAAACGTATTAAAATGGCCGCTATCAAGGCAATTTAAAATAACATTTATTTAATAGGTATTAATATTTATTATGTATATTAATTAATACTTATATTAGGTAAGTTGTTTAAAATTAAAATAATGTACCTATTATAATATTATTATGAACACCTAGGCGTGGGTAGTAGTCAGATTAAAAAATAATAATTTTAATTAATTTTTGAATATTTTTAGTAATAGTATATTATATACCGGGGTGGAAACTGTTTTATTTCCTGAGCGAAATTTAGCGTAGCGTAGCGTACCGAGGTTTGTATACTATTTTATTCACAACCATACCTGTTTTATTTACAATCATTTGCCTTCTTTCCCACTACAAAAACTGTTTGAATTTTGACGCCATATTGAAAAGATAAGTTGCAGTGAAGTTTGTTTCAAATGTTGCTTTTTAAATATGGAATAATAAATAGAAATCAATAAAATAAACTTTTTTTTTTGTTAATTAACAATCTTAAATCACACGTGAAGTTTGACTAAAATAAATTTTAACCTAGTTAACATTTAACTTCACTATAAGGAGTCACACATTATTTTTAACAAAACATGGATGAATTTCCAGATTATGTAATCCTAAAACATTTATATTCATTCAATATAAATTAACTAATACATTTAAATGATTTTATCTAAAAACTAGTAGAAATGCCTACCTTACTTCGTTATTTTAGCGATTATACCGCCACCTGCCTTTGTTTTTGAGGACCACTTGCACCAATGCTGGTTTAACTTTAAACTTGGATTAAATTGACGGCTGACCAATCAGAACTCAGCCTTTTTAACTTAAACTCGGTTTAGCTGAGTTAATCCCGTACCAAAATTTGGTGCAAGTGGCCCTGAGTGCGTTTGTATTGTTTTGTTTTGTGACAGCAGACTTTTATTGAGATATGATTAAGTTAACAAATAAACTATTTATTTATAGTTTTCCGTGTAAAATACGAGGAAAAACAGAAAATTTAAATTTATACACTAGCTAAAGTTTAATGACAATTTTGATTATAGTAGGGATACACCATAGAAATACGACAAATGATTGGCCACAAAAGTAAATAATATTCTTGAATTTATCTTATCTTACTTTAAAACTATTTTTGATTATTTGTTATATCAAGTTAGGTACCTTATATTGTAATGCACTTTTCTTTTTAACTGAAGTTTATCACGATTAACTAAACCAAAAAATAGTAATATAATAACCTAAAAAGTTGGAAGTAGTCACTGTTTATTTTTCATAAATGCCAAAAAAATATAACTTAAATTTATATGTGATGTTGTTTTATAAAGGTAAATCATGAATAAATTAATAAATAAAAAAATAAATACATTTAAAACTGTTTTATCATAAAATTTTGGTCGATAAATTCAAGTTGTTGACAAGTGACATATGTGAAGTTACAAGAGCCTTCCCGACCAAGGGAGGAAAATGAGGCGTTTCTAACTTTTTGGTAAGTTGCAGTTAATAAAAATTAATTTTACAACTTTTATGTATATATCTAATTATCCATTTACTAAATGGCAGTGAATAAAATTTTAAATATTTTTAGTAAAAAAACTTGGTTTCTTCTACTTTCAGTATAAATTATGGGGAGAAACATGAGTAATGAAAAACGGAGAAGAAAAAAACATTAAAAATTTCTTCTAAAAATATTTAAAAAAAAGCACAAAGATGGCAGCATTTTTACGAGCATTTTGTACCGTAATTAATACGTTCACTGCCAACGGCTAGTTTTGACAGCGGAGCAATGGGTATGGGCAAGGGAAAAATAGAAAGAATTGATTAATGTTGTTAGGGGCGCCAGTTACTTTAGCTTTTACTCCTTTAGGTAAGTAACAACCTAGTGTAAATACTTAAGCTTTTCAGTTTGAGAAAATATAACCCCTAAATAAAATAAGATAATTCATTTGAGAAATTTATTATAAATAAACTTAATGAAAGCACATCAAGTAATGTATTAATATATATAAAAAATATGTGTAATTATATTAAGATATAATTAAAGAAATCTTAATAAAAATTACTAAATTCAGAAATCATTCGACTTAAATGTATAAAGAAAACATGAAGTTCAGCAAGCACCAAGAAATGTATGTAAACAACAATCATTTCTTGCAGTGTATAAAAGTCATGCTTAAATTAGAAATCATTTAATCAAAAGTATGATATTTAATAATTAATAAATGAGATTAAATGTTTTAAAAAAAATAAGTACCTAAAAATGAACAAAAGCCAGAAGGGCATATAGTATTAATCAATACTATATCAGATCTGATAAAGTTTACAGTTATAAGAATATTGAAATAAAAGAATTTAAAAATATGAAATATTGCTTTCAAAAGTTTTCAGAATGAGTACTTAGCTGGTTTCTGCAAAATCCATGAGGTATGAATTCCATCGTCTCCATCTGTGCAAGTCTCCCCTATGCTGATGAATTCATTTCTCAAATGAAAGAAAAAAAAATATAGGCTGTCCCATCTACTTTGGAAAAATTATCTTCCAGGATAAAATGTACGATTGAAAATGTTGTCCGGGATTAAATATGCTTTTGAAAATTATGTCCAATATAAAATTGTCTGCTAGACGGTCATATAGAATTTATCTATGCCGAAAAATACAGAACCATGTTCCAACAGAACATCACTCCATGCGGAGAACTTGTATATCAAATATACCAAAATAAACTTCAACTTAAATTAATGTAATTCCATATTAATGGTATAGAAATGGTGAGTAATTAATGGTAATTAATTAATTAATTAATTAATTAATGGTGCTAAAACAATAATTATATCTCAGAAATATTCTAAGAAACAGAAAAACCTTACTTACGTGTCATTCTAAGTCTTCGATGTCCATCGAAACGTTATAAATGCGTAATTGTAGAAAATAACAGTTATAATATCTTCCGCATTGTTTAAATATTCATTTTCACTAACTTTAAATAAAAATACATGAAGGATTACTTCGATGATTACAGAAAATAAACACTCGTCAAAATGACACCACCATTGTATTCGAGTTGCATCAAGAAAAGAGCGAAAATCGACCTTATTAACCGCTATGAACCCTTCAGGTAAATAAAATCCTATTTCTGAACTATTAGCGACATCTATGCAAGTCATTATCAACTACAGTTTTACCGTATAGGATTCCTAATAAAGGTAACTGAAACGACACCAAAAATAATAACTAATTAAAAGAATGTTTCCTAATAAATCCGTATTAGTGATATCTAACCTCAAAATATTACTCTAAGAAACAAATATAAACAATACTTATTGTTTATCAGCAAAACTAATAAAAATACGAACAGAATACTAAGTGTCCTGTGAACTAAGTATAAACAAAATACTGAATCTAAGTGAGCAGTTCCAGCAAACTATTTTCAACAAATTCTGGATTATCCCGAAGCAATAAGCATATGAAACTTTCCAGGAGAGACAAGCTACAAATGAAAGCCAGTGAAATCCAACCCTCAATAGACTCTGAAACATATAAAAACCAGGTAAGTCCATAGACAAATGCACTATAGAGAAATAAGTCATATGATTCTTTATTATTAAAAATCATATTCTAATTATGTTTTCTTTATGTTATTTTCAGGTAGAACTATGGAATAGAGACTCATATGGTTAGAATTCAGTTCCTGCTACAAAATAGTCCCAGATACAAAATAGTTCTGTACGTACGTAACTATTTATATACAAAATAAACATAAATTATAACGTAAGTAAACGAATAGTTTAATTAACCCTTGCTATATTACAAAGTGACGATTTATGTCGTTACACATGCCCCCTCCAAAAATAATAAAAATATTTAATATACAAAAAATATTTTTATACCAAACTCTATAACTATTTAACTTAAATAGCTAAAATATATACTATATTTTATTTAATAAATCAACAAAAAAATACAATACTTTATGTAAATCATTTGAAATACTACTTGATAATTAACAATAGCTAAGCTTGATAACTACGTGTATCATTCGCCTACTCTTATGTAGAACATAATTTTGGGACTTTATCGGTGTGTGTCATAAACAGGTAATTGTCATAATCAGGTAATTGTCATAATCAGGTAATTGTCATAATTAATTTTGTTTTTCTTTTTAGCTAAGTTTTATCAAGATAAAAAAATAGAAATAAGACTTGACTGTGTGCACCAGAATTCTCTTCTACAAAAAATATATTTATATATTTTTTTTACTACTATATACAAAAGTTTTGGGTACCCTTTAAATATTTTCAATACATTGATATTTTTTAAATATCAATCCGAATGATACTAAGAATATATTCTTATTTAATCAAATCTAGCCAACTGAAATGTCACTATTCGATCCAAAATACTTCTTTAGATCTTTAACATGCCAGTCGCCTCTATGACCATCTGCATTTTCCAAAATATACACTAACTTTGACTTTTTCGCAACAACTTTGCAAAGTATGTACTTTGGAGCAAGTTTTGCAGCAAAACTTTTACTAGCATCTGAGAGTACTTTGTTTCGTCTCCAAACTTTTTCACCTATCTCAAAATTTACTTCACGCTTGCGCAAATCATAAGTACGCTTATTTCGATCATAAGCTTTATGTAAATATTTCTTTACATCAACAAAAATCTCTTTAAGATTTCCCAAATCTTGGCTATACGAGTCTCTGTCACAAGGTTCTAATTTAACACCATCAGTCGATGTCATTTTGCCATAATAAGTTCCTGTGATAGGTACATTCCTCCCAAAATTAAGAAATGCCGGCGTATACCCCGTAACTTCATTTACAGACGTTCGTAAAGCTAGACCTATTTTTGCTAAATTTTTACACCATTCTTTTTGATTATCTTTTATATATGATCTTATAGCAGTAGAAATTGTGCGATGTTGCCTTTCCGTCGGATTATTTTGACTATGGTAAAGTGCATTAAACCAAATTTTCTGTACATTATATTCATCTGCTAATTTTTTAAAAACTTTACCAGCAAATTGTTTTCCATTATCGACAATTAAAAATTGACAGACTCCGTAAACTAAAAAAACTTCATTCTCAATGAATTTACATATTGCATTTGCAGTAGCTTCCATTAAAGGATGTAATAAAGTATACTTTGTAAACCAGTCTGACACAACTAAAAGATAACAAAAACCTTTAGAACTTCTGGGAAATGGTCCCTGCAAATCGCATGAAATAACTTGCCACGGATAATTTACTTCTTTTTCACGACCCATCAATCCAAAACGTGCAGAATTACTAACTTTTTGTGATTGACAAATATTACAACATCTTACATACTTTAAAATATCTTTACGCATTTTTGGCCAAAAATATGTTTCTGAAATTCTATGAAAAGTTTTAAAAAATCCCATATGAGAAGCTAATACATCGTCATGACATTCTTTTAGAACTTGTTTACGACATTTTTGAGGCACTAACAATTTCCACTCTATAATATTACTTTTTACTTTTGTCTTGGTCGGTATGAACTTATAAATATTATCATCAATAACTTTAAATTGCGGATATGAATCTGGACTCTTAATAATTTTTTCCCTCAACTGAATATAATATTTATCACTATTATAATCATTTACATTAAAATTAATTAAATTTACATCTGGAAAAATTGATTTTTCTGGTTCTATTCTATCAAAAGCTCTGGATAACCCATCAGCTACTACATTTAATTTACCTCTACGATATACAATATCCATATCATATTGCTGTAATTTTAATGACCATCTAGCCAAGCGACCAGAGGGATCTTTCATATTACTCAAATATTTTAATGAAGAATGATCTGTAATTACTGTGAATTTAACACCTTCAATATATGGTCTAAACCTATCTATAGCAAACAAAACAGCTAAACATTCCTTTTCACCTACAGAATATTTTATTTCACTACGTGTTAAAGCTCTACTAGCATAAGCTATTACTTTTTCTTGACCATCTTGCGTTTGTGTTAATATGGAACCGAGGCCAACTAAAGAAGCATCACATTGTATAACAAATGGTAAAGAAAAATTGGGACTTGCTAAAGCTGGAGCATTTATTAAAGATTCCTTCAACAATAAAAAAGCTTTTTCTGCATCAGTATTCCAACTAATGGCTTGTTTTTTACCTTTGCCCTTTAAAAGTGAATTTAATGGACTAACAATTGTTGAAAAATTCCTAACAAATCTACGATACCACGAAGCTACACCTAAAAATCGTTTTATTTCTGTACTATTTGTTGGTCTAGGATAGTTTATTATTGCTTCTACTTTTTGCGGATCGGTTCTTAAACCAAAATTATCAATTACAAAACCTAAATACTTAAGTGATTTTCTAAAAAAATTACTTTTTTCAAAATTTATTGTAAGATTAGCAGATTTTAATTTTTCATGTACTATTTGAAGTAATTTAATATGTTCCTCAAAAGTTTTTGATACTATTATAATGTCGTCAATATAAACAAATATATTTGGATAAAAGGAGAAAGGAAAAAGTTTATCCATTAATCTTTGCTGACTTTGTGTTCCATTTTTGAGTCCATAACACATTACATTAAATTCAAATAGTCCCCTACCAGGTACGGAAAATGCAGTTTTTTCTTTAGCAGTTTTTGTAAGTGGAATCTGCCAAAAAGCATTTTTTAAATCTATACTTGATATATATTTTGCATCGCCTAATAAACTTAAAATGGAGTCTATCCTTGGTAAAGGATGTGAATCACCTTTTGTAATAGAATTTAATTTACGTCCATCAAAACAAAAACGGTATGTACCATTAGCTTTTTTTACTAATAAAACTGGTGAATTAAAATTAGAATAAGATGGTGAAACTATATCATCTTTTAACATTTTATCTAACTCTTTATGTAAAATTTCTATTAAATAAGGTGACAAAGGATATTGACGCATTTTAAAAGGTTTATTATTTCCTGTGTCTATATCATGTTCTATTAAATTTGTTCTACCTATTTTTTCGCTATATAATTCTTTAAATAAACTAACAAATTTATCTGCTATCTTTTTCTGTTCGTCTGTCAAGTCACATAAGCCTACTGAATTATCTTTATTTATATCCTGACTATCACTGTTATTACTGATCACATTCAAATTATTAATTTTATTATTCCAAGATTCATCAGAAAAATCCAGAGTCATAGAAAACAATTGTAAAAAATTCACACCAAAAATAAAATTTGTTTCCAAAGAAGGAACAACCAAGACTTGTAAAATCTTAACTTCATTATCTACTTTAATAGGTAAATAAACAACACCAGTTACCAACTGTTTAGATTTATCAGCTGTAGTAACATGCGGTATAAGACATTTATCAATCTTTAAATTAAATTTTTCTAAAATTTTAATCGCGTGACCACCAGCCACTGAACAATTTGCACCTGTATCAATCAAAGCTGTTATATTTTTATCAAAAATATTTACTTTAATATATGGACGGTTATCTCTAGGTAATTTAATAAAAGAATTTTTATTAATTACAGACAAACTATACGGTTTATAAAAATTTTTAACTTTATCCAACCAATCTTTCCATTCATTCAAATAAAAGCGTTTATTTGTTTCTGTTACACTTGATTTTTGTAAAGAATTGATATTATTTTTATTATAATAAATGTTTTTACAAAAAGTAGTTTTGTTATCCTTTTTTACCTGACTGTCATTATTATTTTTAGCCTTTTTATTAAGTGAATGCCGACTAAAATCATCCACTTTCCTATTTAGTTTTTTGTACAGGAAGGGCAATTTTTAAAAACTACATCTTTATATCCACATTTATAACAAAACTTTGTTCTTTTAGCTAAACATTTGCTAAAAATATGATTTGGTTGGTTACAGTTATAACAAATTACTTGTCTACTTTTATTATTACTACTATTCTGTGTATTATTAAAGCTTTGATTGGTACTTTGACTAATTTGAGAAACTTGACTACTATTACATACTGAACTTTGACGAGTAGAGGAAGATGGGGTAAGTTTGGACACTGTGGTATTATGACTACAATTACATTTACTACTAAAATTTTGACTTATATCCGAACTTAGGACATTTACTTTATTAACTGCTTTATTTTTTGCCACACTTTTACCTGCTATGCTCTTTTGTTTTAATTGATAAGCTTCATCTATTCTTTTACAACTGTCCTTTAAATCTTCTAAATCATTTATTTCTATAAGTGATAATGGTGTAAAATAATGTGGTAATATTCTTTCTCTAATTGTCTTAAGTCTAGTATATAAACTTGCAGCATGAATTAAACGTTTAAACAAGGTTTCCATAGCACCTATAAAAATTGCGATAGATTCATCGGGATTTTGATATCTAGAACGGATATCATCCCATGTTCTATCATCTATGTTAGCTGGAAGAAAATCTTTTTTTAATGCTTGAATTATTTGAGACCACGAATTTAAATTATCTTTAATTGAGAGAAACCATGACAATGCTGGTTCTTTGAATAAGTCATATGCAGATTTAAATAACATTTCGTCTGTAGCATTTCTACTTATTTTCATATATTCAACTTGCTCAATAAAATTTAAAACATTAGACTTTCCATCAAAATTAATATTCCATTTATAAACTGGTACTGATTTTAAATAATCATTATCTTTTTTACTAGAAACATTAGGACTAAACTGTGTACTATTATGTAATGAAATATTATTATTTACTTGAGTAAGATCTGAATTTTTACCAGATTTTTCATAAAGATCTAAAATATCTGCTTCTATTTCTAAACAAGTTGCTTTAGTTATTTCTAAAAATTGAATACGTCTAACTTTATTTTCTTCTACTTCAGGAAAACGTTGCAGACGATTTGTTACATGTACTAAATAAGTTTTTAATTTTCTTAAATCAGCTAAACTATAATCACCATGATATTCTACAATTTCTGAAGATATACTATCTAAAATTCTATTAATATTTTCCACTTCACTGTTAAAATTAAAAGTCGGATCTACATATTTTACTTTAGGATCTTCCCTAGCTATGGCTCTACCTAAAACTTTAATTCTAGATGCTCTATTATTTTTTGCTGTTAAATGTCTTATACGAAGTTCATAATTTACCATTTCTGCAGTCAAAAATCTAATTTCCATTTTATCTAAATCGTCCATTTTGAATATTTATTTTTCAAAATTTAAATTCAATTTACTCAAAATATTTATTTTATAATAAAATATTTATACTGTACCACAAATTATTTTTTTTTTGTGTACACTGCTCAACAAAGTTTTTGCATACTTTGGAAAATTTCCCAAATATGTCAAAAAAAATACTAAATTATTATTTATCTCAATTGGACAAATTAATAATTATAAATAGTCTCCAAAACTACAAAATTAGCTAATATTTATTCATATCCTTCGCATAAATAAATACCCTATTATCCATTTATTTCTATTGAATAAAAGATAATTTCTAGAAAAACTGAACCCACGCCAAAATTTCCCTATTCCATGTTATTCCATAAAATTCAGAAAAAACATAAAAAACACATATCTGATATATCTTATCAGATTAACTCTAATTTGACTTAATTTTCAACAAAAAATATTTTATTCAACAGTTATATGTAGTTTTTCTCAAAATGAACTTTAAGTTACACTGAAAAAAATAAGCTTTAGATTTTTATAAAAAATACACTGAGAAAAATGGAGTAAAATTAAAAAAAAACAAGTGTTCTATCTATCCAAATACCACGTTCTTGAGCGCCAATATTAGTGTACCGTAATTAATACGTTCACTGCCAACGGCTAGTTTTGACAGCGGAGCAATGGGTATGGGCAAGGGAAAAATAGAAAGAATTGATTAATGTTGTTAGGGGCGCCAGTTACTTTAGCTTTTACTCCTTTAGGTAAGTAACAACCTAGTGTAAATACTTAAGCTTTTCAGTTTGAGAAAATATAACCCCTAAATAAAATAAGATAATTCATTTGAGAAATTTATTATAAATAAACTTAATGAAAGCACATCAAGTAATGTATTAATATATATAAAAAATATGTGTAATTATATTAAGATATAATTAAAGAAATCTTAATAAAAATTACTAAATTCAGAAATCATTCGACTTAAATGTATAAAGAAAACATGAAGTTCAGCAAGCACCAAGAAATGTATGTAAACAACAATCATTTCTTGCAGTGTATAAAAGTCATGCTTAAATTAGAAATCATTTAATCAAAAGTATGATATTTAATAATTAATAAATGAGATTAAATGTTTAAAAAAAAATAAGTACCTAAAAATGAACAAAAGCCAGAAGGGCATATAGTATTAATCAATACTATATCAGATCTGATAAAGTTTACAGTTATAAGAATATTGAAATAAAAGAATTTAAAAATATGAAATATTGCTTTCAAAAGTTTTCAGAATGAGTACTTAGCTGGTTTCTGCAAAATCCATGAGGTATGAATTCCATCGTCTCCATCTGTGCAAGTCTCCCCTATGCTGATGAATTCATTTCTCAAATGAAAGAAAAAAAAATATAGGCTGTCCCATCTACTTTGGAAAAATTATCTTCCAGGATAAAATGTACGATTGAAAATGTTGTCCGGGATTAAATATGCTTTTGAAAATTATGTCCAATATAAAATTGTCTGCTAGACGGTCATATAGAATTTATCTATGCCGAAAAATACAGAACCATGTTCCAACAGAACATCACTCCATGCGGAGAACTTGTATATCAAATATACCAAAATAAACTTCAACTTAAATTAATGTAATTCCATATTAATGGTATAGAAATGGTGAGTAATTAATGGTAATTAATTAATTAATTAATTAATTAATGGTGCTAAAACAATAATTATATCTCAGAAATATTCTAAGAAACAGAAAAACTTAACTTACGTGTCATTCTAAGTCTTCGATGTCCATCGAAACGTTATAAATGCGTAATTGTAGAAAATAACAGTTATAATATCTTCCGCATTGTTTAAATATTCATTTTCACTAACTTTAAATAAAAATACATGAAGGATTACTTCGATGATTACAGAAAATAAACACTCGTCAAAATGACACCACCATTGTATTCGAGTTGCATCAAGAAAAGAGCGAAAATCGACCTTATTAACCGGTATGAACCCTTCAGGTAAATAAAATCCTATTTCTGAACTATTAGCGACATCTATGCAAGTCATTATCAACTACAGTTTTACCGTATAGGATTCCTAATAAAGGTAACTGAAACGACACCAAAAATAATAACTAATTAAAAGAATGTTTCCTAATAAATCCGTATTAGTGATATCTAACCTCAAAATATTACTCTAAGAAACAAATATAAACAATACTTATTGTTTATCAGCAAAACTAATAAAAATACGAACAGAATACTAAGTGTCCTGTGAACTAAGTATAAACAAAATACTGAATCTAAGTGAGCAGTTCCAGCAAACTATTTTCAACAAATTCTGGATTATCCCGAAGCAATAAGCATATGAAACTTTCCAGGAGAGACAAGCTACAAATGAAAGCCAGTGAAATCCAACCCTCAATAGACTCTGAAACATATAAAAACCAGGTAAGTCCATAGACAAATGCACTATAGAGAAATAAGTCATATGATTCTTTATTATTAAAAATCATATTCTAATTATGTTTTCTTTATGTTATTTTTAGGTAGAACTATGGAATAGAGACTCATATGGTTAGAATTCAGTTCCTGCTACAAAATAGTCCCAGATACAAAATAGTTCTGTACGTACGTAACTATTTATATACAAAATAAACATAAATTATAACGTAAGTAAACGAATAGTTTAATTAACCCTTGCTATATTACAAAGTGACGATTTATGTCGTTACAATTTTTATAATTGTTTTAAGTATAAAGTTAACCTATAGCCACGAACGTTAATGTTGAAAATGGGGACATTTTGTCTACTAAAATTTAATTATATACCAAGGTAGAGAAGACATTTTTTATAGCCGAGCGTATTAAATCCCGAACTGCGTAGCAGCGAGTGCCAGGCTATAATGGTCTTCTCTACCGTAGTTTATATATTAGTTTTTTCACTACTACTAAATATTTTTATTTAAATAATAAAACAAATTATTAACAGAAATTATATTTCTTGAAATATCATAAAAATAAAGTAGCCTTGATCAATAACATTTGCTCAAATAAATACTCTGACTGGCGTTTAAAAATTTAGTTTCTTTTAATTTTTATTTTCATAATATTTAGCTTATTATTGATTGTATTAATTGGTAATAATTATAATTAATTATATTTAATAAATAAAAAGTTAGTTTAAGCTATTTTCTTGGGTTTAATTAGTAAAAATTGCACAAGGAACTGAAACATCTAAACTGACAGAAATCAATTGTTTATAAAATTTACTCCCACTAGGAGAGAAAAAATTATTATTGCTATAGGCGAAGAAAATTGATTTCACAGTCTGGAAACATGATAAATAATGGTATGTTCTAAAGCTAGTAGTGAAAAAAATATTTTACTGACATTTAAATGTTGTAAATGCCGCTGTAATATGTAATTTGTTAAAAGTGTTTCTGGAATTTGCAGAGTTGGATTCTCTTATTACCCCCAGATATTGTATTTTGTCGGGGTAATAAGAAACGCTTTTAAAAACTATTTAGGTATAGTATACAGGGTTGTTCTTTAAAATGGTACACCCTCCATACTTTTAAACGGAATCAGATATAAACTTAAAATCTGGAATATGCATATCACACAATAAAAGCTATCATTTGCCATATTTTTCAATTTTTTATTCGGTAAGGCGGCGCCAGGGGGGCAATGTGGGACAATATTTTAAATGGCACCCTAGGTCTTGTGATAAGTCATTTTAAAGAGCTTAAAATTCTCTTTTTAACTGTGTAACTATTTATTTTTTAATATTTTTTGTAGATTTTATTTTCTTCAAAATTTTTCAAATTTGTAATGTTTTGTGCATAAATTTTACATGTAAATAATAAATAACTAGTCTTAGCATGATAATACACCATATATTAACTATTTTGAATCATCTCTTAAATTTCTCTTATTTCTGAATAACCCTGTATAATGGAATGCGTAGCATCTTTAGGGCTTATTTTATAATTTGATCAGAAAGCAAACAGTTAAAGGAAGCTGTATCAAGGTGACTTTGGAACACTGACGGACTCAAGAATTTTCGTTTGGGGCGGCAATTTAATAGAAGGTCCATCGTATGGGGACTTCAAAAATTGTGTTTTGAGATTTATGAAAAATATGAATTACGATTAATCTGATTTTTTTTAAGATAGTAATAATTCGACAGGCCCACAAAACAAGTTATCTGTGCTGGGGTTGAGACCAACCTATTCTTATATATTTTGGGATGCTGAACACGAATCTGTCATAAAAAAGGCATTTCATGAGGTCATTTTTTGCGACACTGAAATTCCGGACTAATAATGATATTTTACCCCACCTATGTTGTAATTTGAAAAAGTTGCATAATATGCAATATTATTATATACCATATTGTATCATGGGTTAAAAAAATAAAAGTTGTAATTTTAGCAGAAGGGGACGTTTTTTTTTAGTCATCTACTTTTTTTTTGAGGGGATAAAAGTTGCAATTTTAGAGTAAAAAAAGTTGTCCTTCCTCACCCTCCCCCACTAAATCCTCTTCGCTACGGTGCTGGGTCTAATGGGCCTAATATGGCACTGGTTAGGTAATCCATGGCACTAAAATAGTTGAACATTGTACATAATTAAGTACCTGCTTCATAAAATATGTAAATTCAATGATATTTTCTTATAATTTTCGATGTTTATTGGGTTTTAATGCTAGTAATCCTAAGATATTTCAGAAAATAATTCGAAAAGTGGATACATTAAAGTGAAATTATTGAATTAAAATACCCCCACAGTAATAATTACTTAATACTAACGTATTTATAGCACAGGTAAGTACTTTATTATACTATTCACAGCGCCTGAGCTAGAATAGTATTATACGGTAGTTTCGAATTTTCAAAACTATTTAAAAATCGTCCTAGACAAAAAATTCTTGGCCATTAATATGTTTTATGAAAAAATAAGCAACTTTTTTTTTCAAATGTCCGTCTATCCATCTGTCTGTCTGTCCGTCCGATGTCACGTTTTTTGTGGACAAGATAACTGAAGAAAGAATAATCCGATCGACTTGAAATTTTCAGGAAAAATCAAGTTCTATGATGGGAAGATCCCTATTATTTTTCAAAGTAATCCCGACAAAAACAAAAAAGTCATGGGGGTTAAACTTTTAAAAAAATCGAAAAAAGCTGAAAGAAAATTCCGATAAAAGCAACGTTTTCAGGAAAAATTACTTTTATTATAAGGATCAATTCTACCAATTTTGAAAGTAATCTCTCTAAAAACAAAAAAGATATGGGGTGTTAAACTTAAAAAAAAAAATAAAAACTCATTTTCAAAAAAAAAAAAATTAAAAATTTTGATTCTTTTTTTTTTTTGAAAACAATTTTTTTTCAAACATTTTTTATTTTTTAAATAAGATCTTTTTAAAAAGAATCGTATTTTTTTTATTTATTTATTTTTCTTTATGAAAATATATTTTTTCAGTATTTTGGGAAATGCAATATACCATTTACTGTGAATAGCATATAATGGAATGCGTAGCATTACATATCTTCACGGCTTGTTATCTCTTAGGACTTCACTAAATACATAATAATCGAGTACCTAATGTGCTGACTATTTTCAGTTTTATTTGATTATCATTAATCGGAATAAATTCAGTTATGACTCATCAACGTTGAAAATTAACACAGAAACATAGGCTTACGGAATAATTTTGCCGAATTATGAGGGAAATTTTTATAAAGGTCACTAAATCGAAACATTTGACGACTAATTTGTTACACACAACAATATTGAATATACATATTAACTATAAATATGTAAATATATCGGTGTTTTTCGAAGAAAATAAAAATGTAAATATTTAAAACCTCGCGTCAACGATAGAATCGACGCGGCGCCTATGCGAGCACTGGAAATTCGCCGATGACTGTTGATTATCGACTCTATAAAAGACTATAATTTTTTTAAACCAGAGCATAAAAAACTAAACGTTAATATTAAAAAGTGTAAGTATACGTCTTTTACCACTAAACATAATATTGATTACCAGTACAACATTAATGAATGAATGAACTGGAAATGTGTCATAAAATCAAGGATCTTGAAGTAGTTCTTGATCCTACTTTGTCTTTTTCTAAACATATTTCCGAGGTATGTACTTCAGCTTCAAGAATGTTGGGAGTTGAGAGTAGACTTCCATTTAATATACAAAAATGCAAGGTAATAAGTTTTACATATACTCAGGAAAAAATTAACTATCTGATGAATGGCATTACTCTAGAATCCGTAACAACGGTCAAAGATCTAGGTATAATTTTTGATACCAAACTAACTTTTAATTATCACGTAGAATATATTGCAAAACATTCATATAGGAACCTGGGATTTATTCTTAGAAACTGTAGAAAATTTAGATCCCTTAGAACACTGCAAATTATCTACAACAGTTTCATCAGATCAAAGATTGATTACTGTAGTGTAGTTTGGTCCCCTTACTATACCAAGTATATACAAATAATTGAAAATGTTCAAAAAAAATTTATTCGATACAACAATTTTATTCTAAAAAGGCCACATCTTCCATATAATGACAATTTGAAAAGAATGAACCTTATGTCACTTGCAAACAGAAGAGTATATTTTAGCATCGTGTATCTATACAAAATTATTAACTATTTAACTTTTGATAACCTTACATTAACGAAAACAGTAATACTTGTTCCGAATTCAACAAGAAGCAAAAATAATAAAACTTTTTTTATCCCAAAATTAAGAACAAATTATCAAATTAAATCTCCTATTATAACAATGTTAAAAAATTATAATGAAAATCAAAATTATGTCGACATATTTGGCGACAAGCCCAACAATTGTTTTAGAATACTTAAAGAGAAGTTAATCATGAATGTAGAAATAATTCAATGGTGAATATAGGTATTTTGATTGTTACTATTTATTATTGTTATTTTTAATTTTAGCTGTAGTATTATTATTATCAGATATGAGGTATTAGATAATAGATATTAAGTATTAATTTACATTTTTAGCAGTAAAGATTAGTATAAGATATTAGTATTAGCATTGTAAGCATTAAACACAAACTGTAATTAGGTTGAAAAACCTGTAGTTTTGTCAAATAAATAAATAAATAAAGTTATTATAACGAATTCAAAATCTTCTAATAAAACATTAAGCTTGAAATCGCTTTTTTTTGCTAATGTGAGATTTAGACTGAAATATGCATCATTAGTTTGGTACACTATTTATAATGTACAAATACAGAGCGGTCCAAAAGTCACCCCCCCCCCCCCACACTCTTAACTTTTGAACGAGTTTAGATATCGACTTCAAATTTAGAACTCTTAAATAAGACAAATTAAACTATCTTTAAGCATATATTTTATACTTTTAGCTCTTAAAATGTGGGCAGGGGGCATGGGGCGACATTTTTTTAAATGGAAAGATGGGTCTTGTGATACATCATTTTAAAGCTTATAAAATTCTCCATTTAACTGTATATTTTTTATTTATTTTTTAACATTTTCCTTTGGGTTTAAAATAGGGTTGAAACTGGGTATTTTTGTCAAAATTTCTTTAAAAAATCCAAACAATTTTTTAAAAATGCCTAATTTCATAATGAAAAAGGGTAAATTATACTTTTCAACTAATTTAAGTTGACATAAATAAAAATTAACAAAAAAAAACTTAAAAATTTATTTTTTAGCACAAAAAAACTGAAAAATCAAAAGCTTAAAAAACATGTTTAAAAAATTTAAAAATGTATGGTTATATAGAGAATTAAAGGCTTTAAAATGATGTATCACACTACCCCCCTTTCCATTTAAAAAAATTTCCCCCATGCCCCCCTGCCCACATTTTAAGAGATAAAAGTATCAAATATATGCTTAAAGATAGTTTAAGTTGTCTTATTTAAAAGTTCTAAATTTGAAATCGATATCTCAACTCGTTCAAAAGTTAAGAGGGGGGGGGGTGACTTTTGGACCGCACTGTATATGCTTTAGAAGTAACAAACCGACGATTTCTTAAATTTATATATTTCAAACAAGAGGGTGTTTATCCTGAAAAATGTTTTGATCATTCTGTGTTACTCGACATACTTTTTGTTTATACAAGAAGAGTCCATTTTTCTTTAAGCTTTCTTAATAAGCTCCTACCTAATCAAATCAATTGTCCAGAGCTTTTTACCTAAATTGAGGTCCCCAGATTAGGACCACGCTATAAAGAAACATTTGTATGTAATCTTTGTAGATTACAATTACAATTTTTGATTTTTTTTAATAAAACCATGGCGCTTTTTATGATTTTCTTAAAATCACTTATCCTGCAAAGACAGAGTTCTGAATCTTATCTACTCAAACTCTAAATTTAATAAATTTTACCAAAATTAGCCCTCTCTTCCCTTTATCGTTACAGTTAAAATTTCTTTTAAAATAACCCTTCTCCACGCCTCATCCTGAAAATGTATATTGTATGTTTTCCTTAGTGGTCAAGTATCCCATTTCTATTGGAATTTAAATTAAATTATAGGGAAGGTAGCCTATATCGTACCGGCCCGAAAATCGTACTTTTTTAATTTCTCTAACTTTGAAAAGATTTTTGCGACATTTTATAACTTTTTGTAATAGCTAGCTTGGAGATTAACCCTCACACACAATTTAGTCCTTGTAAATTAACCTCAATGTATAGATAAGGTCCGACCAAAAAAAATTCTTAAACTGATGTAAAAATATACAAGTTTTTCTAATGATATTTCTTTTTAGTAATAACAATTACCACATAGTTTTATGTGTAATTACATTAATTAATAACAGAAGAATTAATATATAAACTAAACATATCCATATTTTTAGTTAATATGTTATATTTTTATTTTTTATGCAGAAGAAAGGAAGTTTCATAAATCGTACCGGTACTGAATTTCGTAAATCATACATGGTTTAATTCCCGTAGGACATAATTAAATATGTTTTATTATTTTCTTTTCAGTAACTTTTTGTTAAGGAATCATAGAAAGTTGTATTTGGAAATATTTATTCTTAGTTAGTGACAATTAAAAATACATACAAGTTATTAAGCGTAGAGTGCGTTAAGTTCATGGATAACCACAAGTAGTCAAATAAATTTTTATGTGTAAATGGAAAAGCCTTTTTATCCATGCGTAATATTTTTAATTTAAACTAACAATAAATAATTTCGTTAAGTTAACTAACTAGGTACGATTTAAGCAACCATGCTCCTAAATCGTACCGTTTGAAAACCTCATTAAAACACGTAAAATATTGCTTATAAATGTCATAAAGTTTAGTAATTTTATTTGTACAGTGCGGTCCAAAAGTCACCCCCCCCCCTTTTAACTTTTGAACGAGTTGCGATATCGACTTCAAAGTTAGAACTCTTAAATAAGACAACTTAAACTATCTTTTAGCATATATTTGATATTTTCAGCTCTTAAAATGAGGGCGAGGGAGCATGGGGTGACATTTTTTTAAATAGAAAGGGGGGTCGTGTGATACATCATTTTAAAGCTTATAAAATTCTCTATTTAAACTAACATTTTTAAATTTTTAAAAAATGTTTTTTAAAGTTTTGATTTTTCAATTTTTTTATAAATTTTTATTTATGTCAACTAAAATTAGTTTAAAAGTATAATTAACATTTTTTTATGATGAAATTAGGCATTTTTAAAAAATTATTTGTTTTTTTTTAGAGGAATTTTGACATTAACACCCATTTTCAACCCCATATTAAACCCATTTTTTTTTATTTAAAAATATGGTGTTAAATGGAGAATTTTATAAGCTTTAAAATGATGTATTACACGACCCCCCTTTCTATTTAAAAAAATGTGCCCCCATGCCCCCATGCCCACATTTTAAGAGCTGAAAGTATTAAATATATGCTAAAAGATAGTATAAGTTGTCTTATTTAAAAGTTCCAAATTTGAAGTCGATATCTCAACTGGTTCAAAAGTTAAGAGGGGGGGGTGGTGACTTTTGGACCGCTCTGTATGTTAACAAATGATTATACTTTAACTTAAAATAAAAAGCAAGTTCTAAAATGTAACCAATTACGAAAAAAATAAAAAATAATGTTTGGTGGTACGATTATAGCGACCTTACCCTAAGTAGGTAGGTAACCTATACATAGATAGATACTACTATAGATACTAATTTAATAAAAAATATTCGGTAAACAACACTTGTTTTAAAAAAATGCTACCATATTAGCAGTTCTATTATAGAACTGCTATGTATACCTACTATTTATATGATGGTTAGACGTGTATACCTTGGTTTTGATATAGTAATAAAACTGCGTATTTTTAGGTATAAAATTTTTATAATAAAAAGTGGCCGAGCGCTTTCGATATGTTGATATAACATATTCTTATATCAACATATCGAAAGCGCTCGGCCACTTTTTATTATAAAAATTTTATACCTAAAAATACGCAGTTTTATTACTACACTTCTGCTCAAAAATATCGGCCCACCTAAAAAAATACACATTTTTGAATGCAAATATCTCCAAAACTATTTAATGGATTTATTCGATCTTTTTTTTATTTTGAAGCTTGAACTTTTAGCTCTTACTTACTGGAATAAAAATTATCAAACATCTTTTTTTATACCGGCAGCAATGAAAAGTGCACAGCTATGTTTTTTTACTGCACCTTTCGATATGCGCATGGTTCGCCACTGCATATTTTTTTACAATTTAATTAATTGATTTTATAGCCTAATTAAATGGAAGTAATCTCTTTTTAAATTTTTTAATTTTCCTTTTCTCGTTTAGGAGATATAAGGTGTTTTCTAAAAATTTACATTTTTGCAAGTAACAAAAAAACTACGCAATGGATTTAATTGATTTTTTTTTTAATTTGAAGCTTAAATCGTAAACTTTTATTTATTTAATTTAGGTTTCTGTTGGAAACATATTTAAACTGAGTTTACATTGCTTAAATAGTCATGTTTTTTTTACTCGATCTTTTTTGTTGCAATTTAAACACAAACTCAAATCTTTCCATAAGTTTTAAAACTTATTCTAATAGCCACACTTATTGTGACTGATTCCGTCTTTTATTTTTTATCATAAGTCTTCTCATTTAGGAGAAATTATGTTTTTTTGGTAAATAAGGACTTTTTAAGTGGTGGGCTAGTGCCACCCCTGTAACTAACTTTTTTATGATTGACAAGACTTGTCACTTATGTGACAATACTTTTTTAACTCGTTAAAATTTTATTTAATTGTATTATTTAAATGGAAACAAGTCCGGAAGTAGCTGCCCAAGCTGTAGCTCTGCTACAAGAAGGGCACAGTCAGCGTTATGTTGCTCAACAGTTAAATATTAAGAGAGCAGCGGTAAGAAGAGTATTCCAACGTTTTGAGGAGACCGGTTCCTTTAGTCGACGCCAAGGAGCTGGCAGACATAGGTGCACGTCCGCTCGGGATGACCGATTTATCGAGCTTAATTCCCTGCGGAATCGTCGTCTAAATTCAGTTAATTTGAGATCACAGCTTCAAGAAACAAGAGGTGTAGCAGTAAGTAGGTCTTTTAAGGCTTTTTGAAAGAAACCTTTGCTCTTATAAGGCCGCAACTGGACCTAAACTCACTGCTAACCATCGTCGTGCCAGGCTGCAGTTTGCAAGAAGACATTTAAACTGGGACAGAAACCAATGGGCAAAGGTTATGTTTTCTGATGAAACCAGGATATGTCTATTTGGGAATGGTGCAAGACATCGTGTCTACCGACGTCCTGGAGAACGTTATGCACAGGCCTGCGTTGCAGAAAAAGTTAGTTATGGTGGTGGATCGTGCATGATATGGGGAGGTATATCATTGGAAGCTAAAACTGAACCCGTTTTTATTATAAGGGAAGAACGTGGACGGCAAAGGCGAAGTCTTACAGCGGAAAGGTATGTCGAAGAAATTTTGGAAGAGCACGTCGTACCTTACGCCGGATTTATAGGCGATGACTTTATTTACATGCAAGACAATGCAAAGCCGCATACTGCAGCAAATGTCAGACGATACTTAAGAGATGTCGGTATCGACGTCTTAGAGTGGCCAGCTAATAGCCCCGATCTTAACCCAATCGAACATCTCTGGGATGAGTTAAAAAGAAGAATTCGATCAAGGAACCCAGCGCCAGCGACAATTCCAGAACTAATTATAGCAGTCGAGGAAGAATGGGAAAATATACCTCAGAATACTATAACAAACTTAATTCTCTCTATGAGTAATAGAGTACAGGATGTACTTAGGGCTAGGGGGGGAAATACCAGATATTAATATTAGACATATCGCACCCGTTACAAAACAGTGTTATAACACAAAATTTTGAAAAATGTGTTTTTAGTGTAATTACGGCTCTTATTAGGATCTACCGACCTGTATAACTGGCATATTACATATAACTATAGCATAGTTTCATGTAATATGCCAGTTATACAGATCAGTAGATCTCAATACGAGCAGTAATTACACTAAAAACACATTTTTCAAAATTTTGTGTCCTGTATTATTGTTATTGAGTATTCTGTTATTGTGTATTCTCTAATTGTGTTTTGTTATTGAGTATTCTTTTATTGTGTTCTGTATGGTTGTTATTGAGCATTCTGTTATTGTGTTCTGTTATTGAGTATTCTGTTATTGTGTTCTGTATTATTCTTATTGAGTTTGCAAGTTTTTTGTGGATTAGGCCTAATGGGGAAACCAGTATAAAAAAACGAGCTAATCACTTTACCTCATGGGTGGCTTGGAAATAAGTGCTGGTAAATAGGAACAAATTTGATGGAAAAATAATACATATTTTTTAAAATAAACTGCTTATGGAATATATGTGGCTGGACTATAATTGTGTGGTTCTGAACTATTGTTGTGTTAAATTACGGTATGGAATATTTGTGAAAAAAAAATTGGAAAATGTACAAAAAAAGGAATGAAATTATTATTTTGAAAAGAATAGGAGTAAATGCTGCCAGGCATGGGATATACAGCTGCCTCAAACCATTTTTAAAACCTAATTCTGTATGAAAAACATTGGGAAATATGACTATAACGTCTATAATATTTATGTAGATAAATTTTAACTATAGTGTATACACATTGATAACCTAGCCTCAACCGTGTAATGTTGGTTAGTTTTAGTGTTTTGTTAAATTAAATTGAATGTTTTATTGACCATAATGTAATGTAACTAATAATAACGAAAAACAGCATTGTTGTAAAAAAACATACATGTCTAATACGTTTTTTTGTGTTTATAATTGTTATTAAATAATTTTAATAAAATTTAAAATTTGTTTATTGTTATTTTATTTGATAAAATATTTTGTTTAAAAAAAATTAAAAAGCAAAAAGTCCTTAAAAAGACGTTAGAACTTGTTTTTGGAGTGCCATTAGAGATTTAAACAGTCTGTGCAAAGTTCGTTCGACATATATGCCTCAAAACGCAGTCTGAGCTGGGAACCAAAAAGTTGCTAACGCAGAAAACGTGTTAATTAAATGTTTTTATTTAAGCTAAAGTTATAGAAGTGCAATAGATCTTTATATTCTATCGACGCTTTTCCGTCATATACAGTTTTACAGGGGTGGCACTAGCCCACTGATTAAAAAGTCACTTTTTCCGAAAAACTTTAATTTCTCCTAAATGAGAAGACTTATGATAAAAAATAAAAGAAGGAATCAGTCACAATAAGTGTGGCTTTTAGAATAAGTTTTAAAACTTATGGAAACATTTGAGTTTGTGGTTAAATTGCATCAAAAAAGATTGGGTAAAAAAAAAATGACTATTTAAGCAATGTAAACCCAGTTTAAACATATTTGCACCAGAAACTTAAATTAAATAAATAAAAGTTAAGGACTTAAGCTTCAAATTAAAAAATAAATCAATTAAATCCACTGTGTAGTTTTTTTGTTATTTGCAAAAATGTTTATTTTCAGAAAAAACCGTATATCTCCTAAACGAGAAAAGGAAAATTAAAAAGTTAAAAAAGAAATTACTCCCATTTAATTGGCCTATAAAATCAATTAATTAAATTGTAAAAAAATATGCAGTGGCAAACCGTGCGCATATCGAAAGAAGCAGTAAAAAAACATAGCTGTGTAATTTTCATTGCTGCCGGTTTAAAAAAAGATTTTTGATAATTTTTATTCCAGTAATTAAGAGCTAAAAGTTCAAGCTTTAAAATAAAAAAAAGGTTAAATAAATCTATTGAATAGTTTTGGAGTTATTAGCATTTGAAAATGTGTATTTTTTTAGGTGGGCCGATATTTTTGAGCAGAAGTGTATATCACCTACTATTTAATATTTACATTCAATTACGAAAAAAATAAAAAATAATGTTAGGTGTTCCGATTATAGCGACCTTACCCTAAGTAGGTAGGTAACCTATACATAGATAGATACTACTATAGATACTAATTTAATAAAAACTATTCGGTAAACAACACTTGTTTTATAAAAATGCTTCCATATTAGCAGTTCTATTATAGAACTGCTAAGTATACCTACTAATTAATATTTACATTCAATTTATTGACGTGTCATATGTACATTGTACTAAAAATGGTAAAATAAATAGTATTCCAATTCTTAATATGGAAAGGTTTTTGTGTAATGGATATAGTCAGTTAAATAAAGGTAACCATCTTCAGAAATAAAATAAGTTTCATGTAACGTGTGATTCTACGTGTGTCATAACATTAGTTCTAACCAGGGTCGTAGCTATGGGGGCAGGGGGTAAGTGAGCGCCCCCCCCACCCATCTTGAAAAGTTGTACATTTCATTGATCCAAAACAAAAGTTGTATATTTTATCATCTTGAAAAGTTGTATACTTTATTGATCCAAAACAAAATTTGTATATTTGGATAGACAAAAGTCGTATAATGCAGGGATTCAAAACAAAAGTTGTACATTTCACGAGAAGGCGAGGACCTTTTTTTTAGTCATTACCTTTTTTCTCGAGGAAAAAAGTTGTATATTTAGGCTAAAAAAAGTTGTAACTTTGACCTTGACCCCACAAATTCTTCTTAGCTACGGCCCCGGTCCTAACTTAAGACTCCTTAGGAGCCTAAAGCCTAAGAAGTGTGTATAATAGTCTAATTTTATTATTGTGTGGGTTTTAAATTCGGAATAAAAGTCACAAAAAAGAGTTATTATAAAGAGATTTTATATCCTGGTCCTATGGGTCATTAGGGACCCAGATTTTTAGTTTTCTCTCTTCATAGAAAAAAAAATTCGACCACAAAACCTCCCAAACATTTTAAACAATTATAACTTAAAGTCCCATAAATAATTTTTTTAATTTTCTTCACAGATGGAAATTTGATTACCTTTCAATCAAACTAACCCAAACAAATCCAATCCCAAGCAAGGAAAGTCTGAATAATACATAGTTTCTTCTGGAAACTGTGTCGCCAGGATACTTTATAGGGAATTTTTAGCCAGGATAATTTGTAGGATATTTTTTAATCTGATATCCTTAATAGCTGCACCACTTTCAGTGAGTGTGGTAACCTTCCTATTCTCATCTGCATTTAAAAATGCATCATATAATCTTTCTGTATTTAAATCTTTTAGGGACAGGTTTGGTTTGATATAGTTTTTAAAGTAACTTTGCACAGGTATTGTTATTTTTAACAAAACCTGAAAAGATAGGACGCACCCTGGTCAGTGTAGTTTGTAGCCGAAGGAGTGTTAGATATGCATTATGATTCATATCTCCTTATAAGGAATCAGCCGACAAATTACGGCATGTACACGTGATATTCTGTTTCCGCGGGATCTTGTTTGTAATTTTCTTCCAATGCAGACTTTATGGGGGGCAAGAAGGGAGCTAAAAATAAAAAGGTCGAAAAATTTAATGCAATAATTGTGTTTATATGATAGCTGGCGCCGACAGATTTCTCTTCGGCATTGTTATGCGCTGTTATACAATATCATAATTCTTTTAATAAAATAAATTCTATATGCAATGAACTCAAAATCTAATATATTTTGAGCTCAGTACCCGGTATAATTTTTTTTTTAAATCATGCATAATTATGTATGATAGATTATAACATGTCTGGATTTTGATCATATATGAATTTTGACCCAGTATGATCATACATAATTTAATTATACTCTATATTGTAAAAGAAATAAATTAAAAAAATTGACAAACAAAAAAGTTATTCAATTTTTAAATGGTAAAGTGACTTATGGGCCACCATGTATATGTTTAATTATGTATGGGTGTATGCATAATTATGTATGGGTATACAGTATATACAGTATACTACTGTATACTAGGGGAGGTGGGGGTCAATTGTAACGCGGGTCAATTTTAAAGCGGGTAAATTGTAACAGGGCTAAAAAATTGTGCTAAACAACTTTGAAATCGCCTGCCACTAGCACATGATTTGAAGCTTGCGCAGTAGCATAATATGTAAACACCAACTTACTAAAAACGAAAAACGAAATTTTTTAAAAAGTTGCTCGGTAAGTAATTTTGATCTTTTTTAGACATTTTTTGATGAGCCAGCCAAAATACATAAAAATTATTCTTAATTATCACTATAATATTGCCAGAGCATTACTTAGACTAGGGTGTTTTTATTGTAAGGTTATGTTTACACTGAATGGCGGAAAATTATTTTTCTAACTCAATACAGAAAGGGGACGATTGTAACAGATCGTAGAGGTACAATTATAACAATGTTAACATGTTACAATGCAACATTTTACATGTCTTAAAACTTACTTGGCTTTTTTATTGCTTTAATTATAAAGAGTATTGCACAATGCGCATACACATGTTCCTAACAAGGCCGTATCCAGAGGGGGAGGGTGTAGGGGGCCCCCTCCCCGAAATCCCAAAATTTCTATACAAAAATCTAAACATTTTTAGAACTTTTCCGTGGCCCGTTTTCGAGGAGGCTCGACGCCAATAGTTTCTTTTTGTTTATAACAAATAGTTTATAGTTTATACTAAACAGTTTGTACTTTATTTATACTTTAAATTCGTAAAAATTTTCGCCTGCGGCTCTAGAGCTTTCTTTGTTTTTTTCTTATTTAAGGGATATAACACTTTAATATAAAAATAGATTAAAAACTCAAAAAATAACAGTTTAAAAAAATGTGCAAAAATTTTCGCCTGCGGCGTAATTTTTTATTATTTTTAAGATTTAAAAAAACAGTGTGCTTAATTAAAATACTACCGTATAATGAAAATATGTTAATCCTTTCATATTTCAAGTTTGGTATCCATAGAATAATTTTTAAAGCTGTAGTGCCTTTTAAAGCAAAATTTGTTATATCTGACCGCAACCTACCCTACATGTGCCTAATTATGTATGATCATCATTAATCGGAATAAATTCAGTTATGACTCATCAACGTTGAAAATAAACAAGGAAACATAGGCTTACGGAATAATTTTGCCGAATTGTGAGGGAAATTTTTATAAAGGTCACTAAATCGAAACATTTGACGACTAATTTGTTACACTCAACAATATTGAATATACATATTAACTATAAATATGTAAATATATCGGTGTTTTTCGAAGAAAATAAAAATGTAAATATTTAAAACCTCGAGTCAACGATAGAATCGACGCGGCGCCTATGCGAGCACTGGAAATTCGCCGATGAGTGATGATCATGCATAAAATTTTAAGTTTTGGCGAATATCTAACCATACATGAAAACGTTTTTGTATGATTATGCATTCAATTATATTTACCAAAAATTAGGCATAATTATGTATGATCATACTGGGTCAAAATTCAAACAGGGTTAAAAAATGATCATACAAAATTTTGCATAATTATGCATAATCCGAGGCATAATCATACAAAAACTTTTTTTCCCAGGGTAATATAATACACAAAAAAGGACTACACCTAAAATGTTGCTTGAGTATAATATCCAATAGGGCCAAATAATAATAATATATATTATATTATACACCGTGTATTTGAAATAGGATGATTCTACATCAGAAAATATGACAAAAAGTTTCTAAAAACATATGTCTAAAAATGCTTCGTAAGGGAGCTACGCCCCTTTGAAAGTGGCTAAAAATTTCGTTTTTTATTTAATAACTCAGGAACCGTTTGAGATATAGCAACTATTTCAAATATACCGTGTATAATACTCCCGAATCAGTTCTTAACGACGTTTATAGAATTCTTTTTACTTAAAATGGATCGTCCCGATGGATTTTTAAAATTAAAATAATAATCAGATTTGGGTCAGATTTTGACCAGATTCTGATTATCAGAATATAAAACAAAAGTTTTCCATTCTTAACCAAATGTCTAAAAGTGAAACGTGAATGGTCTTCTTTTGCTGAAAATAAGTATTTTTTTATTTAAAAACCAGAAGTTCTTAGAAAATATAGAACTATTAGCTATTAGATTGTGTTTGAGCTTTCATTATCTTACAGTTTTTGAGTCTCACAATGTTTTGGTTTTATTCAATATCCAACCGTTCATTGACTTGATAACGGTTGAAGATTGAATAAAACTAAAACGTTGTGAGACTTAAAAACTGTACATGTAAGACAATGAAAGTATAGTTCTCCGCATGAAAGAAAGTCTCCGGTGAAAGGAGGAGGAATCATTCGCGCTCTCTTATTTCCGTCAAGAGCGTTATAAGACGTGCGTGCCTACAACGGGCCTCCCACTTGCACACACATTCCAAACATATTTCCCGTAGCCACAGATCCGTGCGTCAAACTTTTTTTATACAATTACAATCTAGTAAAAATTAGAAGCTAAAGTAAATTCTGTTTAATAAGGTAATTGGAAAAAAAAACACAGGATTTAAAAAAAGTACAAGAAATCTCCATCTCTTACACAGTAGTCCCCGAGAACCCTTGGGTTAAAAAAAATTCGAACCAAAAGTTAAGGTTGGATCCTTGTAGTAATCGGTTTGGAGATAATATATCCACCAACAGCCAAATCCAGAAAATTCGCTTTTGGCAGATAATGGTAACTCTTCTTTGAAGAGGTACATCTTTTACACCAATGATAATAGAAAACTGTTCAAGTGTATTTAGTTAGTATTTTTGACGCAGATTTTAAATATCTTTTCAAAATTAAGCTATCATTTTTGTTTACAGAGAAAAACGTTCTTAAAAAAATGTAAAATTGAAATTTAGGGCACTTTTAAGCATTTTTATTTATTACATTTTAGCAAATATAATACTTTCGACTAAACCTGAATAAATTTCATGTTTTTAACTAAATATATACGCTACTTACAGTTAAAAATATTATTTTTTTCTGAACTTAAGAACCTGAAAAAGTAACTGCTATTTTTACAGTATCATTGATGAAATTACGGTCTGTTGGGTAGTGTCCTTTTTTAAAGCAGTGGTTCTCAATAAGTTAAGTTTTATTTATATAAAACTTGATAACCCCATCTTTGTTTTAAGTAATGATTTAAAATATGTGTAGCCAGCATAGACTATTGTCTAAAGTTTTTTTTATTTATTAATACATGTATTGCAATAAGATTAAATATTTTATTTTAATTTAAATTTATTTTTTTCCATTTTTTATTAAATATAATTTAACGTTAGTTATTATGTTTTATATTTTAACATCTTATAAAATAATAATATATTTTGTTTGGCACAGGAGTTTTTGCAAATTAAAGCATAATAATTTTATTTAATTAAAATCTTTTTATTGTCGGTATTGTCGATAATGTGTTCGGCCTTTTCTGGTGCTTCTGAGCATATACAGCAGGTGTCAATTTTTAAGCGTTATCTTAGAGGGCAATGACTGGTTTTTATTTCCGGAATGCTGAGTTCACTTTTCTTGTTTTTCAGGTTCATATTTTATAAATATTTTGGCCTGTCTTAAGTTTTGGTCTTTACAATATCGAACTATGATTTTGGCTTCCCATTTTTTGGTAGACTTTACCAGGTGGCTTTTGTTAAAGGTTTAGGACCAGTAAATTGAGTGCATGCCCCTTCTCTAGCACGAGAGTCTGCTGCCTCGTTGCCTTCAACACCCTCGTGTCCTAGCACCCTCATTTTGTTGAGAGTTTCGCATCATTCCCAAACAAGTACACATTTGGTATCATAGTGCCGTGGTTCCCTAGAACCGCCGCCGGATGGAGGAACTATATTCAATGTTCTAAACCGTTTTATAACCACTGATTTACTTATTCCATAAAATGATTTAAAAAGTCAAACTTTGAAGGATTGCAATTTTCACACTACTCAACAAAATAAAATATAATCAAAATCAATCGATTTTTCTAAAGGTTCCCAAATTTAAAATTGTTAATAAATTAAGTTCTAATTAGCATTTTTATTAAGTTAAAGAAACAGATTTTCTTCATTTATACTTTAGAGTCATATATTTACTAAAATTAAATAAAAGTAAATGCTTAAAAGTACCCTAAATTTCAATTTTCCATTTTTTTATTTATGTTTTTCTCCGTAACAAAAATAGATAGCTTACTTTTGAAAAGATATTTGGAATCTGCGTCAAAAATACTAACTAAATACACTTGAACAGGTTTCTATTATCATTGGTGTAAAAGATGTACCTCTTCAAAGAAGATTTACCATTATCTGCCAAAAGCGAATTTTCTGGATTTGGCTGTTGGTGGATATATTATCTCCAAACCGATTACTACAAGGATCCAACCTTAACTTTTGGTTCGAATTTTTTTTAACCCAAGCGAGCTCGGGGACAACTGTGCTTATTGGATCTATTGTGACTATAATGTTGAAATAATTAAAATCGTCATAATCTCGGAAAATAACTTCAAAATCAAACAAAATTCATTGCAATCGAGCAACCGGTTCGGGAGTTATAATAAATCAATTATTGGACTCCAAATTTGCAAAAAAATTTAAGTGCGCCACTTTTTTTTAGTTCATTGTATTTATGCCCACAAATAAACATTTATTAAAACCACCTTTTAATTTAAATAAAAAATCAATACAAATAGCAGGTATAAATTTTCAAACTGTAAGTTTTAAACTGATGTATCATGATGATGAATGTTTATATTTTCTAAGCCAATTGGCTTCAAGCATAAGAGATTGTCAAACAAGATAATAACAGGATTTTAACATTTAAAAATAAAAGAGGTAGGTACCTAATAGCCTATTACTTTTTAGTAATAGGGCCTAATAAATATTATATTTACAAATTGTTTAAAAGTACAAGAATTGCCCAATATTTTGTAGTAAATCTAATCTAATTTAGTTTAGTTTAAAGTGATTCTATGTAGGTCCTACGGTGTAGTTGATCACTCTGAGCTGGCTTAAGTAATTCTACTTGTTCAGTAGATAGATAGCACTATACTATTATCGTACTATAATAGTACCAACGTTTTATTTAAAAAAGTATTTGTATGTTGCTTTTGAATAATATCAATTGTTATGTTGTTTATGTAGCACGAACATTACAACACTTAAAAATAAGATTTTTATACATATAATAATTTTTACGTAAAAAATACCTAGAAATTGTAGTAAATTTACTTGTTATTATGATAATTCTCAGTAAAGTGTCTTATAAGACCTTAGTCTAAGAGTCTCACATCTTCATGAAGGTGCGCCTACACATTTCAAGGTTAAACCTGTATGTATATGTACCCTATAGATGTAGATTACCATATGGTACTTATACATATACGTATAAAATATATAATTTAATAGACCAACATTTTGAAGAGTAAAATACTGATACATTTCGATATTACTAAAAAATATTATCTAAAGAATACAAGTTAAATTAAATAATAATAATTTTTACAGGTGGCCACACCCGTTGTTGAAATCGTCCGAAATTGTTAATTATGGAATTAAGCTCTTATTGCATGGGAATAAAGATTTTTTTACGACGGTACAGCGCAGTGGAAAAAACATTAGAGTACATTAAAAGCCAGGAGCAATCAAATTTCAAGTAAATGTAAATTTTATCTACGTTCTACAGCCCAAAGCTTAAAAAAAGACGAAAAAATTACGCTCACATTTAGATGAAGTAGTAAGGGTGGGGAGGCTACAAGCCAGGCAACTAGGCCATTATGGCCCTTTTTGCCAGCACATTTAGATGAAAGACGCCTAATTTCGGATACCATTAACAATTAATCCAATGTTTAATAGGCGGTATTACTTTTTGATATTTATTTATACAGTGCATTTCAGATTATACAAAACAGAGAAAACGAAGATAGAACGATCAGATCAAAGCTGACGTGGGGAGACGGTCAGTCTGACGCTATTTATTTTATTAAAAAAAAACACACGTCAGCCTTGATCTTTGTTTCATACGTTTTGTCGCGTTTTGTTTACTTTAAATGGTCGGTATAATACGTTATTATTAATAACATACAACTTATTATCATGATTTATTATAAAAACATTTTTATTACAGTTTTTTTTCCAAAAATGCACGGTTAAATAAACTTTGCGCATTTTTATGCACTTGAAAAAGGGTTCCTAATTTGGCATTTGGTTAATTTTTATACTAAATAAATAATATCTTATAAGTAAGGTTTTCTAAAAAAAATAGCTTATTTGAGATAAATTTTAACGAGTCAGCTGCTATGCGCGGTCTTCTTTCGCGGCAAATGTGTCATATCTTGTCGCGTGCGTGCTCACCTTTTATTTTTTTTTTAGGTGAACCCTTTAATTTGCCATCTTGAAAATGGGTACACATATTGTCAAAAAGTATACGAATATTTACAAAAAAAAAATTGAAAAAAATAAAAACTATATTTCTTTGATTAATATTACTTTATAATATAGCCTTTTTTGGACATAACATTTTTTTCCCAAAGTAATATTTTTTAGTATAATTTAAAAGAGTAGTAAAATAGCTTTAAAATGAGTTCTGAATCAGCTTTCTAGCTTTTATATTTCCCGAGATAAAAGCAAAAAAAGATTGAGCTGAAAAGCGATATTAGCGTGTTTTCGATATTTTCGAAACCGGATATATCCAAAACGGCACTTTTAAAAAATCTAAAAAAAATAGAAAGTACTTATTGATGGTCTTAACAAGTATGCGAAATATGAAAACAATTGAAGATGGTCGTGTCTTATCGCTTGTTGGTTAGTCTCAGAATAGCTCAATTGTATATCTTAGTTTGTGGTATCATTATAATAATAATAATTTATAGTCGGTTATCCTGATTATCAATTAGCCTTTGGATATCCGAAATTGGGAATCAAATACACAAAAATGCACCAAAATTAGGCAACTTTCTGCTTTTTAAATAAATAATTCGTAAAATGATTATGAAATTGCTTAATTATGACTAGTGGATCAACTTAACCAGTATCTTACTTACTAACTTACCCAGGACATAAACATAAACTTTTATAACGATTATAATCGTTATTAATTAATTATTAATTAATTATTTATAAAATAAACCAGCATGGTAATGCAACTGAGCACAAAACTGCTATTTACAATTTAAACGATTTTTGCTGCAATTTACTTCATTAAGAAGCTCTACTGTTATCATAATACAGGACGGATTTAGTTTGACTTTTGGCTTCCCATATAAGTAGGTTTCTGTTTACCCCTGCAGATAGTAGGTATCTTAGATACAGTACTATCCAAAATTAGGAAACCGTCCGAAATTAGGCGTCTTTCCTCTACTTGACAATATAAACAATTGAAACAGTACCTTTTCTATACGGGTGGAAGAATGAAGAAGTTTATAAAATAAGATATTAAATTGACTTCACATTTCCTGTATTTTTGGACCATTTCCTTTTGTTTTTCTTTGTATCGTTACCGGATTGTTTTTCTGAAATCTGTTATCAGAAATTTATTTAAAGAAAAATTAATTAAAATAAATTTTTACCTATGATTGAAATTTTACTAGTGTCAAAATTTGACATCTAATTAAAAATGTAAAATTATATCAAAAATTTTTAAAATCCTTATATCTCGGAAACTAATAGTCCTACGATAAAAATCATTACATATTTTTTTGTAGGGATTAAACATTAGTTTCACTTATGCAAAGAAAAAATTGTCCTACTATAAATATTAATAATAATAATAATAATAATAATAATAATAATAATAATAATAATAATAATAATAATAATAATAAACCTTTATTCCAGCCCAGAGGGCCATATACAAAAAATACAAAACATACAAAATATCTACAAGTAAATTAATAATTAGCCAATATACAAAAGTTTAAAAGAGCTACCGTCCCCCCATTAAAACCCTACTCCAGGTTTTCCATAGATTGGAACGGCATAGAATGTCAATCCTCAGCAGAGCCACAATAAAGAGGTTGGAAGATTTATACAGCCGATCGCGGAACCCAAAAGCCCGAAATCTACGAATAGCTAGAAAGTCATTAACACGAGCCGTAGCAAACATTTCACTAGCACTAGAAAATCTCGGTATGTTATTTAAGAGTCTAAACGCATTATTATAGCACACGTGAGATAGTGTGAGTGAGATATCGCTAAAAATTACAGTTTTTGTTCATTTTGCTCCCCTTTCCCTACGTAAATGTTAACCATATTTGATGTGACACAAACAGAAAAGGTCCTGAATCGTTTGGTGAAAGAATTTTTCAAATCGGACACTCCGTTTAAAAGTTATAATATTTACATACAGATCGACAGACAGATATTTTTTAAACACCAACTTTTTTCACATTATTTCGACGTTTCATGACCAAAAGTCGAAAATGCAAAGAAAAAAAATTGATTTTTCGGTCGATTTTATTTTAAATAGCAAAACAAAAGCATTGGGGTCAGTGATAGCAGATCTAGAATTTTTTTTATTTATACGTGCGTTAATAAAATCACAGTCCTTTTTTTGACAGTTCTAATTTTAAATTAATTATAAGACAATTAACACTGTCAAAAAAAAGGACTGACAATAAAAACAGTGTTTTTATTCGATTGTATCTAAATCGTATCTAAACAAAAAGTTTAATTTTTCGGCCTAGGCCGCAAAAGTAAAATAGTCGACGTTGATTAATATTGAAACTGTTGACATTTGAATTATAACCTCAAATTTGTTGTCAAAAATACAAATGTAGATATTCATTAATTTACCAATCGAATAAAAAATAGTGTATGACACACGGACAAAAACTGTTTTTTGAGCAATTAAGGTTGACACCCTCGCTCTGCGAGCTCGGATGCCAATCTCCGTAATCGCCCTAAAAACAGTATTTTTCGTGCTTGTATCATAAACTACTATTTTATTAACGCCCGTAACGCCCCAATTGATCGGAATTTTCTTTCAGATTTTTTAGATTTTTATAAAAGTTTAACCCCCCCATAACTTTTTTTGGTTTTGGGGGGATTACTTTTAAAAACATTAGGGATGTTTTCCTGAAAATTTCAAGTCGATCGGATTATTCGTTCTTGAGTATCGTGCACACAAAAAGGTGACAGCAGACGGACGGACACAAGGGCGGACGGACGTACATTCAAAAAAAAATGTTGCTTATTTTTTCATGAAACAAATTTATATCCAAGAATTTGTTGTCTAGGATCTTACATACAGACCGACATACTCTCACTCCGAGCTCTGCGTAATCGCCCTAAAACAGAACTTGATTTTTCCTGAAAATTTCAAGTCGATCGGATTATTCGTTCTTGAGTTATCGTGCGCACAAAAAAGTGACAGCAGACGGACGGACGGACGGACGGATGGACATTAAAAAAAAAAGTTGCTTATTTTTTCATGAAATAAATTTATATCCAAAAATTTTTTGTCTAGGACGATTTTTAAATTTTTTGAAAATTCGAAACTACTGTATAATTCGATATAATTCTATTCTAGCGCAGGCGCTGTGAATAGTATAATAAGCTGCTTATAATAAAATTAAAAAAAAACAACCTTAATAGCAGCTAATGAAAAATAAGAGTAAATAATTAACCTTGAGGTTCTTGTATTTCATTGTCAGCGGACGAGCGTCCGTTTAGAATGATGGACCACCAAGAGTTGCCCGTGGTGGGAAAATCCGCCCATGATTTTAAAATTTAATGACATTAGGTAAAGACGGATTTACATGCCCGTAAGGTTTCCAATCCCAAAATTTGAGATTCCGAAATGTCGGTTCAACGCTATTTTCACGAATAAAATTAGATTTCGTTGTAAAAACTAACTAATAAAATTATCATAATTTAATTATGTCTTCCTTGGAGAATAAAAAAATACTTAAAATATTTCAAGCAAAATTTTGCATTTGCATTTTGACCCTAACAAATCAAATAAAACTGACACGAAAAAAACAAAAATAATTTTCTAAAAAAACTACAGTAAAAGCTAGAGTAAAAGTAAGGTAAATGTCCCAAATATCGGACACGACCCAATTATCGGACACTTTTTCACATTTTTACAAAAAAAGACAACTTTTTAACCAGTTATACAGTGGACCAGTTATACCATACAATTTGAGTTTTAGAAGAAGTAAACCAATATCAACCCGATCAAATGCCTATACACTGTAAAAAGGGCATGTAAATTCATATTATTTGTAGTGCGTTTTTACCGTATTTTACAAGTTTTTTATTTTAATTTAACAGAAAATGTATTATTACCCTATTTTTAAAACACTTGTACACGGGTAATGTAATTTTACTATACTATTAAAATAATTTTTAATCAATAATGTATTTTTAAACTTTTACTATATTTCTAATGTAAAAAATATCACGTGTTCTCGTTAACATTACGAATATTGTATTTCAACGCATGCGTACATAGGATATAAACACATGCCAGCAGCCATTTCTCCGTTCGCGAATATTCATGTACTTGTGATCTTTACGTTGTGAGTAAAAGTGTTATTATACATGTTTTTTTTTATTTTAGAAGCTACAGAAGTCACCTTTAAAATTTAAAGAAGTTATTTCAACAGAAACTTACAATAATTTGCAAACTTATAAAAATTTTGATGTTCAAAGATTATTTTTAAAAATTTATCCAGACACTGGGCCAAAGTCCAGAGAACTCAATAAAAGGAAAGATTAACTTTATTAAAAAGATTAATGATTAGTATATTTCTCTTTTAGTTTTTTTTTATTTCCAAAGTTAATTAAACATAATATGTTTAAGTAAATAATAAGCTATATTACATATCTTTAAACAGACTCCAATGTTACGTATATTGTTTAATAATATATAATTTATATATTTTTGATTAGGTCGATATATGTTTTTACAATTGAAGATGTTAGAAACAAAAGGGTACAAGTACACTTGTACCGTTTTGCTTCTTAGCCCTTCAATTGTGGTGTATATATACTATGTTTATATTTATTAATATGTATACTGTATACAATTTATACACACTGTTTATATGTTGGTACCAAAAACTAATTTTTGTATTTGAAATAAAACATTTTGTTGAATTGTGTGTATAATTGTTCTACGGTCCAGGAAAAGTAAAAATTAAGTTGTACTGTTTTGCTCCTCGTTTGTCAAGCGTTACAGTAAAAATTACTATACATGTACATGTGTTAATGGTATTATTAGCATCCCCGTTAGGAATCTTGTTTTTTAAGTTGTGAAAATCCATAATTATTTAATAAGTAGCAAATAAGGTAATTATTATTATTTTTATTATTACTGTTATTAATATTATTTAATTATTAATAAATAATGTAATTTTTGTTTATGTATATTGTAAAATTAACATCTAAATAATGTATGTTTACAGTTTACGTTGTAATTTTTTATAAAAAAATATTGTAAAAATTACTATACAGGGTGTCAACGAGATCAATAACATCTCCGATTTACTTCTTTTATTTTAAGTTGTGAAAATCCAATTTTTTTATGTATTTTGGATTTTCATAACTTGAAATACAAGAGGTAATTTGGGGATGCTATCGATCTCGTTTACACCCTGTATAGTAATTTTTACAATACTTTTTATAAAAAATTACATAGTAAACTGTAAATATACATTATTTAGATGGTAATTTTACAATATACTTAAACAAATATTACATTATTACTGCTGTATTATTACACGAGGTGTAACAACTTATCACATTGCAAATTGTAAAAATACATTACTTATATTGTCAATTTACAGTATTCCTAAACAAAGGTTACATTATTATTACTGTATTATTACACTAGGCATATCAAAATATTACGTTAAAAGGTATAAAAATACATTATTTTTCATGGTAATTTTACAATATACTTAAACAAAGATTAAACTTTAACTACTGTTTTATTACACTAGATGTAATGAAACATTACATATATTACATATATAGAATACTGTAAATTTACATTATTTCTTCTTACAGTGTAGTACAATGTAGTAGTATTTTTAACTTCCAATATAAAATATTTTTTTAAAACAAACGTTATATATAATGATTCTAAAGAGTATAAAGCTTTTTCTACCCATTTATCGGACTAGCATTTTCTTTCAAATAAGCCGTTTATTAATGCAGTCCATAGACTTTCAATATTATCTGGATGATTTACATGTTTGTTTAACCTCGTACTATTCTACTTAATTAAGCATCCCCTAAGTCCAGGACTTGTGTGGGCTAGTAGTAGAGGGAACCACCGGCTTATACTGACTTTCGAACCAGTTTCTAGGGAGTGTCCGTTTCACTTATCGCCTTCGCCAAATTTCAATTATTAATTAACTGAAAAAGGCAAATCGGCGCCAGTGAGAATCGAACTCACGATAGTAGACTTGCTATGCATACGCGCTAGCCACTACGCTATGCCTCCCAGATTATTTGAGTATGTCGCCAATTTTTTTTTTGTAGATCTCAGCTATAGTTATAATCGTGCAATTAAGCATTTCTGTTTATAGAATCGTTATTTTAATTATCTCATTAATTTAGTCAAGTAAAAGCCTATGGGTGGTATAGGTATTCTATAATAATAATAGAAATTTTTATAATGTTTTGTCATAAAACCTGCAGTAAGTTTATAAAAAATAATTGAAAATATATAACAACATTTGCATTATATTAATAAATTCTTTTTTTATTTATTCATTATACATAGTTCGATAATTGGGACACAACTAGTCCGATATTTAGGACATTGTGTTCGATATTTGGGATATTCGTGCTTTTTTTCGTATTTTACTTAATATTAAAAAACTATCAAAAATTAATATATATTTAATTACTTTTTTTGATAAACGAATAAATTTAAAAACTAGAAATATATATTATATAGTTATTAAGGTTCATATGTAATTTTCACACACCATCAAGGTCCAAAATTTCTCTAAAGTGTCCGATATATGGGACCGTTACCTTATATACCGTTACCTTGTATTTTTTAAAACTATTTAAGAGATCTTTATTTGGATTTTTTTTAATAGTATTAAAAATCAAAGACTGAGCTTTGTTTTAATCTTTTTCAGGTGGTTTTACGCCTTTTTATAAAAATACTACACGTACCTAAATGTAACCTAAAAAACACGAACACAAAGCTTTCCGAAATTTTGAAAATTTTCAAAATGGAAAGCAATACAGTTTTTAATGTTTATTTCGAAAAGTAAAGAAAAGTATGATATGGACAGAAATTTTTAATTTTAAACAAAATTATAAAAATATTAATTTACATAGAAATAGATGGCGCACAAGTCTACATCAATCTAATGGCTTTATTCATTTTGCGTCTAAAAACGTTTTCTTAATCAGCGTGCAGAGTTGACTCTTGGTACTGAAGAGGGCCAGCAGCCCGAAACTGTCAGTCTACCAGTATCACTCTGTACGATGATTAGAAAATAGATTGATGGAATAACAAAAGTATGATATGTTTCTAAGATTGGATTGGATTTGGAATCTATGCAAAAAGTACTACAAGAAATATCTCATTTAATCTACTACATAATATTTATAATGACGGATGATTCTCCTGGAAAACTTTTACCATTATCTAGATAACCGGAACAGCTAGGATTTTACCATAGACAAAGAACATAGAGGAGCTGTCATCTCAAGGTTATATACAAATTTACGAGTCCTCCATTTTGATCGGAAGTTACGTCAGAAATCAGCCGGGAAATTTAAATTAGTGGGTAAAATGTAAATAAATAAACGACATAACCTTACTTTTTAATGTTTTCTTATGTTATATTAAAAAAAAATCAAACTTACCTAAAAAATATGATAGTGCTGTCTGCAGGTAGCAGTCGTTTTATGTTTCTACAACTTTTTATAAAACGCGTCATTGCAAAGACTTTACTAGTTCTTTGAAAAAGCACTATACAAAAAACACAGAAAGACTTTAAAAGTTCAATAACTCTATTATATAGTCTATAATAAATTAAAATGTTTACCCTTCTAGCACAAAACACCATACGCGTAGAAAAAATAACAGAAAAACCTCGAAAACAAACTCAAAACATACATAAATTAGGTTGTGTTAACCTGTTCCACGAATATGTTAGAGGTGTGTGCGAAGAATTATATTTTTATATTTAAATTACTGGTAAAAATAAATAAATATCTGTGTAGTATAACATATTGATTTAGTTTTTACATATATAACAAACTGTTGCAACAAAACAACGACAAAAAGAAACTTTTACTGACTACTGAAGTGAAATGAAAAGACACATCTCTAACAAAGAAAATATTCCTATCTAACGCAACACAGTGTTACCAACATAAAATATATATTTTTTTACTTTATGTTGGACAATTGGAATCAAAATGGAGGAAGCATTTAGTCGGGACGCAGAAGTATGCGCAGATGGTCAAAAATAAATCTATTTGTTTATTTTGTCTATGGATTTTACTGATTACATTTATGTAAAGCGCCCAGCTTCAGCTTACAAGATCAACCATCAAATATCTTTGACAAACTTTTTAATCTAAAGATTTATTCAGTAGGTAAATTTTACAACCCGAAATTAAAATACTTAGTTCAATGTAAGTACCTAGCTTAGTAGATATTAAAAAAAATAAGTTTAAAAAAATGTTATTATTGGCAATAATTTTAAAATAATTTCATTGTAACGAGCAGGATCATACTATAGTATATTTATGATAAGCAATGTTTAATAAGCATGCTTACGATGCACCTACGTGCACTTCATCGCAAATATTATTTAATAATTTACACTTGTATCATATTTAAGGGTCTAAATTGGTCCATCCCATCCAATTACTGATATATTTCAGCAACCTCCCACTGGCTCATTACTAATAATTGTTTATTGTGTGCAGTTTACACCTTGCCCCTAAACGAGCCGAATTACCATATCGGGTGAACCTGTGCAATTTTCTTAAATCAACTGAGATATAGAAGAAATCAAGACGTGTATTTTTTATAATTGCTTCGCTTTCTAGTGTGAGCGCTTTACAAAATAGTATATTCTATAACTAGTATGGAATAGACAATATTCCGCGCGAGCGGAAAGTTTCTCATACGAGCCGGTAGGCGAGTATGACGGTCCCGCGAGCGCGGAATGCCTATTCCATACGTGTTGTAGACTATACTTTTTCTTCGACTGCAAATATAAAACACTGTATGGCTTTAAACTGCGGACAAGGTTACAAACAATGTTTTTTGTGACTCGACATTGTAAATGCAACAAAACACATATTTTTAAATAAAGTAATTAATGTTATTTAATAATTTTATCAAATCAGTAGTTAAAAAAGATTTTTATTTAATTTTAGCACATATTTACAAATTATAATGCAAAAATTGAAGTTTATGTCAGATTGTTGGGACAGATATCAGGTTTAAATATTTAACAATAGATGGAGCAGTTTTAATTTTTTTGAACTAAATTGATAAAAAACTGATCAAATATTAAGGAAAACTAATAAACTTTATGTAATTTTAACTCAAAACTTTAAATTGGATTAAATTATTCAATATTTCATGGCAAATATATACATTTTTGCTAATTTTGCTACAGTTTTCTTTACTTTTATAAACAAGAGATGGCACTACATGTGCTCATTCTAACACTTGATACGGAATATTCATACCGTGTCTAGAGCTAGAATGGATTCATTCTGTCTTTAAAAAGCTTTGTCTCGGTATTTATTCATAAATTATAATTTTTCGAGAAATTCAAAATTTGGGGAAATTTAAGTTCAAAATTTATTAATAAATTTTATAAAAAAATCAGTATCACCGCCTGGGTCGAGGGGTAAATCGCTGATGAATTCAAGTGTACGAATTGGAGGAAATATTGGAGGTAATCTTTCAAGAAAATCTGAGGAAATCTCATCTTTACCAAACGAGGGGCCCTTTTTTAAGTAATTTTCAATTTTTTGAGGTAATTTTGAAGGAATTCGCGGTAATCTTGAAAAAAATCTCAAAAAAATCTTAAGGGATTGCCTAAAATCTTACTAGCATTCTTTGTTAATTTTACCTAAATAACTAAAACCGCTACCATTCAAGAGTTGTAATTACGTAGTCCCATGAGGGCACTTATTATAGGTATAACTTTATGGTGTTAAACATAATTAAATATATTTTTATTGGTAGCAGAATGGTAAATTCTGCCAAGAACATTACCTTTATCATTTTTTTACATAATAGGAATAATCAAGCTGCCTTAACTACGCAATTACCCAATAAAATTACTATTAGGGTTATGTTACTAAAATGTTCAAAAAAGTACGTCGCTGCAGCCATAAAAAGTTACCATAATCCTATTTTAAAGTAACCATTCCTAATTGGTCATAATATAGGTAACAACTACGTTTTTGAAACTTTATACATTACTAAACAGCACAGATAACTTTTTAGTTACAATTTTAAGTTATCGCGCGGTCATAGCTACTTATAAAAAATACATAATAGTTTAAATTTCCATAGTGAGGGAATTGGGACTTATTAGTAGAATATTAGATAATCGCCATATTTTATTTTAATGAGTAATACGCAGTATTGGAAAATATTTATTAAGCATAATTTTATTACAAAGTAAGTAAATTGGGAATATTTACTTACTTTGATAACAAATACATTATAACACATTTTTAAAATGTAATACTAAAAAATATTTAATTTTGCGTTCCTAACCTTAAATTAATTTTCAATTATATCATTTATTTAAACAAGAAACCAACATAATTTTCTTGGCCCATTAGTTTTTTAGAATTATTATTATTAATATTCACTGAAAAACTTTTTTATTATTTTTTACATTATAAGATTTTTTTCTTTCCAAACTGAAATTTATGATGTGTATAATAATTTATTATTTATATCGCACCTTCGAAAAAAAAGCTAAACTATTTTGACAAATGTTTATGCACATGTAGCAGAAACCAATAACTACCACACAATTACGTGGCTACGTGGTAGCTGTTTTGTAACGAAATCGTTCCGTACTGATACTACCAAATCTACGTAATTACTACGTAATTATAGCGTTCCTGTAACTAGTCGTCGTTACCTCAAAACCAAAACCAAAAATGCTAGTTGGGAATGAGTTCAGGTGTACCTACATTTTTTTTTAGCTGTTTACCGCTCGGTCTAGAAGGCCAAAAACAAGCAAATTTTCAAGTTTTTTTTTCTCAGCTCCGTTATTAAATATACAAAACTTTTTTCAAAAAAAAGATTTTATTGTTTGAGAATACAAAAGATTCAATTTTGATTTTGAGTGCTCCAAAAATCCTTGTCCCATTGTGGACAGGATTGGTAAGTCTGAAACAAAAAATTCAAAAAGTTTCTTGAAGAGGAAGGTTTCGGACAAGGTAAATTACATTGAAAAATCATAAAAAAAGGTGGATCTTTGAAAAAAAGTGTGAAAAAAACATCTTTTTTTTCATAGTTTTTTTCCTTGCCAATTTTTGTTTTTGTTTTTCGCAAAATTGTGGCAAATTACCTTGCAGCGCATGTTAATAAACAAAACGCGCTAAGATTTATTAAAAACGGTTCAGCCAATCCAGCAGTTTGAAAAAATTTCATTTCGAGAAAATCGCGTTTAAAGTTTTGACACCTGCTTGGTTTGTACTGTAACCAAACCAATCCGGAGATTAACTGTCCGCAGTTTTAAAAAACTTCATTTCGAGAAAATCGCTTTTAAAGTTTTTACACCTGGTTCTTGGAGCCAAGAGGCGCGCGCTCACTAAAAGTTGTTATATACCGTTATAACTCTCGAATTTCTCAAAAATATTTAAGGAGGCTATTTTTGAAAGTCTAAGGAGTTGAAAAATGTAAAAAAGTTGTTTTTTTAGAAAATTCTAGACGGTAATAGTACCTTAACTCGGTTAGCGAAACCGGTTTTATGAGATTCTATGTGGGTAATTTTTTTTTATAGGGTAGGTAATATTTCTCTTTAAGGTTGGAAGAGTTAAATAAAATCAAACAAGTCGATCGTTATAACTTACCTATTCGACGGATCATGAACTATAGTGGGCGAATCAAATTGCAATTGATACGAACAGCGTGATCGCAAAAAATAAATTCTGTTAAAAAAAATACCAGGTTTTAATTATTGTCAAAAATCTCTTATTAATTGGAAGGGCTTGTGTTATATTTCAGCAAAGGCCGCAATACCGGATTTCAAAATGTTTTATATATTGTTTCTATGTATAATAAACAGTAATCGGCATAAACTCAGTTATGACTCATCAACATTGAAAATAAACACAGAAACATAGGCTTACGGAATAATTTTGCCGAATTATGAGGAAAATTTTTATAAATTTATACCTTAAGGTCACTAAATCGAAACATTTGACGACTAATTTGTTACACACAACAATATTGACTATACATATTAACTACAAATATGTATATATATCGGTCCCAGTCCGCAGAGGCACGTCAAAATGACGTCAAAATCTGGTGATTACTGGTCAATAGACGTCAGTCGACCAATGATCGACGACATTTTGACGTCAGTTAATTGACGAATTTCTGACGTCATTTAATCACGTCATATTGCCGACTTTTCTTGGTGATATAATATATTATACTTTTATTATTTTTATTAAAAAAACTATAACACCAACGTGGTGTATAGTCTGCAATAGGTAGTACTCAGAAAGCATTTTTTTAGTTATTATGGTATGGTATGTAAAAAAAATCATCAAAAATAAAATATCGTTTATTGTTTAAGTAACTCCCTTTAATGAAACGCATATGGTACTTACACTTTTTTTTATATTTTATTTAGCTACCTAAACTACAATTTATGTATGCATATTTTTTTTTCTTATGTGTCAAAATTAATTAATTTCGACTATGTATAATTTAAATTTCGCGTCCATCTTGAATCTTGTCAGAACACGGACGCTAGCTCTACGTGATTGTTTTGAGTTTTTCTTTTGTTTGTTTTTGGTTTTTCCGAGGATTTTCCTTATATTTTTGTGGGTAAGTACCTAGAATAACTATGACTATGATAGTTGCGAACTGGGAACACCCTAAATATTGAAATAACATTATTTTTTATTGTAATTGTAATGGTTTATTGTCGTTCTAGGGCCTATTTTTATGGGTATTTTACACTATATTAATTAGACAGTTATAACATAATAATTTTTTTATTATTTTAGGTTTAGAGGATATCTATAAAGAAGTGCGAAAATTAAGCGAAGAGGTAAAAGAAGTAAAAGCCATTTTAAAATAGTCAAGAAGTTTGGTTACTGCTTCCATACCAAGTGATATCTCTGTAGAATTTATATTTTGTTTACATCTATATTAGATCATGTAACATTGTTATCATAGTGTGGTCAATATATACACTTACACAATAATATTCAGTGGTTTTCTGGGTTAATAAAAAATATTTTAAGACGTGAAATTCACGTCGTAATAATGACGTAAAAATGACGTCAGATATATCACGTCATCGGTCTGTGACATTAGGAGGTCATTTTCACGTCATATTGTCGTTATATAGTCACGTCATATCTGGAGAAAAGTCACCAGATTATGACGTCATTTTGAAGAGGTTCTGCGGACTGGGGTGTTTTTCGAATAAAAAATCGATATTCGATTTTTATCTTTTAAGTATAAAAAAGTTTTTAATTTTTATTTATCGATAACTTTTTTGCCACCTTACGCGTTTAAATGGAATCAATAAAAAAAACAAGATAAAAAGAAATAAAAATGTAAATATTTAAAACCTCGCGTCAACGCTAGAATCGACGCGGCGCCTATGCGAGCACTGGAAATTCGCCGATGACTGATAATAAAGAGTTGATCTGACCTTATAAACAATGGCTGGGCGGCTAAACGTCGGCATGTTATCGGCCCGCCGTCAATAGGAGACAAGTACCTATATTGATCGTATAGGTCAAACGATAATCGATGATCATTTGCCGATTTTAATATAACGTTTTTATTATTATAATAAAAAAACTGATCTTAAAAACTATTGGTTAATGGTCTAAGGTAAGAAACATTACCCTTATTTAAGGAATATTGCAAGATAGAAATTTTGCACTGCTCTAAGTAGAGCATGCTCTACTACACTGCAGTGTAGTACTACAGAAATTTCCATAACCAATGAGAAAATCCCTACCAAAATGACATAGGTATAGGCTTTTTCGCGTTTCTCTAAAAAGCATGTGCAAAAAAGGTCCTCTCCAACAAAAAATGGTCCAGCGGCCGACGAGAGGTAAAATGATGGCAAATGACCATCGCATTTTGGCGTTGGCACGAAGTCGGAACAACGTCTGACCGAGTAGCAAAATTGGCATCTGACTAAACGACATGTAGGTAATCACACTTTTGATAATTGATCACGATTATGCCCGAGGGGCTGACCGCGAGGAAATCTTTTGTACAAGCCAAAAGAACTTAGGAGGAACTCTGAAGAACTCTGGAGGAACTCTGAGGGACTTTGGAGGAACTCCGAGGAACTCCGGAGGAACTCTGAGGAACTCTTTACAAAAAGGAACTCTTTTGTACAAATTTCAGACGCGGTCAGAAACAATTATTATTTATTACCCATGCGGATTAACGTTTTTATTTTCAAACTAGATGAGCCGTTACAAACACCTTATCAAAACATCCTACCTTTGGGCGCCAATTTCTTTTTTTGAAGCGGCGCCAAGTTTGGTAGAAACCGTCAGGGACAAAGCTTCTTTTTCGTGAAGGTAATTGGCGCCAATTTTTGTTTCGAAGGGGCGCCAAGTTTGGTAGTAACCATCAGGGACAAAGCTTTTTCCCTTGAAGGTAATTTTGGGGCGCCAATTTTTGTTTCGAAGGGGCGCCAAGCCTTGGTTGAAACCGTCAGGGACCAAGCTTTTTTTTTGAGGGTGCCTTATTGGCAGTAGCCCAGGTAGCAAAATAACATGACATTCACGTGAAAGCCACGTTAATATGTGACATGTGATGTTAAAATTGTAGTCTCATTTAACAAGAATGTAGCATGGTGGGGATGTCCTAAGTCCGCCCCTAATAACATCACACAATGACATCCCGAAAATAACGTGTTTGTGACATCATAAATCCACATTCCTGTTATATCTAATATCTTATGGATGCCGTTACTGGTATTTTAATATTTAAATAATATCCTAGGATATTAGCTTTTTCTAAATAAAACCATTAAAAACGCTATAACCCTATAAAAAAAAATCGGATTTAAAATCAATCAGTAATTGAAACAATCACAGATAGAAACAGATAGATTCTAAATACGAAATTGCAGATTAAGCGGAGATTATATTCCTTTAATCCGTGTCCGTGGTCTTGAGAAGCCCGGCAGAGCCCCCTATCCATTGGAAATCGTATAATGTGTATACAATTTCCTTATAATAATTTACTCTATCAACATCATCTTATATCGATTTTTTTGCTTCGAACGTCGGTGAGAAGCAAAATATGACATGACATTCACGTGAAAGCCACGTTAATATGTGACTTGCCATATATTCACAGCGTTGCTAAATATTTGTTATTAAATAACATGGTTGTCACGTCACACGTGTTACGTTGCAAATGTGATGTTAAATACATGTTATTTTTCAATATTATGTGATGTTATGATTTAGTTTAAAAATACACCCAAAAGTGATGTTAATTTCTTGTAATATAACATCCCTTGCTACCTGGGAGTGCTTGCATAGCGTAATTTCTACGGCTTATTTGTCAAAAATTACCCCTTCCAGAGAGGAACTTTTAAGGAACACAGGAGGAACTCCCAAGGAACTCTGGAGGAACTCCAAGGAACTCCGGAGGAACTCCGAAGGAACTCTGAGGAACTCTTTGAAAAAAGGAACTCTTTTGTACAAATTTCAGACGCAGTCAGCCCCTCGGAGAAACGAAAACCCACACAGCACATGATATCTTAAAGACGTCTTTTTTAGATCTTCATTATGTCTGGACGCCTAAAGACATAAAAAGGATATCTTATGGACTTCTTTTTAGGGTTGTTTAAAATATATCTGATTATGATGTCTATGAGATGTCTTTTAAGTATATACTTAAGTCAAGACGTCTTCCCAGTCCGCACATACATGGATGCAACATCACAAAGAAAGATTTTTTAGGTAACAAGTGCCATATTACATGAGACGTAACATACATATGTATGCTACATAACATGCCCTATAATAGAAAGATTTTTTAAGTTGCATGTGCCATATTACATAAGATGTAACATACATATGTATGATGCATAACATGCAATATTGCATGTTATGTATCATATATATGGTATGAGAACATACCAGATACATAAAATGTTATGAATTCACCATATGTAGGTACAGGTTAATAATAATCCCATCGACTTGAAATTTTCAGGAATAATCAAGTTGTCCGAGATGAAGATCCCTATTATTTTTGAAAGTAATCCCACCAAAAACAAAAAAGTTATGAAGGGATAAAGTTTAAAAAAAATCGAAAAAAGCTGAAAGAATATTCCTATTAACGTATTTTTTTCAGGAAAAATTACTTTTATTATAAAAATCAATTCTACAAAAACAAATAAAAAAAATTAAAAGTTTTGAAAAAAAAGTTTTTTTGAAAACTTTTTTTGAAAAATTTAATTTATATTTTTTTCAATAATTTTTCGTTTTTCAAAAATCTTAAAAAAAACATATTTTTTAAATTTTTTATGATTTTTTTTAATATTGCTTGTTTAAAACTTCAGTTTGGTTCGACTCGGATAAATCTCACAAATAAGTTAACTAAATTTACTTTTTTAAAGTTATTTTGGAAATCGACAAATTCCCATAAGCGTTGAATACGAGTATCCGCATTCGTGGTATCACTAATTATGTAATATCTTGTAAAATACAGAAATCAGAGATGTGATTTCAATGGAAATATAAATTAGAATTTTGAAGTTCCCGCCAAGCAATCTAGCCTACATCCTTTGACCAATTATTGGTCAAATTATAGTAGTCGAGTATGGCGTCATAATTAATCGTTGTGGAAATACTGTTTTTGTGTTTGCAAAAGCTATTTTTTGAAGAGTGTTTTATGATAGGTTAGTAATAAAACTAATTATTAGTTTATTCAAGTTTTATAATCTACATAATCGTAATACTTTTTTTAAAATTAACCTCAAAATAAGATTTCATTTCATTTCATTTATTTGTTTATTGTCGTTTTGAGACCTACTAATAGGTAGTTTATATCATAATAGACAGTTTATAAAATATATTTCAAATTATAATGGATTATACTTTTTTAGTAAAATGGAATATGCAGTTGTGTCGTTTGTTGGAAATGATGACGTCAGTGACATCCCATGGGATGGATGATGCATCCCAACACAAAAAATGTTTCCCAATTAATTGCAAAAAAAGGTACCTATTACCTATAAAAACGAACAGATAAAATAAATGGAGAACATTTGAAGTCATTGTGGTATGTTAATCTATATTCATGGGTAAGCCGTTTGCTGATAATTATCAGGTTCTATTTGACAGCTTTGATGAAAAAGAGATATACTTTTTTTATTTATTTATCCTCAAGGAGTTGGGATCCCTACTGTAAAAGGCTGAGTGTACTGGAAGAAAACTAAAACTTGTTCTAAATGTATTTTGCGAGCTAAATCTCCTGCGAAATCTTGTGTACAACCCTCGCGAAATCTTGCGAAATTCCCCGAAATTTTAAATATTTAACACGTTGGCTACCATGAGAGTCACCAGCAACTCTCGGTATTTTTTTACATTGGTACCACGTGTATTAGGGAACGTTCAAGTATTATGTAACGCAAATTGTACAAAAATTAATACACTTCATACCCCGGTTCTCGCGTTATTTAAGGCTGTAGAGAGTTCATATTTTGGCTACCCCCCTAACACACCCCCTATTAGGGGGGTAGCCAAAATATGAAATCTCTATAATCTATAATAACGCGAGAGCCGGGGTATGAAGTGTATGAATTTTAGTACAATTGAGTTATGTAATACTTGAATGTTCCCTCACCGGCTACTCTCAGTAGCATAGGTTAACATCATATTGTAACTCTTAAACTGCTGAAACAAAAGCATCCATATTATAGGTGTGGTACACCAGAAGTACTACTTATGTCATATTTCAGTGAGACGCGGTAATATTGGTGGAAAAGTTGTAAAAAATGTTTTATTAATATCACAGCTACACAAACTAAAGTTGGATCTCCGACAGACTCTACTAGTCAAATTCTATGTATTTTGAGCCGCTGAATCCGAGTCGGAGTTTAAAAATTGGGTCCCATTTTCAAAATAAACTTAAAAAAACATCCTTTTTGTACCTTTTCGCTAGGTTTTTTGAGGTCTTTTTAAAAACTTTTAAATTTCGACTGCAGATTCGCATTCAGCGGCTCAAAAAATATAGGAACTGACTAGTCGAGTCCGTTGGAGTTCCATTTTTTTTTGTGTGGCGCTGTATTTATTTTATTCTTAGAGATTTTGAATGAATTATTTTTTTGTATGTAATTAACGCAAAAACGTATAATATATATACTAAGTATATTATAGTTGAAAATGTAAAATGAATTATTTAGTTTCTTTTTTAGAATTTGCGAGAAATCTTGCGAAATCCCGCAAAATATTGCAAAATGCCACGAAATCTTGCCAAATCTTGCCAAATCTTGGGTAATGCAAAATTTGGTGTACGCGAGTTTGTATGAGATTTACCCCTCGATATTTTGCATTATTACGTTTTTTTTTTAATTTTAAATATTTTTTTTTTCAGAATATGTTTATTTTATATTACGTTTAAAAAAAAAATGTACAAACAGTCACCTTTTTTAAAATATATATTATTCAGAATATGTAATATGTAGTTTCAATTTTTTGTATGTATACCTGACAGGACAACCGAGTGTTAGTTTAAGATATATTTTTATTTTTGCAAAATAAACAAAATTAAGACTTCGACCGGACGTTGTAGATATCGACTTTAGATCACAGAACACCCACCAGAAGCCCAAGCCCCATGTTAAAGTTAGGCAACACATAATACCACGAATGGTATGTGTCGCCGCCCTATGAATGATATGCGAAAACTAAACATCAGCTGGCACATAATGGCGGCTTATTCAAATTAAAAATAATATTTTTATTTTTTTTTGGACCATTACTTTGATTTAGGCATTCGACAAAATTGCCGAACGCCTAAATCAATATAATGGTTGTGTGGGTAATAAAAAAAACAAGAAATTAATAAGGTATTTTTTTTTAACAAAATTGTAATATAACTATAATACAAACTTTATGTAAATACCTAAAAAAAAATATATAAGTATAAAGAAAAATATTTTATCAAACAGGTGCGTAGATATGGGGGGGTTAGAGGGGGTATTTACCCCCCAAGAGTCTTTGTTATATATTTTTTTGTTATTTTAAATAAAAAATTGAAAAATTAAAATAATGGGTGTTTTTTGCTTGGGTCGCCAAATTTTGTAGAAACGCTTTTTTTTTTTGGAGGGTGTTTTTGTTTTGTTAGGTAGGGGTAGGGGCGCTAAGGGAACGTTCAAGTATTACGTAACGCTCCTATGGGGGGTGGGGTCATTTTGAAGTGTTACGCCCATTTTAATGGTATAGGAAAATAGCGTTACGGGGGGGGACCAAAATGATTAAAATTTGCGTTACGTAATACTTGCACGTTTCCAAAGGTGGGCGTCAAATTTTGTAGAAACGCTCAGGGACAAAGATTTTTTTTCGGAGAGTGCTTTTTTTGTTTTGGTAGGGGCGTCAAATTTTGTAGAAACGCTCAGGGAAAAAGCTATTTTCTGAGGGTGTTTTTTTTTGTTTTGGTAGGGGCGTCAAATTTTGAATGAAAAATTTTATTTTAGAAAGGAAAAAAAAATACATTTTTAATAGCTGGGCCCCATAGGCTAGAAATCTCACTAGCCTTGGGCTTCCCAGTCCGACACTGGAGGCTGACTACCCCCCCCCCCCAAGAAAAAATCCCATCTACGCGCCTATTATCAAATAGGTACTTAATAATTATAAACATAATGTTTACTCTAACATTTTTAGGGGCTATTCAAAAATTACGTCCCCACAATTTAGACAACTTTTGACCCCGTGTCAATTTGGCTTCTACCCCCCGAAAAAATATCGCTACTAATACATCAAACCCCCCCACCCCACTTTTTGTTTTGTAACTTGACCTCTGACCCCATGGTGACCTAATTGTTGAATAGCCCCTAAAGAAGTAGTTCTTAGTAGTAAAAAATATTATGAAAATAATTCAGCTGATATCCTGGGACAGGTCCGTAACTTGGCGCCCCTGTAAAACAAAATTGGCGCTCCAAAAAAATACCAGGGGATCAGCGAAAAAAAATTGTCGCCCCAAAAATTAAAAAAGCTTTGTCCCTAGCGGTTTCTGCCAAACTTGGAGCCCCTGCAAAAAAAATGCTGCCCCAAAAATTACCTTTACGAAAAAAAAGTTTACCACTGACGGTATCTACCGAACTTGGCGCCCCCTGCAAAAAAAATGGCGCCCCAAAAATTACCTTCAAGGAAAAAGGCTTTGTCCTTGACGGTTTTTACCAAACTTGGCGCCCCTGCAAAAGAAAATTGGGGCCCCAAAAAATACCAGGTGGACTCAAACCAAGGCCGGGAGGGCTGTCCTGGGATCCCATTAAGTTGAATTGTATCTTCCTTTATCCATCTTGTCTTATCTCCAACTTTTCCTAAAAAAACAAGAGGTGTTTAAATAATTGGACATGTATGACTTTGTTACTAACAAATAGTTATTATTTCAGGGTGAGAATATTTTTTTTTAAAGAAATTATGCGCATATCTAGGGGGGCTTAGCGGGGCCTAAAATAATAAAAAATACTGCTGTTGACAAAAAAAACAGGGATGATATAAGGAGGTCTGTGTGGTTAACAAAGGTCAATAGAGACCAGGTGTTGGGGGCTATGAACCCCGTACTGAACAAACAAAACTAAAAACTAAATAACATAACATAAATTAAAATTGTCAAGGGCATTCTAGTAGTAAATAATAAAACAATATTAAGCGATATTTATTAATGTATTTAAACAAATTCAGGTGTACTTACTTTTAATAGAAAAATCTATGACCCTTGTTTCTTCTAACTTTTTGGTCTTATCAGCTATCAATCCAATCAAACATTCGTTTATTCATTCCATAGTACTGTAATTAGTTAAACATAATTGTTATTTTGCTTTATATTTATAATTATTGCTAGCTTTTTTATTTTACTTACTTTTATTCACATGTTAAAGAATAGGCGCCAAAAGCAACAGTATTTATAGGTTATGTCAAACCACAGAAAAAACGTGACAGCAGCGCTTAAGTGCAGCTCTTTATGCCGCGTTTTGATAAACTGCGCATGCGCCGACCGTTTATCGATATATTATTAAAAAACATTTTTTTACAAAAAAAAACACCAAATAGACGCTAAAACTAACGTTAACGTAAACCAAGGTCCCCTCATTAGAAAAAAGAACACCAAAGAACAAAAAACCAAAACAAGCTCCGGCACGGAGAGCTGAAATTAGGCGCTTGTCTCGTGACGGTCCAAGGTTGGCGAGTAGAAGAGGTTAGCTCAACATACGTAAACTTTATTTTTTAACAGAAAAAACATTATATTATAATAAACTACATGTTTAAAGACGATTAAAATGTAATAAATAATAACAATAAAAATAAAAACATATAAATAGTTAAATTCAACGAGGGGATTGAGGGGTGCGAGCCAACCTTGTTTTTTTATATCTCGAACATCACGAATTAAACACCCAGCGCCATCTAAGAATGGTATGCGAAACTATTAATTCCTTGTTGCTAGGTCTGTAATACCAGATGATACCCCCTGCTTTAGATTTCGAATAGGTAAGTGGCACACAAATATGTATTTCATATTTGTGTATCATTTACCTATTCGAAATTGGAAGTTTATATTTGCCGTTCAACGGGGGTACGGGGGAATTTAAACATCCATGTTACATATCACCCATATAATTTTAATGTATTAAATACCTCTCATCCATATGGCAAGGGATAACTTTTGATGTATTTGGTATGTTTCTGCTACATATCAAGGAGTATAAAAACGACATGGCTGATACCTCTCATCCATATTGCAAAAGTTATATAACATGTTATGTACCTGGTATGTAGCTGATATGTTACATGTTATGTACCTGATACATAATTTGAGGCGGAATTGTTAAATTCCAAGGACTGTACATGGACTATAAAAACTACATGGCTGCAACATCACATAGAACAGTGGTTATGTACCTGCTATGTACCTGCCATGAATTTGTGCGGACTGGGTTGTACCGATATAGGTACAAGACGTCTTGACTTCGATACTCATCGCTAAAAATAAATTAACCACAATCAACTATTAAAAAAAAATACCAAAAAAATTAAAAAAATTCATTGTTTTTAAGATCTTTTTTTTGACAAACAAATTACCTTTCATTCTAATTCTTATTACGCTTTTTGTATCAATACGACCGTACCTAGCAACGTAAATGGGAGGGGGTATTATGTTGTAAAGTCGCCTGTGCAAGGCGTCAGTAAGGCGTCTTAAAAAAGATGTCTTAAAGACGTTACCTTTTGTAACATACGACGTCGTTAAGACGTCTTTAAGATGCATCTGGGTACGGCAAAAACCGACGTTCTTAAGACGTCTTGAATGACGAACTACGACATCTTTAAGATCTCTTTAAGTCATCGTTGTGCTTTCTGGGAAAGAAAGAAAGAAGAAAACTATTACCTTTGCAGTCCCTGGGGCCCTTTGCAGTGCAAAGGGCCGGCCCTTTGACGTTTTCGCGGGTTTCGTTTTACGGGCCCTCTTTGACTATTTTGCGTCCCTTCCAAGGATTTTGCCCGACCGAAATTTAATTACCCTGTCCGCCACCAAGGGCGGGGGGGCATGAGGGGCATACCCCCCCCCCTAAATCAGCCCTTGGTGGCGGACAGGGTAATTAAATTTCGATAGGCAAAATGCGATGATCATTTGCCATCATTTTACCGCCCGTTGGCCGCCGGACCATTGTTTGTAATTTCTTTGGGCACCACGCACATTTAATGTAGCTATTGCCATCTAGTCCACATTTTCGAATTAAAATTAAATTTAAATTGTTGATTACATCATGTGACGCCATCTATACACGACGTGATTAAGCATACCTAACCTCAAATGTGTTAGCTGTCACTTTTAAAAATGTAAACAAGTTTTTCGCGTATCTTGTCTTTAGTCAAAATGAGTGATATATCTTCAGATGATACAATAATTTTAACTCCAGAAAGAAACACAAATGAAGTAGATATAGATACAATATTAAAAAAATATTCTTCTGGGGAAAATTACTCAAAACCTTTAATATCAAGCTTTGATGAGTTTTCCGACGAAGATTTTAATCAGTTACCTTTAATAGAACGATTAAATGCCCCGAAAGTTAATAAAGTTAGTGAGAATGTAGTTGTAGAACTTTCTGATAGTGAAAGTGAAAAGCAGTCAACCAATAGTTCACCTAAACATTCAAATTTCGAGGAGTTTGTTAATGATTATAAGGAAGAAAATGTTCATGACGTAGATCCTAACTATAGAGACAATTTTATAAAACAATTGTATGCAAAATATGAACCTAAAAAGATTGAAAGTGATCAAAAAACAGAAAGTGATAAAAAAACATTTCTTGGTAGTTTTTCGGATAAAGAAAATGATACAAACTTAAATGAAAAATATGGGATTTCAAGTACACAAAGCAGTAATTTAAGTGAAGATGGTACTACCAAAGGTATAATATATCTATAATAATAATATACATATATGTTACTTTTTTGTAGTTTAGAATTTTTGTTTTGTAATAGTACTATTACTACACTCAATATAGGTTTCAACTGCCAAAAAATTCCTCAGTCAAAAAAAGTATGTACTCCTACAGATTTTGGGACTTTGGAATTCAATAAAAAAAGTTTATCGATTTTGAAGTTTTGGATGACCCTTAAATGGCCCTAAAAAGCCCCTAAAAACTGATTATTGCCCTATAGCTTTTGATTGAAACCTACTAGAAACAAAAACGGTACAGAAAATGAAAGAGCACAAAAAAATCAATAAAATTGCTTAATAATTTTTTTTCTTAATTTCTATTGGTTGGGAGATATAACGCATTTAAAGTCTTAACTCACTGAGTGTTAGAACATTTAAGCACTGGCTGCCATTTGAGCACCCTTTTATATATTGCATATGCGATATTAATATTAATACCTTTTAAAATATCTTACATATATCTAAGGATGATTTATGCAAAATTTCAGCTCAATCGGATTGGGGGTTACGAATCCCCTATTATTTATATACTCACTCCAAACCCAGTTTTTAGGGGACTAAGCTTACCAGTAAGTTCAAAACATGTAGTGTTATAGTTTTTGGGTCAAGGAACAATAGGGCATGAGTCTACCAGTGTAAGAGACACGCAGAAAAAGATAGGCCCCTAAAAGGCTCAAAAAAACACGTTTTTTTGCACATATCTTTTTTGTGGTTTGAAGGACAAAAATTAAATTTACATCAAATCAAAGAGCATTAAAAATTGAATAAAAAAGACTGCTATCATATTTTTCTCAATTTTCTTAGGTTAGGAGATAATAATTTTAGGCTTAATACAGGTTGGATCATTTTAGTGCAGAGCACCATTTCGACACCTTTTAATATATCACCTTTAAATTTTTCAAAATATCTAACATACCTGAGGATGATTTTTGCCTTTATTTTTGCAAAATTTCAGCTCAATTGGTTAATGGTATAGGATACGCCTATCAGCCCCTAATTTTCTTATACTCCCCAGTTTTTAGGGATCCAGGCTCGCAAGAGCGTTTAAAATATATAGTATAATGGTTTTTGGGTCAAGGAACACTATGGCATAAAGTCTACTCCTCTAAGAGGTACACAGAAAAAGATAGGCCCTTAAAAGGCCCCTAAAACACGTTTTTTGCACATATCTTTTTTGCCGTTAGTCAGACAAAAATTAAAATAACGTTATATCAAAGAGCGTTAAAAATTGAATAAAAAAGATTTCAATCATATTTTTCTTAATTTTCATGGGTTATAACCTATATCTCCTATAGGAGGACCAGACCAATCTGTTTTTTTTTTATAATCAAAATATTTTTTTTATCCAATTCTGAACATTTGTGGTTACTTTTTTTTTTCATAGGACCTATGGTTTAGACTTTACTTCCTTAGTCATTTGCAGTTTTATGCCGTTTTGCCCCCTTTCCACCACCAAATCAGTTTTTCTTAAAAGTCCAAACATTTTTTGTCAAAACTTTTTTTTAGTCAAAAAATTAAATATTTTTGCCCATTTTTATGATATTTCCTCATTAAATGCTATATACGGGAAAGCCTCGATTCAACTTTAAACACTTATTTATAAAGCAATAATTTACCAATCAAATAAGACCAAAATCTTCAAAATATGTTGAAAACTCGGAGATATTAAAGAATAAATGATTTTTTAGGTATGAATAGTGTCATTTTGGTGACGTCATAACTTTGTTTTTGCAGGTTGTGATAGAGTACACTTTTTTTTAAATTGTCCAGGTGGACAAAACCGGACAAAACTGGACAAAATTGGACAAAACTGGTCAAAATAAAAAATTATCCCTCATATCACATGGTCACGAAAAAAATATTTCAACTTCCAACTGGGGTGTGACTAGTCTAGTCTCTAGTCAACTAGAGGTGTGCGTGTGCACCGCCGCCGGCATATATAGTGCCTCGCCGCCAAATTTACGGCGCGGCGCAGAACGCCGTCTGGAAATAACTAAAATTATTCATTTGCTGTAGCTTTAAAATTATTTTAACATTTTTCCTAAAAATTTTCTTAAAAAAATATTTTTAGCAGAGCAGCGCCGCGGCGGCGACGACTGCACGCCGTCGTAAATTTTTCGTGAGGTGGCGCGCCGCCGGGTATTTTTGGGGCGCCATTTTTTTTTAGTGGGGGTGCCAAGTTTTGGTTGAAACCATCAGGGACAAAGCTTTTTTTTTAAGTTTTTTTTCCTAGGGCGCCAAGTTTAAGGCTTGCTTTAGGGCGCCGAAATGCAAAGGCCGGCCCTGATCCCATCCTATACTATTCTTATTCACTTTGAAGCGTTGAATCCTATCTGGCTTCAGAATTTGCAGATTTGCAGATTTTAAGAAAAATGGATCTGAAAATATAAAATATTATTATTCTTGGCCTTTTAATTTGATTTACCTTGGAAACCAGACCAAATAAATTAAATATAGTGCCGATGAATTCAGCAGCTTAGCTGTTTTTGATTTATAAAACAAAAAGTTTGCTAGTTTGAGTTTTTTGTTGTTTTTATTCGTGCTGTATAACTTTTAAATTATAAGTTATGGAAAGAAAACAAATTTAAGAAAAAAAAAACATTTTTAAAATTTATAAATGAGGATTATTTTCAATGTACAGGCTGTATCAGAACTCACGTTAAAAAAATTACATGTGCGTTCATAGAGCAATAGAAAAAAATTGAGCAAAATTTGAGAGGGGGGTGTATGTATGAAATTTTGAGATAAGAACTTTTCGTTTTCACCAATCCCAGAAGCTGTTACAATTACCTATAAAAGTGGGTAAAGCACCCAATTGGTTTCTATGGAAACATACCAGTAGCTAAAGGTATCCATTTTGAATGTTTGATAACAGTTTTGTCAATTTGTCAAAAATATTTTTTAAGATCAAAACTGTTATATTACTGAAGGATTATGGATTTTTAAACTTTATTGTAGTGAGTTAGTAAATTTGTTTAGTGTTTTTTCTTTGTTATAATCCTACTTTAAATTTTAGGTCCTAATTAAGGATGAATAATTGAAATTTCTACATGTGCACATAAACTGGAATGGAAAATCTAGCATTTAAAATATATATTGATTGACAAATGTTTAAAATGCCCCTCAATCCATACGATTAAAAAAGTAGAAAACCAATATACCAAATAATAGTTTATTGAGTTTTTTTAATAATATAAATAAACATATTTAGTAAGTAAATCATTATTGCATTGTATTATAAGTAAATTATTAAAGACACGTGTTGTTTAACAGTTTATTTGGTTACAGATATTAAAAAATGGTCAAAAATGTATCTGTAATTTAAGTATGAAACTAATAAATAAACTAATACACTTAAACGCAAAATAATCACAAACAGTTTATACAAAATTAAAGTTTGAGGTCGATCATCATATTGATTTTAAAAAAAACTAAGATGAGGCTGAGATAATTGATTCAGTTCCGGGAGCTAATCACTCGATTAGGTAAGAAACACTGGTAAAACATATTTTCACGTGAAAGTATGACCACGTCCAAATTACGAGTAAAAAGTACTTTTAAATCCACTGAAAAGTCACTATCTAAAATACGATAAATTATAGATAAGATCCTCACTACTTCTGCTTTTGGAGACACGGGATAAAGCAAGCCGAAAGAGTCTTTGATCATATTCAAGGTGTCTTATAGAAGAAACTGTCCTTGTAGCTAGATGCTGCACATTTTCAATTAGTTGAATTTGTTTAATGAAATAAGGATTCTACACTCTAATAGTTAAATGGCATTCTTCTTTTATCACCAAAGTCCAAACGAGTTTTTTCTTTTTATGTAAGCCCAATTTTAATTTTTTACTTTTTTAAGTAAAGATTAAAGGGGTTTAAACTACACTTTTGCTCAAAAATATCGGCCCACCTAAAAAAATACACATTTTTGAATGCAAATATCTCCAAAACTATTTAATGGATTTATTCGATCTTTTTTTTATTTTGAAGCTTGAACTTTTAGCTCTTACTTACTGGAATAAAAATTATCAAACATCTTTTTTTATACCGGCAGCAATGAAAAGTGCACAGCTATGTTTTTTTACTGCACCTTTCGATATGCGCATGGTTCGCCACTGCATATTTTTTTACAATTTAATTAATTTATTTTATAGCCTAATTAAATGGAAGTAATCTCTTTTTAAATTTTTTAATTTTCCTTTTCTCGTTTAGGAGATATAAGGTTTTTTCTAAAAATTTACATTTTTGCAAGTAACAAAAAAACTACGCAATGGATTTAATTGATTTTTTTTTAATTTGAAGCTTAAATCGTAAACTTTTATTTATTTAATATAGGTTTCTGTTGGAAACATGTTTAAACTGAGTTTACATTGCTTAAATAGTCATGTTTTTTTTACTCGATCTTTTTTGTTGCAATTTAAACACAAACTCAAATCTTTCCATAAGTTTTAAAACTTATTCTAATAGCCACACTTATTGTGACTGATTCCGTCTTTTATTTTTTATCATAAGTCTTCTCATTTAGGAGAAATTATGTTTTTTGGTAAATAAGGACTTTTTAAGTGGTGGGCTAGTGCCACCCCTGTAACTAACTTTTTTATGATTGACAAGACTTGTCACTTATGTGACAATACTTTTTTAACTCGTTAAAATTTTATTTAATTGTATTATTTAAATGGAAACAAGTCCGGAAGTAGCTGCCCAAGCTGTAGCTCTGCTACAAGAAGGGCACAGTCAGCGTTATGTTGCTCAACAGTTAAATATTACGAGAGCAGCGGTAAGAAGAGTATTCCAACGTTTTGAGGAGACCGGTTCCTTTAGTCGACGCCAAGGAGCTGGCAGATATAGGTGCACGTCCGCTCGGGATGACCGATTTATCGAGCTTAATTCCCTGCGGAATCGTCGTCTAAATTCAGTTAATTTGGGATCACGGCTTCAAGAAACAAGAGGTGTAGCAGTAAGTAGGTCCACTATTGGTCGAAGGCTTTTTGAAAGAAACCTTTGCTCTTATAAGGCCGCAACTGGACCTAAACTCACTGCTAACCATCGTCGTGCCAGGCTGCAGTTTGCAAGAAGACATTTAAACTGGGACAGAAACCAATGGGCAAAGGTTATGTTTTCTGATGAAACCAGGATATGTCTATTTGGGAATGATGCAAGACAGCGTGTCTACCGACGTCCTGGAGAACGTTATGCACAGGCCTGCATTGCAGAAAAAGTTAGTTATGGTGGTGGATCGTGCATGATATGGGGAGGTATATCATTGGAAGCTAAAACTGAACCCGTTTTTATTATAAGGGAAGAACGTGGACGGCAAAGGCGAAGTCTTACAGTGGAAAGGTATGTCGAAGAAATTTTGGAAGAGCACGTCGTACCTTACGCCGGATTTATAGGCGATGACTTTATTTACATGCAAGACAATGCAAAGCCGCATACTGCAGCAAATGTCAGACGATACTTAAGAGATGTCGGTATCGACGTCTTAGAGTGGCCAGCTAATAGCCCCGATCTTAACCCAATCGAACATCTCTGGGATGAGTTAAAAAGAAGAATTCGATCAAGGAATCCAGCGCCAGCGACAATTCCAGAACTAATTATAGCAGTCGAGGAAGAATGGGAAAATATACCTCAGAATACTATAAGAAACTTAATTCTCTCTATGAGTAATAGAGTACAGAATGTACTTAGGGCTAGGGGGGAAATACCAGATATTAATATTAGACATATCGCACCCGTTACAGAACAGTGTTATAACACAAAATTTTGAAAAATGTGTTTTTAGTGTAATTACGGCTCTTATTAGGATCTACCGACCTGTATAACTGGCATATTACATATAACTATAGCATAGTTTCATGTAATATGCCAGTTATACAGATCAGTAGATCTCAATACGAGCAGTAATTACACTAAAAACACATTTTTCAAAATTTTGTGTCCTGTATTATTGTTATTGAGTATTCTGTTATTGTGTATTCTCTAATTGTGTTTTGTTATTGAGTATTCTTTTATTGTGTTCTGTATGGTTGTTATTGAGCATTCTGTTATTGTGTTCTGTTATTGAGTATTCTGTTATTGTGTTCTGTATTATTCTTATTGAGTTTGCAAGTTTTTTGTGGATTAGGCCTAATGGGGAAACCAGTATAAAAAAAAACGAGCTAATCACTTTACCTCATGGGTGGCTTGGAAATAAGTGCTGGTAAATAGGAACAAATTTGATGGAAAAATAATACATATTTTTTTAAAATAAACTGCTTATGGAATATATGTGGCTGGACTATAATTGTGTGGTTCTGAACTATTGTTGTGTTAAATTACGGTATGGAATATTTGTGAAAAAAAAATTGGAAAATGTACAAAAAAAGGAATGGAATTATTATTTTGAAAAGAATAGGAGTAAATGCTGCCAGGCATGGGATATACAGCTGCCTCAAACCATTTTTAAAACCTAATTCTGTATGAAAAACATTGGGAAATATGACTATAACGTCTATAATATTTATGTAGATAAATTTTAACTATAGTGTATACACATTGATAACCTAGCCTCAACCGTGTAATGTTGGTTAGTTTTAGTGTTTTGTTAAATTAAATTGAATGTTTTATTGACCATAATGTAATGTAACTAATAATAACGAAAAACAGCATTGTTGTAAAAAAACATACACGTCTAATACGTTTTTTTGTGTTTATAATTGTTATTAAATAATTTTAATAAAATTTAAAATTTTGTTATTGTTATTTTATTTGATAAAATATTTTGTTTAAAAAAAATTAAAAAGCAAAAAGTCCTTAAAAAGACGTTAGAACTTGTTTTTGGAGTACCATTAGAGATTTAAACAGTCTGTGCAAAGTTCGTTCGACATATATGCCTCAAAACGCAGTCTGAGCTGGGAACCAAAAAGTTGCTAACGCAGAAAACGTGTTAATTTTTTACATTTACATTTACATTTACATGTTTGTTTAACCTCGTACTATTCTACTTAATTAAGCATCCCCTAAGTCCAGGACTTGTGTGGGCTAGTAGTAGAGGGAACCACCGGCTTATACTGACTTTCGAACCAGTTTCTAGGGTGTGTCCGTTTCACTTATCGCCTTCGCCAAATTTCAATTATTAATTAACTGAAAAAGGCAAATCGGAGCCAGTGAGAATCGAACTCACGATAGTAGACTTGCTATGCATACGCGCTAGCCACTACGCTATGCCTCCCATTAAATGTATTTATTTAAGCTAAAGTTATAGAAGTGCAATAGATCTTTATATTCTATCGACGCTTTTCCGTCATATACAGTTTTACACTAGCCCACTGATTAAAAAGTCACTTTTTCCGAAAAACTTTAATTTCTCCTAAATGAGAAGACTTATGATAAAAAATAAAAGAAGGAATCAGTCACAATAAGTGTGGCTTTTAGAATAAGTTTTAAAACTTATGGAAACATTTAAGTTTGTGGTTAAATTGCATCAAAAAAGATTGGGTAAAAAAAAACATGACTATTTAAGCAATGTAAACCCAGTTTAAACATGTTTGCACCAGAAACTTAAATTAAATAAATAAAAGTTAAGGACTTAAGCTTCAAATTAAAAAATAAATCAATTAAATCCACTGTGTAGTTTTTTTGTTATTTGCAAAAATGTTTATTTTCAGAAAAAACCGTAGATCTCCTAAACGAGAAAAGGAAAATTAAAAAGTTAAAAAAGAAATTACTCCCATTTAATTGGCCTATAAAATCAATTAATTAAATTGTAAAAAAATATGCAGTGGCAAACCGTGCGCATATCGAAAGAAGCAGTAAAAAAACATAGCTGTGTAATTTTCATTGCTGCCGGTTTAAAAAAAGATTTTTGATAATTTTTATTCCAGTAATTAAGAGCTAAAAGTTCAAGCTTTAAAATAAAAAAAAAGGTCAAATAAATCTATTGAATAGTTTTGGAGTTATTAGCATTTGAAAATGTGTATTTTTTTAGGTGGGCCGATATTTTTGAGCAGAAGTGTATTTTCTTAAATAATATCCCACATACACTGAAAGTATGTGCAATGTAAAACTTTCAACAGTTCTAAATTAGGACCTAAAATTTAAAGTAGGAAGAAAAAACACCTAACAAATTATTACAATAAACTGAAAAAATCCATAATCTTCTGGAAATATAACAGTTTACATCTTAAAAAAATATTTTTGACAAATTGTCATATGAAAGATTATAACTTGACATTCAAACATTCAAACTTTAAAAATGTATACCTTTAGCTACTGGTATGTTTCCACAGAAACCGATTGGGCGATTTACGCAGTTTTATAGGTAGTTGTAACAGCTTCTGGGATTGGTGGAAACAAAACGTTCTTATCTCAAAATTTCATACATACACCCCCCTCAAATTTTGCTCAATTTTTGTCTATTGCTGTATGAGCGCACATATAATTTTTTTAACGTGAGTTCTGATACACCCTGTATAAGTATTTCAAATTGAATTTTAGATTATTAGGTTAACTAACCTAAATTTTCACCCCGGTCTGGAAACGATTTTTAGCTCAACTTCCAAACAACCCAAATTTTTTTTCATAACTTGATTATTTAGAGCTCTGGTATCAATTTAAGACCAAATTTAAAAAAAATCTATCAGTGCGTTTTTTTTTATTTGCAAAAAACACCTAAAATATAGCATTTTCTCAGCTTCTCATGAATTGAGTATTTTCTTTTATTATTTGAGATAAAAGGAGATAACATTACAAAATCTTACAAAAAAAGTTTTTAATGCAATAAAATAATTAATAAAGCGCACAGTGGCTCGAAAAAAAAAATTGTAGCAAAATGAATTTTATGTAAATAATTTAAATTGTATTCAAATTGGACGTAACCAGATTGTCTGTAAATTATTATCGAGAGTGTAAAGTATGTACAGGGTGTCTCAAAACCGAAAAAGCACATCTTTGTTAAAAAATTAGAAAACAGTTTGATATAATAATTTTAAAAAAAATTCTTTATTTAAGAACAGAAAAACAAAAATATAATATAATATCTATAACTAAAAGAAAATGTAATATTTATGAAATTTTTAACTTATATAACGTTTAAATAATAATTATTATAATTAAAATTATAAGTGGATACTGTTATAATATCTAACAGCTCTAAGCAAAGAAATGGCATATCCTGGATTACCCAAGTTAATTTTGAATCTATTCCAAAAAAATTTCCAATCCGCGTGTACGCTCTCAAATGCCTGCTCAGAGTATGGGCCTAAAGGTTCTTTTTTAAGTCTAATAAAATCTTTAATGTGATGGATAACAGTATGTATTTTTGGGGTTGGATTTATATTTAAATCTTTAAAATCATATAAAAATAAATCTATATACTTAAAGCAGTTTGGATCTAAATTTTTTCCAAAACAGGATTTAACAACTAATCTAAAGCTGTTAAAAGATTGCACGTATTTTAAACATTGTAGTGGTGCAATGCCTCTTAAATAATCAACATTGTTTAACAATTTGTTGCAAGCATTTCCATCAAATGAAAAACCTGACCCTCTAGTGAAATCTTTCTCGACCCTGCAGTGTTTAGCCCACCTATGTGTCATTTCTGGATAATCTTTTTCCATATTATTAAATAGTAAAGAGATTACTCCTAGCAACAAATGTAGCTCGGGTGGCGGAATAAATTCTATTATGCTTAAATCTGGTTTTAAAGTAACTATTGGAGGATGTATATTATTTTCATATTGATTTAATTTAGTTTTATCTCCGCCAGTTTCTCCCCACCAAGCTGAATATTGTTGATTACTTCTCTGTAGAGATCTAGAAATGCCAACATCAAAAAGATTATTTTTGTGTGCATTACACCACGTACAGGGATAGGAACAACTATGTGACTGTATTCCAAACAACATGTTTAATATTTTTAGATCAGCAGAAACAGAAAATTTATCTTGTATTGAGTTTAAATTTAAAAGCTCCCACAATAATTTTACATTGTGGTAATTTTCCTGCATGGATGAAACTATGGCTAGTACCAAAGTTTTTTTAACCCCAGAATCACAATTTTTTTTAATTTTACCTGAATTTGTACTTAATGTAATGCAAATTTTTAAAAAATTTTGGCCGGCGTCAATGCCGATCTTTATAATAAATGTTTCTTCATAACTTCTTTCTTTGGATACATAATTTATCAAACCTTGTACGTCGTTGCAGTAGACAATGTTTCTTTTTTCCCATTTTTCTACTTCATCTTTAGAATAAAGAATATTTTGAAATGTGAAACTAAAAAAATCATCTATTTGGTGACGATGTTCTTGAAGTTGAGGCACTATGTAGGATTCTACACTTTTTCTTCCACTCGTTTTTCTTACTGTATGCAGAATTTTTTTAACTTGGTTTCCGGAAATATTTAACTCAGACTGCATATTTACAACGTCACTTAAATTAATGTTAGTTTTTGAACTTGTTTTTGGTCTTATTACAATTGAAAGTGGTTTCCCAGTAAGAGTGGGTAGTTTAGTTTCAGTATTTGGCTTTTGCTTAGCTAATAGAGTAGAAACAATCCTGTCCCTACTATTTTCTGTGGATAATTGAGCGATATTTATAATTTTTTGCTTTTCAGTGCATTTATGTGACTTTCCACGACAAATTTCGCTTAAACAGTTGCAGCATAGTGTTTTCCAATCTGAATTTCGTTTTACTTTGGCTTTAAAAACTTTTTTTCGTTGTGGATATTTAACATTTTGGTCTACTGCTTTAAAGCTTTTTAAATTTTTAAGTCTGTTATCATTTTGCTTGATAGGAGCCCTGGAACATTTACGCATTAAGCAGTCGCATAATCCTTTTTTCCATATAATTCTGTTGTACGTATAATCAAAAACTTTAATTTTAGTCTTGTCTTTTTTTCGTACATATAACAATTTTAGACACGAAGGACAAACCGAACTTGGAAAACTTTTATCTTTTTCATGGTAAATCTTAATTTCTTCTTTTATGGTACCTAACAAGGTACTTGGTATTCTACTTAAGTTTTTTGCTTTAGTAAAACAAATCAAACATAAAAGGCTCCGGTTGTCTGCATGCGTATTTTTAACACGATTACTGGTTTTATTATAATTAATATACTTCATAGTTTTAAATACGGGTTGAGTATTGATAAAAAATCACTTTAATATACTAAATTATAAGTTCCGCATAAATAAAAATAATGTTTACAATACTTCTCCCAACTGACATAAGGCTACTAGATTTATTATCTTTATAAAAGTGTCAAATTTTTATAAGCCCACTAAGTTTATTAAAGAAAAATCTTTAAGTATGTCGAATATAGTCATTAGATTGACAAGTCTTTAACTTGAAGAAAAAGTATAGTCTATAACACGTATGGAATATTCATTTCGCGCTCGCGGGATCATCAGACTTACCTGCCGGCTCATATAACAAACTTTGCGCTCACGCAGAATATTGTATATTCCATACTAGTTACAGAATACGTTATTATAATACTCAATACTTGAGAAGCTGAGAAAAAGCTATATTTTAGGTGTTTTTTGCAAATAAAAAAAAACGCACTGATAGATTTTTTTAAATTTGGTCTTAAATTGATGCCAGAGCTCTAAATAATCAAGTTATGAAAAAAAACTTGGGTTGTTTAGAAGTTGAGCTAAAAATTCTTTCCAGACCGGGGTGTTTTGTCACATATTTTTGGTATTTTTCTTTGTTTTATGTTTTGTTTTAAAGTGTTTTTATGTATAAATATGTATTTAATAAAAGTAATTACATGTTTTAAAATTTAACATTTAATTTAATATTTATTTTGTCCGAGATTTTGTGCATTTTTTATGTTTCTATGTATAAATACGCATTTAATAAAAATAGTTACGTGTTTTAAAATTTAATATTTAATTTTATTTTGATTTTGTCTATTTTTTTTAAATATTTCTATGTATAAATATGTATTTATTATTTATATAAAATTTTATATTTAATGTTATTTTGATTTTGTCCAGAATTTTTGGACAAAATCAGTTTTTTTTTTGTTAAGTCCGCCTAAATTTGATTACTTCCGTCCAGTTTTGTCCACCCAGACAAAATCAAACAACTCTGTGCTTTTGTGAATTTGACAGCTTGTCGCCCGGTGGATTTAAAGTGTATAAATATGTGTTAAAAACCGTCTTAAACTTTTAAAAGTGTGCCTGCTTTGGCTTTTGGACTACCCTTGATTTAGAATTTATCGTTTTCAATTTTTCCTGAAACATTTCTTCATTAAATATCAACTACTGCTGTATCCAAAAAAGACAAGTCTAAACTTATAGCAAACATTTTGTAGAAAAATAGTAGACTAAGAACAATGAAATCGGCCACGTAGTTTTTGAAATATTTAAAGTTAGTAAATGTATTTATTTAAATCCGGTGTCTTGATGACGTCATAAATTTTGTCCTGTTTTGGCAGCTTGTCTCCCGAAGGATTTATAGAGTCATTTATGTGTATAACATACATATACATATACTTTAAACTTTTCAAACCGGTATCTTTTATATATTTTTTTACACAAATTTTCAAAAATCAAAGATTCAGGAAAAAATGAATTTTCCATTTTTTATATATTTCTTCGTATACTACTATATTAAAAAAAAACTTTAATAATTCCTTTAAATATCATTTTAAAGAGCAATAAAGTATGTTTATAATGAGACCTAGAGCAATAAATTCGAGTTATTACACTGCCCGCCCATTAAATTCTGGACACCTAAAAAAATTACATTTTTTAAATTCAAATATTTCAAAAACTAATTAATGGATTTGACTGGTTCTTTTTTTTTAAGCTTAAACATTCTCTACTTTTGTTTGTTTTTAGAATGATTAAAATTTTTTTTTTCGTATTAACAGCAACAAATAATGTACAACCATGTGTTTTACCCCATCTTCTAGGACTTGCATGGTACGCCACTGCAACTGTTTATCAAATTATTAAAGTCTTTCTTATTGCCGCAGTTTTAATGAATATTTTCTTTTTTATATTTTTACATTTTTACTTCTGGTTTAGGAAAGTACTACATGAATTTGATTGATGCTGTGCTTTAAATTTGAAGCTTAACCGAGTTACGTTTTTCTTCTAATCAAGTTTATCAAAAACATAAATTGGGTTTGAAAAACCCGAGTAGAAGAAAAAATAGGGTCACTCCGTCCGACGGCAGTTCTGCGAAATCACCGTTAAGCCTCCGTCAGACGGCAATAAAAAGTTACCCCGGGATGAAGAAACTGTAGAAGAAGAAGTAAAAGACATAAGCGTAGAAGAAGAATTAAAAGACATGAGCTTCAAATAAAAAAACTCTGATGATTTAGTACTTTTTGAGTTGACTGAAAAAATGACAACTTTCAGGAAAATCCTGATGTCTCCTAAACCAGAAGTAAAAAAGTAAAAAAATAAAAAAGAAAATATTCATTAAATTTGCGGCAATAAGAAAGACTTTAATAATTTGATAAACAGTTGCAGTGGGGTACCATACAAGTCCTAGATGGGTTAAGAAACATAGTTTTACATTATTTGTTGCTGTTAATACGAAAAAAAATTTTTAATCATTCTTAAAACAAACATAAGTAGAGAATGTTTAAGCTTCAAAACAAAAAAAGAATCAGTCAAATCTATTAATTAGTTTTCGAAATATTAGAATTTAAAAAATGTCAATTTTTTAGGTGTCCGGAATTTAATGCGCGACAGTGTATTTACCGATATATTTCAGATTAAAAGACACGAAGTTCGATGGAAAACCGCCATTTTGATAACGTCATAAATCATGAACCAATCAAATCACAGCTTGTCTCCCGGCGGTTTTTTACACTAAATTATGCCTAAAACACACCCTTAAAATTAGAGAGTGAAGTATTTTGCCGTTATTCTTATTCCCCGGAATACAATTGTTTGTCATGCTGCCGATTTTGACAGATGAAGTTAAAAATATTCAACTTCACCGCTGCTGCTGGCTTTTTGAGGTTAGATTTATCGTGTGTCATGTGATTTTGTGTTTGTGAAGAAAAAAACTTTATAGAAAAAGGTAGATTTAAATGTAAAATTACTCGCTACGTGGATTTATTTACAATTTTATTCGTTTTAAACAAAATATTTGGGTAGCGTCGGTTCGCAAAAGTGACATTGTTAATTTTTTTCCTGTTGCTGAAATTTCACGGCAGCATTTCGAAGCTATGAGAACCTGTTTTAATAGTCATTTTTACCTACTAGATACTTATCCTTACTTATTTACTTATTTAGCCTACTAGATATAAACGAATACGTTATTTTAAGCTATGACGGCAGTATAGACCTATACTCCCCTACTACGCTAGAAAGCAGTAACTCCATTTGTCGCATAGCAGCGTTTTCAAAATATTACTCTGATCCAGTAACTTTAGGAATAAACAAAAAAAAAATTGGCAACAGCGCAATTCTTTTTGGGTTCGATTTGGGGATCTAAGAGGAGCTTAAATTCGAAAATTACTTACCCCATCCCCTTGGTCAATTCCGCCATCTTGAATTAAACGGGTGAGTTTTTATTTTGGATATAACTTTTTTCCTCATTTCTCGAAAAAAAGTTACGAGCAAAAAGTTTTTGAGAAAAAAATTCTCTACAAAAATGGTCCTCTTTTCAATTAGTGCATAATTGTTGCACGTCAAGCCTGGACTAATTTTGAATCAAAAATGTAATCACTCTTAGTTTTTTTAGAAATTTGTTTGGGGACATCCCCTGATTAGTTTAAGGGCAAAACGAAAAAAACTCGGGGCGCTTTTTAAGAAAATTCGATTTTTATTGGTTTTTAAAGTTTTTTTAGTGTATGTTTAATTTTTATTACGGATATCGAAAGAGTTTATTTTTTAAGCAATTTTGTAGAATATTTTTGTTTTTGTTTTCATTTGTTTCTAAGATATTTAAAATCAAAATTGACAAAACTAATTTTTTAATCAATTCTGCCATTGCAATAAAATTGAGTTGGCGTTGGTAGGGGGAAGTCGTGTAACGGTGCGCACCTAAGCGAAATTTGATATGACTGGCACCTTAGGGGCTGTCCATATATTACGTAACGCAATTTTTCAAAAAAATTGACCCCCTCCCCCCCCCCTGTGTAACAAACTGTCACATTTAACAACAACCCCCCCTCCCCCCTGTGTAACGCGTAACAATATAAAAATTTGTATTTTTTTTCTAACATATCTTGATACAGAATTCCGCATAATGCAAGACGGTAAAAAGACAGTGTAAAAATGATACATATTTATTATAATAATACATATAGCACTTAATGTACTTAAACGAAAAAATCACTCAAACTTTAAAAAAATATTCATAATCAATATCACACAGGGAAAAAATACTAGGTACCTCTTTTTACACTGAGTGTCACATATAACACGTATATTGTTTATGTACAGGTACACAAAATAGTACACACATTGGTGTTCTGTGAGTACACATTTCGCGCGAAAATGTATCATCGCCGATGGTTCATCGGCAAGATCACGCAAGAACAGGGCCGTAAGATTTTTTTTTAATATCAACGTCAACAGTTTTTTTACTGATTACAATATTATTTAAATATGCATAGTTTCGTCAATTTTTGTGTGAAAAGGGGAATTATGGGCCACTAAATAGTAATTTATGTTGAAATAAAAGTCCAAACCAAGCTTAGGAAATAAACATTAAATTTATTAAATTCCGTTACGTAACGTTTACCTAGACCCTCCCCCTTCCCCCTGTCACAAACTTTAACAATTTCTATGACCCCCCCTAGGCGCGTTACGTAATATATGGACAACCCCTTATGAATATTATAAAAAAATTGTAAGTGGCAAAAGAAGCCTTACTTATTAGACTATCATTACGTATCATCAAAACATAGGTAGCTTTTACCATAATCACAATAAAAATGTAAAACTACAAGAGTTCATTTGCGCACAATTCCCCACCCCAAGGGGCAATGATGTGCACCTGTTGGGAAATTATGCACAAAAAATAAAAAAAGAAAATAATGCAAAAATATTTATTAAACACAAGATATGTATACAGGTTTTCAAAAACTTAATTTTTAAAAGAAAGGTTTTGGAATTTTTAATCGTTTAAAGAACGTTTCCAAAACCCTTCTTTTAAAAATCTAGTTTTTGAACATTTGTATAATTATTTTGTTTTCTACTTTTTAGTCATACGTAACATGTAATTATTAGACAGGTTTTAACTTTAAAACTTGTTTTTTATTTAATTTTATTACTATTTAATTGAATGAGGGGAATGCGCCTCATAACAAAAACTATTTAATTAAATTTAACAAAATTGCATGGATAAATGCAAATGATCATATCCTTCAAGATTATATTTATTTTAGAATAATCGGTCAAGAACTATTAACTAAATTTCCTATTCACACATATTCAAATATTGTAAACAACTTTAATTTGTCAGTCGCCGTTTTTGGTGCTAGCAAATTGTTATACACGCCCCTCAAGCATGGATACCAGATATTTTTTGCTAAATGCCAAACTGGGCTCCTCAATATGGCAGCGCTCCGTGCTGGTAGTTGGTTGTTTGGTGTTTTTTTTTAATGGAGGGCGTTGGTTTACGTAAACATTGGTTTTGCGCCTGTTAAAAAGAAAACACCAAACAACCAACTACCAATTCAAACTCGGAGACGGCACAGCACGGAGCGCTGCCATATTGAGGAGCCCAGTTTGGCATTTAGCAAAAAATATCTGGTATCCATGTTTGAGGGGCGTGTATAACAATTTGCTAGGTTTGGACTTTTTAAAAAGAAAACACGAAAATAACCAAAAACCAAACTAAACTCGACACGAAGTGCTGCCATTGAGGATTCCAGTTTGGCATTTAGCAACTAGTTGCCAGATATGTCTCAGAATACCTCGTAATATAAATTTTCGGTGTTGCGCACAGTTACCCACTGCGCACCGTTACGCTACTTTCCCCTACTAAGTTAAAGCTATTTTTTGGTATTTTTTTTACATAAAATTTCTAGATGGCTCCAAGATAATTTTAAATTATTTTATTTTTGTGAATATCTTAAGGTTGCAATGGCAGACTTGATTAAAAAATGAGTTTTGTCAATTTTGATTTTAAATATGAAAATAAAAACAAAGATATTCTACAAAATTACTTTAAAAAAATAACCTCTTCGCTATATCCGTAATAAAATTGAACATACACTGAAAAAAATATAAAAACAAATGAAAGTCGAATTTTCAAGCACCCAGAGGATTTTTTTTATTTTGCTCCTTAAATAATCAGAGAATGTCCCCAAATCAATTTGTAAAAAAAACTAAGAGTGATTACATTTCTGATTAAAAATTAGTCCAAGCAAGCTCGATGTGCAACAATTATGCACTAATTGGAAAGTGTCAGAGTACCATTATTGTAGAGAATTTTTTTCTCAACAACTTTTTACTCAACTTTTTTTCGAAAGAAAGTTATATCCAAAATAAAAACTCACCCCTTTAATCCAAGATGGCGTAATTTCCCATGAGTGTGAGGTGACTAATTTTCGGATTTAAGCCCCTCTTGGACTCCCAAATCGATCCCAAAAAGAATTGCGCTGTTGCCAATTTTTTCTTTTCTTTGGCATAATTTGGGATAAAGTTAGTGGATCAGAGGTGACAAATGGACTTAATACTTTCTAGCGTAATCGGGCAGTATAGGTACCATTGGTGACATAATTAGCTTGTGCACCCAAAACTTGTACCATTTAAGTCGAACTTGTCACTAAAGTCAAATGATTACTTAACTCAGAAATGATTACTTGACTCACGAATTTGTCAACATGATTCATTTAACTCAGCAAGAAAAATCAATTTTAACTATACATTTACCAAATTTGGTGATAACATAATAAAAATTGCCAAGGAATTAAAGAATTATACACGCCAAAACCAAAATATATATCATAGAAATGAAGGTTCGGGCCAGCCAAAAGATTCAACTGCTATTAAATTAAGTACCTTATTGTTTTTCGTTATTTCACCAACGTTATTTTTTTATTTCTGTTATAAATTTTATTATTTTAGTTATTAATTTTATTATTTTCTGTAACTTTTAAAAATATCTAAGTATATATTTTTTCTAGAAATTAATAAACTTTATACATAGGTGTTTTAAATCCAATTACATTGTACCTACATAAACCTAAAAATGAGACTTAGAATATTGGGATATAAAACACCTTTATGTATTTTGAACATTTTAAGAAATTTAAGTGAATCAGCGCATAAAGTAATAATTAATAACTACTACAGAAGTACTTTCGTGTATGTGACAGTAGGGTGGTTAAAAAAATTCAAACTGAATTTGGAAAAAACGACCTATACCTTAAATTATTCTCCTATAGGGCAATATACTCCAAAAAATAATTAGAGTTGATCGTGGTACATTTAGGGGTGTTTTAGGGGCCCTAAACTTTCAAATTTAGTCTACTTTACAGGTTTATTTCGACTCAATATATCACCCTAACGGTTTTGGAAATGTGAAATGATTTTTAAACCTAAACTTTAACCAATATGTATATATATATATATATATTTTTTTAATTTTCAGGCCGATGAAAAAACTTTTAGGGGTCATACGGGGGCCCCAAAAATAAAAATTTGTACTTTTTTTCATGCTTTTATCATATAAATTCAAACTGACCACTTACTAGGGATAGAAATCTCAACTGCCTCACGCGAATTATGATACCCCTATAACTCTACAATAAACGTGCAAAATTGGGGGTCTGTCAGATAACGGGAAGAGCTCGCTAAAATGCACTATTTTAAGAAATTGCATAATTTACTGTAATTTTTTTCGGCTGTTTCAGAGTTTTTTAATAGTAGCCATTGAAATACTGCGTAATTATGATTTAATATCCTGGTGCTATATTTATTCTTAGCGTTTACTAATTTTGGGACAACTGAATTATTTTTTGGGCCCTGCAAGGGATCTCAATTTCCAAAAATATCCGATTTTATCATATTTATTATAGTTTTTTATTACTGACCGTTAAAACACTCTACTAATTATGATCTAATATCATGGTACTATATTTATTCTTAGTATTTACTAAGCATTGAATAATTTTTTGGGCCCTGCAAGGGGTCAAAATTTTCAAAAATGGCCCATTTTTTCATATTTATTATTGTTTTCACAGTTTTTTGTTACTAGCCATTGAAATACTGCGTAATTATGATCTAATATCATGGTACTGTATTTATTCTTAGCGTTTACTAACTTTTGGGATCACTGAATAATTTCTTAGGGCCTGCAAGGTGTCCAAATTTTCAAAAATGGCCGATTTTTTCATATTTATTATTGTTTTCACAGTATTTTATTGCTAGCCGTTGAAATACTGAGTAATTATCTGCCTTGCTAAGCTGAAAGGTCCTATCTATATATGTTAAACCTATGTAGATAGGACCTTTCAGCTTAGCACGGCAGTTATGTTCTAATATCATATATCTATTCCTAATGTTTACTAGCTTTTGGTGCCATGGCTTAATTTTTTGGGCTCTGCAAGGGGTCCAAATCGCTCAGTTTTCCGGATTTTTCAGTGCTTTTTTTATTATTTGGTATCGCTTAAGCTCAAACTCAGGACTTATTTCACCTATAAAGTCCATTTTGTATTAAAAACTAATGTTCACTACTTGACGAAATTCATTTATAGTCAAGTTGATGTTTATGGCTACTTCATTTTTAAGGCCACTTAATTTTTAAAATAAATTTTATAAGCTAACCTAATTTTTTAATTAGGAATTAAAAAAAATAATAAATCTGATAAAATCGGCCATTTTTGAAAATTTGGACCCCTTGCAGGGCCAAAAAAATTATTCAATGGTCCGAAAGAATAAATATAGTACCATGATATTAGATCATAATTACGCAGTATTTCAATGGCTAGTAATAAAAAATCTCTCAAAACAAAAATATGATAAAATCGGTAATTTTTAAAAATTTGGACACCTTACAGGGCCCATAAAATAATTCAGTGGTCCAAGAAGTTAGTAAACGCTAAGAATAAATATAGTACTATAATATTAGATCATAATTGAGGAGTATTTTAACGGTTAGTAATAAAAAAAATCTGAAAACAATAATAAATATTATAAAATCGGCTATTTTTGGAAATTTAGACCCCTTGCAGGACCCAAAAAATAATTCAACGGTCCCAAAAGTTAGTAAACGCTAAGAATAAATATAGCACCAAAATATTAGACCATAATTACGCAGTATTTCAACGGTTACTAATAAAACAACTCTGAAACAGCCGAAAAAAAAAAACAGTAAATTATGTAGTTTTTCAGAATAGTGCATTTTAGCGAGCTCTTACTGTTATCTACCAGACTTCCAATTTTGCATGTTTATTGCAGGGTTATTGGGGTATCATATCCGCGTGAGGCAGTTGAGATTTGTATCCCTAGTAAGTGGTCAGTTGGAATTTATATGAAAAAAGCATGAAAAAAATGACAAATTTTTATTTTTGGGGCCCCCGTATGACCCCTAAAAGTTTTTTCATCGGCCTAAAAATTAAAAATATGTATATTTACATATCGGTTAAAGTTTAGGTTTAAAAATCATTCCACATTTTCAAAACTGTTAGGGTAATATATTGAGTCGAAAGAAACCTGTAAAGTAGCCTAAATTTGAAAGTTTACTGCCCCTAAACTACCCCTAAATGTACCACGATCAACTCCATTTTTTTTATAGTATATTGCCCTCTAGGGGAATAATTTAACGTACAGGTCGTTTTCCCAAATTTAGTTTGATTTTTGTTTAACCACCCTAATGTGACAGCTTTGAATATCGACCAGTTACAAGCCAGAGGCCCCAAATGTGGTTAAAAAAGATCAACCACACTAGGTTTCGCTGGATTGTGATTAATTAAAGCCAAAAAGTGTTGCTAGTCATTACTTCCCTATAAAAAATGTCATATTGAAACCTAATGATTCATTACTAATGAATAGAGACGATTCTAAAAGTAATTTTTAATGCGTATTTGGAATCGTCTAAATGTGTTTTAATACGTTTCAATATGACATTTTTTATTTATCAACCCTATAAAAAATTTTGGATACAAAATTATTAAAAGGAAATTGTATAAACATTATACGATTTTCAATGGACAGAATGCTGTGCCGGGCTTTTTTAGTCCACGGACATGGACTGAAGGGATAGATTTTTTTTGTATCCGTTTAATCTGCAATTTGATATTTAGAATCTATTTGTTTTAATCTGTGACTGTTTCAATTACTGATTGATTTTGAATCCGAAATTTAGTTTAGAGAAACTAAATTTTGTTCTATTGTAAAACGTTTATTTTTTTATTCAGGTAAGAAAAGGAAGTCAAATAATTTGGACAAAGAACAAAGAAAATTAGAAAAGGAGGCAAAACTTGTGGAGAAACAACAAGAAAAGGATAGAAAAAAATTAGAAGCGGAAAATAAGAAAAAAGAGGCAGCAAAACAAAAAGAATTAAAAGAAGCTTTAAAAAATGTGGATAAAAATCTAAAGCCAGATGAATGTATTAAGGTAAAATATTTCGGAACACAAAGGTATATTTTTTTGGGTAGAATGTACACTTTGTAATCGTTTATTATACTGTGCGGTCCAAAAGTTCACCCCTCCCCATCTTAACTTTTGAACGAGTTGAGATATCGACTTTTTAAATTTATAACCCGTAAATAAGAAAACTTAAGCTGTCTTTTTGGATATATTTGATATTTTTAGCTTTTATAATGCCCTCCCTGCATGGGAGGCAATTTTTCTAAATGGAAAGGGGGTCGTGTGATACATTATATTAGTCTTTAAAATTTTCTATTTGATTACAATTTTTTTAATTTTTTCGAGACAATCTTTGGGTGTTTAAAATAGGGTTGAAAATGGTAATTTTCGTCAAAATTTCTTTAAAAAACTTAAACAATTTTTAAAAAATGGTTTATTTTATGATACAAATACGTCAATTATACTTTTAAACTAATTTTTTTCAAGGTCATTTTAGGATCAACTATGTTTTTTTAAATAGAAATATATTTTTTACAGTTATTTAATTTTCCTCAAAAAAATAAAAATCTTCTGTAAAAAACTTTTTTTATCGGACTTTTAGTTGCAGAGATAATATAGCCACACTAAATTAAAAAAATTGGATCACCGACGGACTCGACTAGTCAATTCATATGTATTTTGAGCCACTGAATCCGAATCGGAGGTCGTATTTTAAAAGTTAGCTCCCATTTTCAATATAACCCCAAAAAAACTGTTCGCAATAATATGATATGTTTTTTGAGTTTATGTTGAAAATGGGAGCTAACTTTTAAATTCCGACCTCAGATTCGGATTCAGCGGCTCGAAATACATAGGAATGGACTAGTCGAGTCGAAGATCCAACTTTTTTAATTTTATGTGGCTGTGTTATCTCTGCAACTAAAAGTCCGATCAAAAAGTTTTTTACAAAATATATTTTTTTTTATGGGAATTAAATAATAGTAAAAAAGTATATGTTTCTATTTAAAAAAAAAAACATAGTTGACCTTGACTACGCCATTTTGTTTCCCCCATTAAAATAAACAACTTTTGTCCAACATTTTTTTTTCTAAAATGCATAGTATTCGAGATATTCAGTTTCATGTTAAAAAAAAAAAAAAACAACCGGTATAAACTAATATTTTAAGAATACTGTTTTTTCTTCAAAAGTCCCCATCACTCAGCAATAAGGGTTGTGATCGAGTATACTTTATAAAAATTGTGTTGTACTCGCGTATATTTTTAACGCGCTTATATTTTATGGGCTGGTGTTAAAACCGAGTATATTTGGGTAATTATGCGCTAAACGTGTATGCTTTCATTATCTGATGAAATTCAAAGAGTGCGTATCCTGTATTGTGATTTAGTATATTTAAGAAAATTGCGCTCTGTTTACGTAGGGACACTAGATCTAGGTCTTAAGTTAGCAAGGCCTTGCTAACTAGATCTAGTGTCCCTATGTTTACGGGTGTTACTATTGTGAAATGAGCAGCATCTTCAACTTGTTCTAGTTTATAACTGTCAACATTGATTCCGGAGTACTAAACGAATATTATGGAGAAGCAATCATTCAAACTTTGGATAAAAGTAACATTAACTACAAACAAACTTCACAACTTACCCCAAATATAATAACATGGACTAGAAAAATACACACTTTGGATGCATGGGTTCGTACATATTCTGTGACTGTAAATCTGTATGATAGTGGAAGCCAATTTGATCAAAACCCTGGTGGAAAATAACTTTAGAACGACTTGACCTAACGTTAGATCAATGTTGTTTGAATTTTAGATGCCTACAGTTAGGATCTAACGTTAGAATAACGTTTATCTAACGATAGAAGTATTACCAAACGTTAGATAAACGTTATTATAACGTTAGGAATTCTAAAGTTAGATATCGGGACATTTATACATTAAATACGCGTTAGAAAAAAAACGTTTATCTGACGTTAAGTTTCTACTAGGCAAGTAGCTTTATCTAACGACAGTTTATCCCAAACACTTCATTTCACTTCGTACAAATTTGGGGGTTTGTTCTACAAAAGATCTTAGATTCTTTTGATATTTTTTTTATTGCAATCGTACATCTAAATTAATGATAAATCTAAAATATTTCTTTCATCTGACATCCAGTTCTGTCTCTAGGGGACAAAGAATACTACCCCTAAAAAAGTCAACATTTCATTATTCTAGCATAATAAATTTATTTAAAAAGGTAAAAATTTGAAATTTGGTTAAAAGTTGGCTCTCATGGTTATCTATGGTTTTGTGATTTTTTTTTTCAAATTTTGTACATAGAGGGCGCTGCAGCCAGTTTAGAGTAAAAAATGGCTTTTTTTCGACGCCAACAGATGGAGTAAGCAACGCTCGTCAGAAAAACCAAATATTCCTTTCGATAATATAAATATTCCTTTATTAATTTTAATTATTCTATTTTAAAGGGGTCTTCAGAAACGCGCCGCGGCTTCAAACTGTGGTCCTTAAAAAAATTATTTCAAAGGTTAAAAATTAAAAATTTGTTTACAAGTTGACTAGCATGGTTAGCTATGTTTTTGTAAAAAAAAGTTTTCAAATATTTATACACAGGGGTCGCTGCAGCCACTTTTCGGTAAAAATATTGCTTTTTTTTTCGACGCCAACAGATAGCGTAAGCAACGCTTGTCAGAAAAACCAAATATGCCTTTCGATAATATAAATATTCCTTTATTAATTTTTATATTTCCATTAACGACACTTTAAGTGCTCGCCTATTTTAAAGTGGGGTCTACAGAAAAGCGCCGCGGCTTCAAACTGTGGTCCTTAAAAAAATAATTTCAAAAGTTAAAAATTAGAAATTTGTTCACAAGTTGACTAGCATGGTTAGCTATGTTTTTGTAAAAAAAAAAAGTTTTCAAATATTTATACATAGAGATCGCTGCAGCCAGTTTTCGGTAAAAATATTGCTTTTTTTTTCGACGCCAACAGATGGCATAAACAAAGCTTGTCAGAAAAACCAAATATGCCATTCGACAATATAAATATTACTTTGTTAACTGTTTTATTTATATTGATTACACTTTAAGTACCCGTCGTTTAGTCCATTTTAATGTTGGGTCTGCATCGAAGCGCTGCGGCGCATCACACTGTAGTCCATAAAAGTAGACTTGATTCTTTTCTATTGTCTTAAAATTTTTATTTTGGTATATCTATTCAAATCTGATAATATGAGGGTAATCAAACTTCTCCTTCCCCTAATTGGGCCCCTAAAATTCGTAAAATTGAGCAAAAACAGTAAAAATCTTTGAAAATTACCTATAAATTACTTATTATTTGCTCCTAAAACACTTAAATTCGGAAATTAACAAATTTAAAAATTTTAGGGGCCCAGTTAGAGCCCTTAAAGTAGGTTGGTCACCCTCATATTTTTAAATTTTCTAGTTCCTACACCAAGATAAAAATTTTCAAGGAATAAAAATTAATAAGGTTCACCCTAAAGGACCACAATTTGAAGCGAGGGAGCTTCGCTGCAGACCCATATATAAAATGGGATAAGTGGCAGGTACTTAAATTGTAGTAGATATAAATATGGCAAATAACAAAGGAATATCTATGCTATGGAATGCAAAAATTGTATTTTCTGACAATCTATAGGCGACGTGAAAAAGCTCTTTTTTTTAGCGAAAACTGACTGAAGTTTCCCCGATGTATTAAAATTTTAAATATTCTTTTCACAAAATTATAGCTAATAACGAGAGTCAGTTTGTGAAAAAATTTCAAATTTTTAAATTTTCAAATAAAAATGTTATGGGCCATAGTTTGAAGCGACCTTGCGCCGCGGCGATTTGCTGCAAACCTAACAATAAAATGGACTAAACGTTTTTCGTCGAGTTTTATTCACGCGTGAAAGCCAACTTCATAGTAGTAGTTCTTCTGATGAATTGATTGGCCTAGACCGTGTAGCTCCGCCTATATTCATCGAAATATCAAGCGGAAAAAATCCACTCGAAGCCAGAATAGACCCCCAGATAGCAACCTTACATAGGGAACTAAATTTATGCTGCCAACCATACTTATATGCACAAAAAGCGGGAATTGACACTTCTCAATTTATGACATGTTTAATATTTTTTCATCGTGTAAATGTGTGTTATTTATAAGAGGTTAAAATAACTTGACGTTTGTCAATTTATGAAATGAAAATTCAGCGGCAGTTTTTGAGTGACTCTTATTATAAAATTAAAAGTTCTTAAAATTTAAACTCACTATTAGTATCTATATTTATTAATTTACGAAAACTTTAGTACACCATAACATCCAATCATTAAAATAAATAATATAAAAAACTACTATGTTTAATGGATTATTCTTCATAAACACTTTATCACAGTTTTGACCATTGCATCAACCCCATGGGGCCCAGATGGGCCCATCTGAATAATAATTATTATAATATTCTAATTATAATTTGATACACCATTCTTGGTTTAGATAAATTCTGTGATTCTATGAATTCTATTCTAAATTAGGATTTATTTTAGATTAACATTTCAAAAGAATCGTTTACAACGACCATTGTTTTTCTACATTAAAAACTTTATTTGCTAAACTTGCTGCTAATTTAATAGAAGGATTTCTAGATTTTAAACCTATAGATATTTGTGCGAAATTTTCATGAGGGTACAACCTCATGACAAATTTAATTTTAAACACAAAGTTTTAGAAAATTTGTACAATAAGGTACCACATAACTTCATACTTAGATATTTTACTTATTTTTTTCAGATTTTACTATACTATGGTAAATTTACTTCATCCCACCATTTTTTTTTGTTGATTGGGTAATTTTCTTCTTTTTATCCTTAATTTTTTTTATTGCTTTGTAAAGAACCAACACATATTTAGTTTTTCTGGTATACGAGTTATATTTCACTATAATTTTTTTATTTATAAATGTATCACCAGCGTTTTTTCAAGACATTTGCTATCAGTATTTTGATCAATAAATGACATATACAAATAGTTGCCAGTGACAACAAATTAATTTTACAAAATAAAAAATTTCAATTCCCGCTTTTGTGCATATAATTGTACAGAAAGAAACAAATGATCATCAACTCCGATAGATAATGCGCTTACATAAACTCCGCGCAGAATCTCTCTGAGTTGATGCTTACTTGTTTTAATTTTAATTCCGTGTTAACTTGACTTTTTTGTTTGAAATAAATTGTAAATCAAAACATTATCTTAACATTTAAAACCATCCAAACAATTTTTTAAAAGGAAGAAGAATATGTCAAAAAAAACAATGTTTTGTTAAAATAAAGCATATTATAACGCAGTGCTAAATAAAAGTTTCAGAGTAGTTACATGATGTAACAGAATTAAAATAATACTGGTCCGTAAAATTTTTCTATATTTTTTTGTAAAATGATTTAATTTAACCTAAATGTCAAAAAATAACAAAAGTACAATATGTAATAAAAATATCACTAAAGGCACATCCAACTAGCATAATACATAACCATACGATGCCGTGATTGGCTTGATGTGCCGGCATGTATCTTGTGCGCAGGCTTATAACGTTCGCATAAGAGCCTTAGCCATTTTTAAAGCACTAATCGTAGCTGCCTTGGACCAGTTCATACTCAGATAGATTCTGCGCTGAGTTTAACCAGTCCGACGCTAGGTGTAACCCCGTAAGACATTATTAATGATATTTCTTTTTAGTTGGTAAATGTAGACGTAAAAGAAGTTGAAGAAGACCAAGTCCTATTTTTTATGAATCTGAAAGAATTCCTCGTTCACATCAACGAAGAGACGCTTACAGCTCATATTGACTCAATTCTCTCATGTTTGCAAAAGATACAACTCACACTTTCAGTTTACGGACTCACGAAGTACTTGAATTATCTACGAAACAAAAAAAATAACGAATTTAAATCCAATGTAGTGGGTGAAACAAGCAGCAAACATACTAAATGCCATAAAAGTTATGAAGATTTTCCCCATGTTAGTATGAGAACGATTGAAAATGCGTTGTGTGAACTTCAAATATCAAATAAAATTTATTTTCGACCTTTGGAAACACTCGAAGACGTTTCTCTGATTGTGACGGAGTGTACAAAAGCTGTTGCCCAAAGGCCATACAAGTAAGAATGTTAACCTAATTAATTTAGTTGTGCAACTTATATCCGAAACGTAGCCGTTTAATTTTTTTTATATTTTAACGATGCAAGCTGCCTCATTGCGTGGGAGCTTCCCCGCATCCAGTAATAATTTTTTCCACTACTAGCTTTAGAACAAACCATTATTTATCATATTTTCAGACTGTGAAATCAATTTTCTTCACCTATAGCAATAATGTTTTCTCTCCTAGTATGAGTAAATTTTATAAACAATTGATATCTGCCACTTGATTTTCCGTGAACTGCAAAGACATGTCATTGCTTATAATTTTTAATGGACAAAATGCAAGAATATTTTGTCATTGGATAAAAAATGAGCATGGCAAATATTAAAAATGAATTCATTATAATAGAATATAACATATTATTCAGTAAATAAACAACTTACTAGTGTTTTCACACATTTTAAAAATATCAAAATGCCACCCACTATAACTGTCAAGTTTCAGTGAATAAATCAATTTATTCATTTGTTTTCAGAAATGGCGATTTCAAAGGATACTTGTTTTTGCGCGGTTAATTAAGATCCAGCAAACATTTTTGTTTAATATTGATATAAAAATGTTAAATAATAAAAATAAATGCGCTAGTGGTGAAAACAATAATAACGGTAGAGAAGACCATTATAGCCTCGCACTCTTAACCTCGCACTATAAAAAATGTCTTCTCTAGCTTGGTATATAATTAATATTTTTAGTCGCCATTTTCAAGAAAAAACCATTATCTCACGAACCGTAAAAGTAATACAAAAAGTGCTTACTTAGGTTTTGGAAGTTTAAAAACAAGTAGGGCAAGTTATCAAGAGTTACTTTTTTTTGAGATATCAAAAATAAATTCCTCTTTGTAACTCCATCCGGGGACATACTGTATATCGCACTTGAATATAAACCCCTTATTAGATCCAAAAGTAATTTTTTATTATTTTAAAGGTTAAAGACGCAAGAAAAGTACAAAATGAAAGCGGAATTCTTTGCCGGAGACAATAAGGATTGTGTACAAGTGGATAAAAATGGAAACGGTTTGTCAAGATTATGGAACCAAATACTAACAATGTTTCCATTGGCCAGATTGGAAACTGCTGAAGCTATTGCATCCGTTTATCCAACTCCAATTACATTATGGGAGGTAAGTTTTTTTTTTGAATTAAAATTACTAATCAGTGTACACGAAAATCCATATAACTCGCCACCGTTTAATTTCGACCCTACGTTTTTTACATTGTTTAGTTTTAGATTTTTTATTATATTTTTATTCCGGTATTTAGTTTAAAACCAAAACTTAAAAAATAATTTTAGGCCTATGAAAAATGTGCAAATGAAGACGAGGGCGAAAAACTAATACAAGATATACCAATACGTAGAGCTGCGGGTCCTCTGACAACGAATCGTAAAATAGGTCCTGAAATGAGTAAAAAAATATACAACTTTTTTTGTTCCCAAGAGGATATTTTATTATAAAATTAGTTACTGAATTTTATAAAGTTTAACAATATATTATATTATTATCATTTTTTATCATTTTCCATTTAGGTTTTTGTAATAAATATATTTTAGAATTTCTCTTTTCTATGTTTAATAACAGTAAACAAATTTAAGCCTAAATAAATTTTGGTAACAAAGTCTAAAATTATTAAATTAAAATTCAATAAACAATGAGAAACATAAAAATAATAAATACTGGGATTGAAATGGGATATTGCAAGAACTGACAGTGTACAAACTTTTTTTGAATCGTTTATAGATTTTAACAAATGACTGTTACTTGTAAATAAACTATAATTAACAAACTGGAATACCATCAAAAAGAAAACTAAGGTCAATATTTTTACTGGAACGCGACAATCAACCGTAAATAAAGTAATAAATAAAAAAATAGAGAAGTGGGGTGACTTCGGACGGTGTGGGTGACTCGGACACTTTTTAGCAAAATTCTCTGAACCAAAGCAAGTGTGCACAAGTTGTGGGGTAATGTCCATAGGTTATGGGGTTAAATTCCACAACGTGTGCACACAACCCCACAATTTGTGTACACGTGCTTTGGTTCAGAGAGTTTTGCGGAAAAGTTTCCGAAGTCACCCCACTTGACGGTACTGGATAGATATCATGCTTGTTGAATTATATACAATGTGGAATTTTAATAATGAATAAATTCCATAACACTGAAAATAATATTTTTAGAAGTCTCTCGAACATATTATGCCAAGGGATTCGTCATTTTGATTCTGGTTTTAACAGGTTTTTGAAAATTGGATCAGCGGTTCTCGAGTTAATGACATTTATTTCTTTCAAACTGATATTTTTAATGAAATACAGCTCGCTTGGGAGACGATATTTGACCTATGTCATGAACTTTTTTAATATTTGTTGACATTTTATAACTTTTCTTATGATCTTATGAATTTCTTAGATTTTCGTATTTATAAAAAAAGACAAATGCTTTGCTCAATAATAAAAAATGTAAAATTGTAAATGAAATTTAATTAAACGTAAACAAATAATACAAAAAGTGTATGTCAATTTAAAAGAATTGTTGAATAACCCGAGAAACCCTGATCAAATTTTCAACAAAAAAAAAACTGTTGAAACCAGAATAAAAAAATAGTCCCGATCTAAATAAACATCGACCTGTCCGAGGAACCTTTCTAAAAAATTTATTCATTTTTAAAACTCCACACTGTATTTAAATTTAAACCATAGAAAAATAAACCACAGAAAAAATGTTATCTCTCCAAAATATAAATTTATTGTCTATTAAACAAACATTACATTTGTTTCGACTTTTTTAACATAGTCATTTAAATTTAATTTAATATGACACTTTTTCATTTAAAAAGATAGTACATACTTTTATGAATAAACATTAACAAATAAAAAGATCCCAACGTAATAATTATAATTTATTAATTTAAAAGAATAATAATCATATATAATACTGTTGCAGTAAACCAAATAAATAAAGAATTGGATTCGATTCATCTAAAGATGTAATCCAAATTCTAAAATGTACCTTTATTATTGTGTTGTTTTTGTATCAATTTCAATTATAAAATTAAAACTAATTAGTTTTATGTGAAACGCATTTTAACAGAAAAAAAAATATGTTTATACACTGTCAGTAGTTCTTTTGACGATAACCCGTATACACATGCTTTTACATTTGAAACATAAATTAACTAATAGAGAGTGTCTATATAAGTACCAACGCTAGAAATATTTCTTTAAACCGCTTGGATTAAGCGTAAATATTCTATATTATTGAAAAAATTTGATCAATAAGAGATTAAATTATGAAATCCAATATTAATTCAAACAAAAATTGTTTAAAGTTCAACAGGAAACTAGCCTTTAGATTAAAAATGTAATTAACTATTTTTTCTACCAGCATACCAGTAGCCCGAAAATCCGTTCATTTCGCTCTAGCGGTTTTTTTTTTTCGTAAACTGCGATACTTTTCTTAATCTTTTATCCCTGGAAAACCCTTAGCGTCACCCTATAGAGGAGCTAAAATTTGAAAATAGATTATACATTATGCCCATTTTTTAAAAATTTTAATAAAATTACTGGTTTTGTTACTATACTCTTCACAGCGCGTTTAGCATTCAGTTTTTTTTAATAAACAAAGCCCTCGGTAGATTTGTTTTATTTTCGCTGAAAATCATATAAATGGACGGTACTATCGAGTGAAGGGAATTTCAGAGTTACCAAACAAACAAAAAATAACCACAAAAAAGCACTGTGAGTAAATTAACAAAAAGACGGTTTGAGATAGAATAATTTTGACACAGATTTAAATTGAACGGAAACAATTCTATAAAGTAAACTTTTATTTTCTTTTTAGGCAAAAAAAATAATTGCTAATGCTCGCTGCTGTCTAATAGGGTGGCTAAAATAATTCACCATTGGATTATTTTAAAACCTCTTTTTTTTCATAATTGGACAAGGAATCAAGTTCTGGTAGCAAATTTTGTGATGCTCTATATTAGTCTTTTTACTTTTATGCCGAACCGTGTTATTAGATATCATTGTTGCTACAGGAAACATTTTTTTTTCAACTCAATATTAAACATGGCGACTTTTATACTAGAGCAATAAAACTGTTCGTATTTACAATCTGCAAGCAATATCAAATGCTTTTTGTAGAATACGTTCATTTTTAATCGACATATTTTTTAATCAATAAATCAGAACTATTTACTTCAATCATATGTTAATAAGAACTTTGACATACTTCTTGAGTTACTTCATCTGTACGGATAATTCGATCAAATGTGGATCGATAACAGTTGTAGGGGTAAATATATAAATATTACAAAGTTTACCCCTAATACCAACGTCTCAACAATCGAGAAAATTTTTTTAAAGAAAGAAATCGTTTTATTCCCGTTGTTTCTATTCGTGTTTTTGGTGCTAAGCAAACAATTGAGTAAAATTAAGCACAAAAAAAATAATAGATGTGACAAGTTATAGCATATAACATTAATATTTATAGAACTCGGGTTTCATTCAAGAGCATTACATAAGCTAAAATGTCTTGGCAATCAGTTTGAGTTTTATGTTTTCTTTTTACCAACGATATACTTAGAATAACTTATTCTCCTCCGCTGTCGCAATAATTAATTTAACTTTATTTGGCAGAAGTTTTTAGACTTGTAATATATAATTTTTGTGAATAATTTTTTTGAAATACACGGTATTATAGACATCGTGACTACCGCTTACCGTTTACCGCCTGCACATATGATAGATATGCGCGACCCCCCCCCTGAATACGGCCTTGGATACCAGATATTGTCTAGTGCTAAAATACTATTAATTTAACCAAAACAATATTCGTTTATAAAAAAAATATAACAAAAGATCTAACTTCATACATGGTTTAGTTAAACTTAAAGGGGGGTTCATTGTCGTCTTCTTGTTTTATATAAAAAAAGATCTAAGTCTTATATTTTAAAAATTTAGACCGAAAAGTATTAGTTAAACTAAAAAATGTACTATGTATTAATTGCCAAAAATTTCGGAGTTGGAATCTTTTTATCTCATCAATAAATGCTGCCTTTCACTATTGTTGAGCAGGATCGTCTTATATACGAAGTAACCCTAGAACCATCAATATAGATACTCTCTAATTAACTTAACTTTAATTCAATAAATTAAATTCAATTAAAACCTTTTTTTGTTCAATATTTAACGTTCTTTGGGGGAATATAGTCGGGATCATCGTCATCGATTTCCTCTGCCGCCCTTTTCATCAACTCCTGGTTCACCATCATCTGATGGTTGAGGGGAATGGGGTTATTAAACGTTTGTTGCTTAAACACGGTAATGTTTTTCACGTCCGACGTTGCTAGATTTGGTTTAGGTACTGCGGTTGCTACTAATTCGTTTTCGAGGTCTATATGTTCGAACACGTTGTTCTGCTCTGAAAAAACAGATATTGTTTTTAAATAGTCGTTAATTTGAATTTAGTTTTGGCTAATACCTATTCTCATTTTCTGTAGAAATATTTTGCACAGTCATAATTTTCAGCATGTCATAAATCAAATTAAATCGTTTGCCATCTATTTCAATCCTGTATTGTGGTTTAAAATGAATTACCTTTATTTTTATTCAAAAAATGTATTGATATAATGTTTTTTTTCTGCATAATAGCACATTAACTAAATAATAATACCGTATAACAACCAATTTTATTTAAGAATATGATCCTCGAAAACTATTGATATCAAAGTGTATATTTAGAATGTACAGAGGTTGTTTATACTTTCTGGAAACAATTTTCTTTACATGATAAAAATACTGCGCAATATTACATAAATGGAACTTTCTGGAATATGAATACCGGTTTAAATAATTCCTGCGTCGTATGCACATTTTAGGTTAGACATTTTTAAAGTGCCGATAGGAATTGCGGCCGATGTGAAACAGTACATACCACCAAATTTTGGAGTGATTTAAGAAAGAAAAAGAAAGGAATTTTTAGTGTTCTCCACAAAAAGTCCAATATTAAGAACAACAACTAGGACAAAAAAAAAATAATTAATAAAATTATACATTAAGATTTAAATCTTAAAATCAAGTACAAATTAAAAGTTCACAAATTTTACCTCGCAGAATAAGGTGAAATTGTGAAGACTATGAAAATTATTTAGCTGCTAAAAAACGAAAATATACAGCCAGAATTGACGAAGCATGGATAATAATATAATAATAATAATATAATAATAATATAATAATAATATAATAATAATAATCTTTATTGCTTATAAAGAAATACATCTTACAGCAAGAGTTAGATAAATCAAAAGAAAAGAAAAATAAACACGAATGAAATAAACATATAAAAAAAATCACAGTAAGTACCTAAGTAATTAACTAATTTATTCATTTAGAACAAAAGACACATTGAATGAGATAGTTACAAAGAGATTTGATGTTCCGTAAGTCCAGAGCATCTAATAGATTCACAAGTTCATTAAAGTTTGTTAGAAAAGGTATATGAGCTAATCTAAAAGGTCTATATAGTGGGCACTCAAATAAAATATGCTCAAATGTTTCAAGCCTTGACAAACTACACATTGTACATAACTCAGAGTAGTTAATATTATACAAGGATCATTTATACACGATTTTAAGATATTTGCAACAACTTAACCTAACTTGTGCAAAAATGCGCACAAGTAGGCAGATTATAGAGTAAATATCTAGCCGGTTCGCTATTGACCTGGAGATTTAAAAAGAAACTGGAGAACCTACTTTCAGTAACTCTAGCCAAATCGTCTTGGTGTAATTTATCTTTAAACATTTGCAGGAGATTGGATTTTTCTCTATTGAGTGTTTGCAGATTTAAATTATTTAAAAAGTCATGTTTTCCAATATAAGCAAATAGAGTTTTCAATTGAGCCACCCAATTATATCTTGCGTCACCATCAGATAGATATTGCAACCGATTGTAACAGATTTTAGGATATCTGTCATCTGCCGATGCCAGAATATTTTTTAACCAGGATAAGCATGGATAGCGATACTACTAAAACGGAAACAATATATTATCATCCACGTGAAGGAAAAAAAATTCGAAAATGATTTCGTGAATGTAAAGAAACAATTTATAGTAGCGGGTTTTTATTATCGGGGAAATATTAACTATTTAATATTCATTCTAAAACAAAAATTAATTCCAAGTACTACCAAACTAACGTTCTCGATCCTTTACTTCGCGTTATATAGAATAGACTCTTCAAGTGTTTATTTACTTGACTCAGTCGACTCAAAAGACTGAAATTAGTAGTGAAAGAAAATATTAGTGGCATATCGGACAGAAGAGAAAATTAGAAAAAAAAGTCAGGTCTGGATTATAGACCTATCTACAGACTTTTGCGCTTTTAGAATGTTAAAAGGGGGATTAGGTAGTCGCCATCCTGCCACCATAGGTAGGTTTTGGAAAAGTTACACAGGAAAAATGGAATAAAATATGTATACACTGCAAAAAAAGATTGGAATCTTGGAAAATTCGATGTCGGGCTATTCACAAGGCACATCACATAGAACACGATGGACGTGGCAAATATGAATTGTGTTTGTAATGTAATAAAAATAAAATCGTTTCCAAAAAGTGTAAACAGCCTTCTGTAAATGTTAAATCAAGGATTGATTTAAGAAAAATCATAAGACATAGATATGATAACACTGGTGCAAAGCTTACCACTACTTAAAAAAAGTTTCGGAACACGAGGGACGTAGAAAATATGGATTGTGTTTGTAATATCATAAAAATAAAATCGTTTCCAAAAAATCTATATTATGAAAACAATTGTCTAATGCTTACCACTTCTTAAAAGTTGCGGAGTATAACTTGGTGTAGGTTTATAACTACTAGTCGTAGGATGATAACCACTCATCCTTGGTTGAAAACTACTCGCCCGAGCTTGATATCCGGTTGACGGCTGATAAACACTCTTTGTCGGATGATAACCACTCGTACTTGACCGATACCCGCTATTTATTGGTTGATATCCACTTGTCAGCTGATAACCACTTGCCGGCGGTTGATAACCGCTCGTCGTCGGTTGATATCCACTAATCGTCGGTTGATAACCACTCGTAGCCGGATGATAACTATTTTCCGGTTTAGGTCCACTCGCGTTAAGTTTACAACCACTTGCAGCTGATTTACTGCTATTTGTGGTGGGTTGATAACTACTCGTGTTCGGTTGCTCGCATGCACTCGTCGCTATTTCACCCGCACTCACTTTCTTTACCGAAATCTCTGACGGCAATCCGCTAAGTTTTGAAATAATGTTCGTCGCACTACCACTAGCCTTTAATTCTTCGCTATTCCTCTTTGAAAGAATAATTTTCGTGTATTTAGGTTGCTGTGCCTGTGGCTGTTGCTTTAAATTGATAGGACTAGATTTTTTCATACTGTTTGGCGGTGAGATTACATAATTGCCCGTGCTCGGTGTTTGTTTATTAACCAGTACGAACTTGCTGCTAGTGGGAGTCGTGTTAGTTACCAGCTTTGGCGATTGAGATACGGGAGAGGTAATCGGCGTGGACACTTCTGGTGGCGGTAGAGAACTGTCTAGTACTTGATTATCATCAGCAAAAATGATTGGAAGGTCCATGATGTCTTGGGTGGTTAAGTTTGTGGGAGGAGGTAAAGGTGAAGGTATGTGTGTGGGATGCATGTACGACATTTTCTTTAAAGGTCTTGGTGGTTTGTTGCCTATAAGTTGTCGTTTCGATGTAATGTATTTGCCTCCTAAAAAAATTGAAGTCAATTTTAAAATAATTAATATATCAAGTATAATTTTTATAACAAAGTGATATTGTTAACAATTTAAACAGTAGTATGCTCCGGGCCTAGGGAAGGGTTCCAATTAATTTATTACTGAAAGCTGTGATAAAGGCAGCCGATCCTGGGACTATGAGTTCCGGACCGAACGGTAAGGTTTCGAATCCTACCCGTGTTAGCCTATCAGCCTCCTGATTTCCCACGTTACTATTATGCTCCTTTACTCACAACAATATTTACGACTACCACTTCTTGTTTGTTGTCAAGTATAATTTTATTAAATTAAAAATAAAAAATAAAACTCACCAACTCTTAAGGACCTTAACAATGTATATTCTACACCTTCAGTTTCAAAACTTACCTCTTACTCTTGCTGTAGTTGTGGCTGTTTTTATAGGTATGTTGTTTGTATTGTTGGTTTGTTGACTTAGCGAATTGCTTGTACCTTTAACGGTCGTGCCGTGAATCGTCTTGATCTTCCCGTCGGGCAGCAATATCACGTTGCCCATGCTTGTTCCCGGTCGACCAGCGTTTACGGGATTTATCACAGTTATTTTGGAGAGATCTAACGTTTTTCCAGTGTTCGATAATAGTTTGCCTGTAGCGTTTGAATTCAAAGACACATTTTCTAAAACTATAAGAAATTGGTTTAATATATTTTAACCCTTAACGTTCGCGTTTGGAGTTAATTACATAAAAAATTAAAAAGTGGGGTTACTAAAACATAATTTTCTGATAAGGTTCCTATATGTCTCTTATAACGTTCGTGTGGTCGTGGTACCAAACATGTCATCATAATTAGAACAGCGGCAGCTACAAATAACAGTATTTTAATAACTCGTCATGTAACAAATGACGTCACGGTGCTCCGGAAAATATTTTAAAAATTTCGAACACATGATTTTTTTATGAATTTTAATAAACAAAGCCAATTTTTTTTTTCGAAACCGTGAACATCTAGATGAACATGACATGATAAATGTCATTTGTAGCTATTGCTTTACTAGTTATGACGGCATTATAGCCCCCTAATTTGACTTAACGAATACCTTACAGTAATGGTAGCCGAGATGCCCGGCTTTAGAAGACCTCCTAATCACCGCCGGCCGCGGTGTTTGTACCAATATAAAGATAACCCATACAAGGACTGACCTAAAGCTATATACAGGCACACCTCCCCTATTACTTTGCTCGGTCCTCCACAGTTATTTTGAACCTCTTAAACCTCTCATTATATTTTAACATTTAAAACTTGCTCCATTCCCGACTTTCTATACCCACGCTATGCCACTGCCTAGAATATTATTAAACTTACCTTTAATTCCTGAATTAGTTTTTGGTGCACTTGGTGGTATAGTTTTAATTCCGCCTTGTAGGAGAGTCGATAACGGACCACTCATCATATTACGATTGAAACCATAGGCTTGCATCTTGGCTACAATTAGTCAAACACCAAATACTGATTATCAAAAAGTTTCATGTGATTGAGCATATTAAAGCAGCATTTTTTTTTAATTTTGAGCGAGCCCTATATCATGCACAGCTGCATTGAGTACTACCAAGGAGTGAATCATAAATTCTTATACAGGGCGGTCGTCTAAGACTTATCCGCTATTTTTTTGGTGTTTTGATGTTAATAACACTAAAAATTTCTAGTGCTTCCTTCAGATTAATTCAATGCCAGTTTCTTCTTAAAAAGAATCCTTTAAAACCATTTATTCTTTGCACAATTTCAAGAGATTCTTCTTATCCAATTTTTATTACTTTAAGCAGAAGTTATTATTAAAGTTATTTCTTCTTTTTAAAGACAAATTATTATTATTTTAAGAGACTATCTAAGAAGTCTACTTAAATTTACAAAATTAACATTTATGAAAGATTGCCGATAGGAAAAATTATAGCACAGCCAACTTAATCCGAACTATTTTATTGAAATACACAGTAAGAAATTTTTTACTCAAAAATATAGGTTATTGATTAAAAAATAACCAATAAAGTAAAATTAAATTAATAAAGTAATAATGGACATTTAAATTTTTGCTAAATTTGTCTTTGTACGGCTGTACCTCTAAAAAAAGGTAGTGGGTACTTTTGTTTTTATGAAATTATAATTTGCATAAAAAAATATAGTAAACCTTATGATAACGCTAAAACCAGCCTGATAAGTCTTAGACGACCCACCCTGTCTACACTTGTGGCATTAATAAACGGTACAACCTTAAAAAATTTAGTGTAATTTTCCTATTTTCTTCATGGATTAACCTTATTAACCGAAAAACGTGCAGTATATATTTTTATAGACTGTCTTAACTTTTTTAAATTATTATAGTTTACTGTTTACTGTCAAAAAATATTGTATTAATAAATTAATCATAGATAAGATGAATTAACATAAATGAATAAACATTTATTACATTTTAAACAAAAGTCTTTATCATAGGAGGCCCTGAAAAACCGAAATTAGACAACATGGTGCATCAATAAATCGGAGGAAAAAAAGAAAGGTTAAGAATGTGTCTATATATTTGAAATCCATACAGTTTATGAAGCAAACTAAAGTTTAATTAATAATTCATAAATGTACTTAATTACACAAGAAAAAATATTAGCAATGCATATTCTAACCCTAAAGATAATTTAATAACTTTGGTACTAATGTTTCATAATATGAATATTATTCATCTCTTCAAATTTTTAAACATTACACTTTTTCTAAAGGCCTTCTCTTTGTTTTTCCTTTTCGCTTTCCCCCAATTTATTTTTTGTTACTTTTGAGAATTCAAGTTTAATAAAATGTTAATTTTTTAGCGATAAATTATTACTTATAGAGTTTTGTTTTCACAATGTGAGATATTTTGAAATAAATGTCGAAAACTGTCATAAATAATGCGATTAAGTATGCACTTGAGTTCAAAACTAATCTACATCATTGTCTAATGGCAATTTTCTAAGGCTACTAGATAAAAAAATAATACGTTATTTTAAGCTATGACGGCAGTATACTGCCCTGTTAAAGTAAAGGGCAGTAAGTGCCATTTGTCGTATAGCAGCGTTTTCACGTCAACCCTAATGTAATATTTTGAAAACGCTGCTATTTACCGTGACATTGGTTTGGACTTTTTCTTTTACTGCCCTTTACTTTGTCAGGGCAGTATAATTTACTTACTAATAATTTGGAAGTATTTTTTACTTAATCGAGTTTTTAGTTCCTGCAATTCTTTAACTGAAACAAGTATCTAAGTTAATTATTTTTCAAAATCGTTGATGATAAACCTCAATTATAATTTTGTTTAAGATTTAATTTTTACATTATCTCTTCACCGATATGTGTAATAATACATGGGCATAATAGGCATTAATGCCTCGGCCTTAAATGTAATAATGATAATAATAGTTACTGCTTTCTAAGTAAGGATGTTAAAATAGGATTTTAATGCCCATTAAAAAACGAACTGGCTATTTTCACGTCCGACGTCACATGACCTAATACTTTGGTTTGTTTTGGCTTTTTCGTTTTTTTGGTGTTTTTGATGCTGATGGGGGGACGAAAAATATACCTAAAAGCTTTAAAATCTCTAAAAATGGGCAAAAAAACACTGGACGTGGAAATAGATTCGTGCACGTCGGAAGTGGAAATAGCCGCTCTTCAATACAGCTAAAAACTCACCAGTTTTTTATTTATATATCAGAAGCTGAAATCGGATTTTTTGTAAATGTGACAGCTTGTGACAGGGGGGAAGGGGGTCAAAAACTTTGAAAAATTGCGTTACGTAGTATATGGACAGCCCCTTACAGCAAAAAATAAAATTAACTAACAAACATTGGACATTTTCTAGATAATGACATAAACCCTACACTACAATCACAAACTACAATCTAAATTCGGGGAATTCTCTATCTGAGTAACAATTTGGATCAAGGAAGCTATTAGGGGTTTAAAAATGACTTTAAGTGATATTTTTATTACGCATCTAATAGCCATTCTATTCTTTTTCCAAAGTTATACCACCGTTCCATGTTTTATACCATTACGAGCCATGCACTTGTTCACAGTGTGACTGAAATGCAGATATTAAATATTTCTCGATGTCATGCTGACAAAAGAACCCCGCACAAAACCCCGTGCTTTTGGCCTTCGGCTAAATTTGCTGAAAATTATATATTTTATTAACCTTCATGTCCTTAGTAATTGACCAAAATTTCAGCTTAATTGTATGTACAGTTTTTGAGATATCGAGCTTTAAAATTGGTGATTTAGAATTCAGGAAAATTTTACACCTGTTAAAATTTTGTACTTTTTAAATGTCAGTTTTTTATGTATGATTAAACTTAATGGTGCAAATTGAAGGTGTTTAGATGCTTTATTTAAATGTGTTATAACATTGGCCACAGAGTGTTTCCTTTTTCCGTGGCAACAGCCCAAAACAGGCGATATAATAAATATTAAAAATGCCAATTATTAATTTTGGTTTAATATTAAAAAACAGAAAATCTAACGGCTAGAATTTCATAATTTTTATATATTTTATAGTTTTTGAGTTACTGAATAAAAATAATTGAAAGCGAAGGTTATTAGAGTACTCAAAGTCCTTCTTTTTGGGCATGATGGGGGTAAACCACATCAAAATAAATTAACTCAATTCAATCAGCAGTTTAAAATTTTCGGTAAATCTTACAAATAAATGGAATTTTAGAAAAGGTATTGCTAAAGTAAAGTAGGTAAACCAACTAAAGAGCCTACATTGGCATAGTGGAGCAAGGGGGATGAAACGTTGAACTGTTATAAAATTACTTATTTCTGTATTTAAGATAATCGCAGTATGGCTTGCAATAGAGGCAGTTAAACCAAGTTAACCAGGTTCTCAAAGGTAATTTAAGCGTGGTAGGAAAAGGGGTACCTATAGATATTCTAATTACTCAAATGTTTAAAAGGCAATAAAAATAAGAATCTAAAATAACTGAAAGCGAAGCTTATTAGAGTACTCAAAGTTCTTCTGTTTGGGCATGATTGGGGTAAACCACATAAAAATAGTTCCACTCGATTTAATCAGCTAAAAGTTTTAAATTCTCGGTAAATCTTACAAATAAATGGTATTTTAGAAAAGGTATTGCTAAAGTAAAATAGGTAAACCAACCAAAGAGGTCCTACATTGACGTATCGGAAAAAAGGTATAAAACGTAAAGGTTTTATTAGATTACTTATTGCCTAGGATTATGGTAAATACACAGCATGATATATTTTGTCAAAATGCAATTTTTATATACTCTGACAGTGAATAATGTATGTACACCTAAATAAGTTCTTATTATAGGTAGATTTATTTCCATGGTTTTATAAAAATTAAGGTATTATTATTAAAATACTACTTTATATAATAAAATATAACTTTATATAGCAAAAAAAAATTAATCAGTTAAAATTAATTATTAATAAAAGAAAATCGTCAAATAATTATAATTCGTATACACTTGCTCAAAGCTAAAATTAATTTCTCTCATGCTGATATGTATAACTTTTATCAAAAATAAAGATAGACTTTTCCTGAAATACCAAGCAAATATTTTTTACACGTTTTTGTTTCATATTGAACTATGTGAATCAAGAATTACCTGGATATAAACTGGATAATTAGGCAAAAGATAAAACCCAGGGTGTAAGACTTCCTATAGGAAGATATGGAATACCTACAGTTGCAAAATATATTCCTTAAACCATTCAATCCAAAGATCCGATATTCCTTATTACCAAATTATATTAAAACTAATTTTAGTAAGATAGAGCACACAAAGGTGAAGCAATTAACTAGTTTTTTATTAACTTTTAGATTCCTATTTTTATTGCCTTTTAAACATATAAGTAATTAGCCTATCTATAGGTACCCCTTTTCCTACCCAGGGGCGGATTTATTTTATTTTAAGGGGAGAGGGACATCCATAAGGAAAAAAAATGCGCATTTACCAAAAATATAATTTTGAAGGTATTTCTATGCTAATATATCTCCCTGAGGGGGGGCATAGCCCCCATGGCCTCTCCTAATTCCGCCCATGTTCCTACCAGGCTTAAATTACTTTTGAGAAACTGGTTAACTTGGTTTAACTCCCTCCATTGCAAGCCATACTGCGATTATCTTAAACGCAGAAATAAGTAATTTTATAACAGTTCAAAGTTTCATGCCCTTTGCTCCACTATGCCAATGTAGGCTCTTTAGTTGGTTTACCTACTTTACTTTAGCAATACATTTTCTAAAATTCCATTTGTTTGTAAGATTTACCGATAATTTAAAACTTTTAGCTGATCGGATCGGGTTAATTTATTTTGATGTGGTTTACCCCATCATGTCCAAACAGAAGGACTTTGAGTACTCTAATAACCTTCGCTTTCAATTATTTTTATTCAGTAACTCAAAAACTATAAAATATATAAAAATTATGAAATTCTAGCCGTTAGATTTTCTGTTTTTTAATATTAAACCAAAATTAATAATTGGCATTTTTAATATTTATTATATCGCCTGTTTTGGGCTGTTGCCACGGAAAAGGGAAACACTCTGTGGCCAATGTTATAACACATTTAAATAAAGCATCTAAACACCTTCAATTTGCGCCATTAAGTTTAATCATACATGAAAAACTGACATTAAAAAAGCACAAAATTTTAACAGGTCTAAAATTTTCCTAAATTCTAAATCACCAATTTTAAAGCTCGATATCTCAAAAACTGTACATACAATTAAGCTGAAATTTCGGTCAATTACTAAGGACATGAAGGTTAATAAAATATATAATTTCCAGCAAATTTAGCCGAAGGCCAAAAACACGGGGTTTTGTGCGGGGTTCTTTGCAGTTCTTGACGGAACATACAAAAATTACACCAAAGTCGTTCATAAATTATCAGGTCTATCCGTCAAATGGTTTGATTTCATCTAACGCGTCTAATGTTTTACCTAGCGTCTGGTGCAATAATGGAACGCACCCTTGTGCTTTCGATAATTTTTGACATTTAGATTAAAATAACTGTCCTTTTATGTCTTACAAATAATTATAGAAAGTTTTTAAAAAGTGGAAATTTGTTAATATAATAAAAGTAAGTTTTTTTTATTTATAATATGCTATTAAAATAAAATTTTACCCTACCAAAGCTTAAATCATGTTTTTTAAATAAAACTGTAAACATTTTTATGTGAACTCCAAAAAAAAATTCAAATTGTTTACTGTGACCCCTTATTATATTGCTTAATTTTTACAAAACATTTGTAGATTGATACTATAGTTTCCCTTTTAAAGATTTTTCTTGTAATTTCTTCTTACTTTTCAATAATTATTTGCCTTTTTTTTAAACGTCAAAATAATGTTTACAATTGACAACCGTAATTGACAATGAATTTGAAACTTGATAGCAACCTTACATAGGGAATTCAATTTATTCTACCAACCATAGAACAAAGACAAATAAACATCAACTCAGATAGATTCTGCGCGGAGTTTATAAGAAGTTTTTTTGTCCCGATTTATAATGCCACAAGCGTATTATTTACTTTAAAGTATTTAGAAGTAGGTGTACTCTTGGGAAAGGGCCTCTCGTTTAGCCGGTTGAATTTATGACGTAGGAGTCAAAATATATATATATATATACTACTGGTAATAGTTCATTCTATTAAATGGTTCAATTTTAAAAATGCAACTACACCAACATAAAATATAAAGTACAAACTACAGTACGAAAGTAAAAATTCTCAAATTTGATTGTTTTACGCGGAATTCAGTAAAAATCAGGGGCATATCTAACTTTTTTTACCACCTAGATAAAATAGTATAAGTTGCCGTTTCTTTAGTCCAGAATTAATTTTCCACTGAAAAAGTGCATCACTTTAACTGACATATTTCCGTGAAATTATTTATAACGGCTAAAGTTACCGTACCGTTGAGGTACTTTGATATTTTTTATTTAAAATTTCACAAGCAATTTTTGTTAATTACTTTACCCCTAAATCGTTTATATTTTCTACAAATAGCATGCATTATATTTTTATTATTTACTAAAATATATGTATAAAAATACGCAAAAAACTAACCTGTGGTTTGCGTTTGATGATTTGGTTTGATTGGTGTAGATTGCCTTGAAGATTTGTCCACTGGTTTAAGTGTTTTAATTTTTTTGGGCAGGGGATAAATGACTTTTTCTATAGCGGGAGGAAGTATTGTACTATCATTTGAGGAGGTGTCTTGTGTGTAAGGGACAGAGGGAGGGGGTGAAGGAGGTGATGAAGTAACTGAAGTACCTTGAGCTATTTGTGCCGCCCACTTTGCTTCAAGTTTGTTTTTGCCTTTTGATCCTGGTGGTCTGCCAACTAAAGAAACATTAAAAGTTAGAAATTAAATCTTTATTATATAAAAAGTCCGTCGCCATAATAACTTTTAACAGCATTATAAAAAATTGTCGAAGAATGTTGGTAATACTATGCGATTTTTTATTTTCCGATCAATTGCAGCAAGGTAAATAAATGCAAATTTTCATTTTTGAACGCAGATTGATAGACAAATTTTAATAGGATATAGGAGCGCTCGATTAAAAAAATTTTTAACGTATATTATTATATTTTTAAAGCTTTAAAAGCGTTAAATTATAATTACACTTGGTATTTTTTTAATAAATTATAATCCATTAATTACACTACTCAACACTCAATTTGCCGACACCATTTTAGTTGCGTCTGGCTATGTTTGATGCGCTGATTTCGCTGATTTTCCTTTTTTTCTCAATCAGCTCGCTTTTTTTTGGAGATATAACGCACAGTGGTTTTTTGCCTATAGCTGTAGTAGAAAAATAATTTAGGTCCAATTATTTTTTGCATTCGATTGGTTGTCTATTAATAGGGCTCTAAGCCAAAAAAGTGGATTTTAAATATCTTTATTCATTTGTTTTTTATAGGCTTCTAAATTTAAGAAGGGAGAGTTTTTCGTATTTTTCGCTACATTTTCATGAAAATTTTATATTTTATTTTACGGGGAATAATTAAAAACAGAACAACAATATTTTGAATTATTTAATATTTATTTAATGTAATTTTTATGCAAGGAGAAAAAGTTTTTTTTTTAATTTTTCGTTTTGTTTTTTCATAATAAATTTAATTTATTGTGTTGCTCTTCTAAAAATAAATAAAATATGATACTTCAATATTTTTGTTTTTTTTTTGTTATAACGCCCCGTAAAATCTCAGTCATTGGATTAAATCTAATTTTTTTTTTATTTTTATAAACCGCACATGTGCTAGTTTTGTATACAAATTAGAGTCGTATCTTTAGTACATATTTATATAAATTTTTTATCAATATGTTTAAGATGGACTTCCCGACCGAGGATAAACAGTAAAATAAATGAACGTTGGTTGATTAACTGCAATTGCAACTATGAAAAATATTTTGGAATAATGTGGTTGCGAAGCTCGGCTATAGGCATCGACTGGTAATCCCCACATGTGTCTGAAATTCTTTTTTGTATTGTATGTGTTATTTTAAAAGTTATCAGGAAATGGACTTTTATCAATTAAAAAAAAAATACAAAAACCAGCACTATTTTTAGTTAATTTTGCCAAAAAGTTGTTAAATGTGCATTAGGGTGGTCCAAAAAATTTCAAAAGGGATTTAGGAACAATTTTAATACATGAGTATATATTTTGATTCATAAATTAATTCTGAGAAGAAGCATGTGTCACATGTCAGTTCTTGACAGGTCATGTCATTTTTTATTTAAATTTTCATTTTAATTAATTTAAAAATTCATAGTGCCTTAGCCTGTTAGCTTAATTGGTTAAGTATATTAAGAAAAATACTATTTTGATTTTTTCCCAAAAATCTTAATTTAATGGGCTCTTAAAAGTTCGAAAAACATACTTTGGCCCATAAGTATTTTTTTTCAAATAAGAGAATTTTCTTGCGAACATTTTGTAAGAATGTTTATTTGGAAAAACTTGGTATTAAAACCCCAAAGATTTAAAATAAAAATTTAAATAAAAGATTACATGACCTGTCAAAAGTTGACAAGTGACAGATGCTTCTTTTCAGAATTGATTTCTAAATCAAAATTAGTAAAAATATACAGGGTGTTCTATGCACATTTCAGGATCCTACCTAAAAAAATAAAAAGTTAAGGGTTGTGAACCACCTTCCTGAAACACCCAGTATATAAAACAGGGTGATCAATAACTGGCATGCCAAAATTTAATAGGTGATTTTGCATCCAAAAATATAAAAAAAAAGTTCCTATAAAGGTTGGTCCGCAAATAGCCCTAAGGGACCTACGGCCCTTTAAAACTGTAATAAAAATAAGGTTTTTAATTAATAATTCTGGTACTCTTTAACCTAGAGCGACGAGCCTTTGCATGTATACTAGTATTAATAAGGGCAATAAGTTTGTTAATTAATTTTTTTGAATTCATCCAGAGGCGTCCCTAGGCGGATGCATGTATTAGACTTAACACATTTTTGCTCCAAACTTTTTTATGTTTTTGGCTTTTTTGTAAAAAATATGGATTCCTTGAGTAAAAAAAAATACATAAAAAAAATGTTATACAGTGTAACACTGTAGGATCAACCGTTTTCAAAAAAAATGCAATTAAGAGGAAGTAACATTTTGTGCCACCAAAAACGTTACTTTTTAAAAGGCTTTTTAATAATAAATTTAGTTTTTTTGGCGAAGAATTCTTTTTTGCTCGATTTAAAAAAAATCACCCTGTAGCTCATTTACGGACCAACCTTTATAGAAACTTTTTTTCATATTTTTGGATGTTGAATCAGCTCTTAAATTTTGGCAGGGCAGTTACTGATCACCCTGTATATTTGGCAAGTGTGCTATAAAAAAAATAAATAATGCATTTTAATAAAATTTTAAATATCCTTCTAACTGGCAATTAAATATTTTTTGATCCGATAACTCGTTTTTAAGTTATATGAATATTACAAATTAAACGCCACTTTCCAATAATGCAGATTATTGTATATACTCAAAATAAAAAAAAAAATTGCTTCCAATTGGCTTTTGAAAATTTTTGTCAAAATTTGGCTTTTGGACACTTTCTAAAGATTTTTTTCCTTTGATTCTGCGAAAAATGTGGTAAAATCTTGTGTTTTTAACATAAATCGATTTTGTGCGACCTCAAAAGGTTTTTGGATTGGGCCAACATAGGCCTTTTGTATAGGTATTCAGGTGCAAGTTTACACTTGTGCCCGTTAACATTTTAAAACCCGTTAGACAGAGTAAGTGAAAATAAATGAGAAAGGGTGATGAAATGATCCCATTTTTAATATTAGGACCCACTGTACTACCATTTAGCAAGGGTTTATCAATTTTAAATTTTAAACAAATTAAAAACATTAGGCAACAATTAAAAATTATAATAGTTTAATATTTTAAAATCTGGTGATTCAAAAATAAAGAAGCTCGTCAAATTACAAATTTAGCAACCACCGTGCGGTCGTATCCGTAATGGATCGAGTTGATTTTTTGTTCAAAATGTATTGTCTTATGGGTCTACATACCCATGTATTTAAATTGTTCCTAAACCCATTTTGAAATTTGGGGACCACTCTAATGTGCATGCAATAGCTAAAGTTTATCATATAACAAGTGTAAAAGCAGTAGCATTTTAAAACCAGTGTAAATCTCAGCTGACAGCAGTCAAAACATGCAATAACAGTTTTAAAATACTAACGCAAGTTATATACGCTATTTTTCCTACGACCATGTCTTTTTAATATTTTACTGGTCAAATTGGTTGGTTTCTTTATGAGATCCGTCATATGGCTCAAACGTCTGAAAAGTGCTTAGTTTGAATGGAGATTAAGGGGTTGGGACTAGCTTACAATACAATACAATATAAGTGGGGTTGTGAGGCATGGTACTGCCTTTCAAATCACTGCGACCAATGAGATCTATTGTGAATTCCCTTTGCAATTTAGACCACATCAAACTTTAGGCTTTCAAAGAAGCCTAAGAGTTTTTTGGGGGCTACTTGGGATATATCTGCATATCTTGGGTATACCTGTTCTAGATATTGTAGCCTTTTGCGAGCAATGACTTCGCAGAAGCACATAATGTGTTCGGCCGTTTCTGGTGCTTCTGAGCATAGACGGCAAATGTCGATTTCAGACTTTCCCATTTTTTTAAGATGATATCTTAACGGGCAGTGTCCGGTTAACAGCCCTGTATAGGTCTTTAGGTCCACCTTGATGAGATCGAATAATTTTCTTGTTCATTTAGGTTCATATTTTATGAATATTTTGGCCTGTCTTAAGTTTTGGTCTTTCCAATATCGAGTTTTGATATTGGTTTCCCATCTCTTAATTGCCTCTACCTGATGGATTTTGTTAAAGCCACAGAAAGGTTCAGGGCCAATAAATTGAGCGCATACTCCCTCTCTCGCGAGAGAGTCCGCAGCCTCATTGCCCTCAACACACTCGTGTCCTGGCACCCACATCAAGGAAACTTTGTTGGTTTCTGCCAGTTGTTTAAGGGTTTCGTAGCATTCCCTGGCAAGCTTTGACCCAAATGTACATGAGTTTAGGGCCTTTAAATGGGACTAGCTTACTGATGCATCGGTCATGAACCATTACTGGTTGAAAAAATAATTTTGAAATAAGGGGGAGAAATATTTTAGTGAGTAACAAAGATAATTTAAAAAGTTTGGCCTTCAGTTTTACTTTTCTCTAGCACAGTAAGTTCATATATCAACTAAATACTTTTACAGAAACTTATGCTGTCCGTGCGTTAAGCGCATGGGTACCACTACTAGATGGTCGTAGAAAAAATATTTTCTTTCACACATCGGTTTATTGTTATTTTATGATCTGCAATGGCATGAGGAAGCTTAATCAGTGTACGTATTTCTTTTTATTATATTAAACAAGCATTAAATGCATTAAATTTGAATGTTAATAAAACGTATTATAATACGTTCTATTACTGGGTATACACAGTATTACAAAATTACTTTATCCTTTGGTTAAACGTCGAATAGTAACATAATTTTTAGTGCCAAAGGTATCGACATAGGTATTAATTTTGGGAAAATCATATAATTTTTTTATTTGACAATTAAATATATTCCGTCACTATGCAAATATGGACCGTCACCGTTGGCTACTTAGTCAATAGTAAAAAAACAGAAAACCTTACATGAGTTTGAATTTAAAAAGATAAGTAAAAAGAGATTAAAATAAATTCTTTTAATACATATTTTAAGGCGCTAATTTTATATTTAATGCTAATTAAAGACTTGTTGTTGAAGGATAGTGGTCTTTACAGCGCAGTCCATTACCGCGAAACCGTTACCGCGCATGGACTTTACCACGCATGGACTTTACCGCGCATAGACTTTACCGCGAAAGCCATTACCGCGAAGAAAATAACAGCGAAAGGGTCAATACCGCGCATGGACTTTACCGCGAAAACCATAATTATTTTAATTTTTTTTTTGAAAAAAAAAAATAAATATTTTGCAAAAAACAATCACAGTTCTAACTGATATAGCTGCTGGATCAGGGTTTTGGCCATACCTACTTTCATTTAAAACATTTCCGTCCGAAGTATGCAAACGCCCCTTGCAACAAAGCACCTCGTAATTTACGCACTTGCATTTTTTTTTATTTTTAACATTCTTTTCTTTCCTGTATATGAAATGTTTATATATAGCGAGGTCTTTGCCCCTAGCACTTCTCATTATTTCGATCGACATGACGATTCGTACTAAACTGATTATTAATTAGCGATTTATACAAATCAGTCGATATAAATTTAAAAGAAAAAACACATAAAAAACTTAAACACAGATATACATTTAGTAAACGTTCCTCTTTATCAATAAAAATCCAAACCAAAACCAAAACTAACCAAACCAAACTGTCATCAATCCCACGGAAATACACTTTCATAAAATAAGAATAATGTATAACGATTTTCGCTGTAAAAGTCATACGCGCTAAAGACCGTTCGCGGTGATGTACTGCGCGGTAATGGTCTTCGCGACAAAGGACATGCGCGGTGTCTTTTGCCAAAGAAAATTCTCTTATTATATCATTTAAGATTTTTGCCTGCTTGGCTAACTAGGGGTTTCACGTAGGCTTTTTGCAATTCTCTAAATCTCAAACTCGCCAATTTCGAAACTCTGCAGTTCTGGGCCATTTTTGCATCTCGTGATTGGGAATTAATTAAGATGCACGCAGAAAACGTAATTCAAATATGCCATCAACGCAATATCGTTTTAATATTTTTTTAGTACCAAAAGCCCTAAAATAATAAAACTGTATTTATATCAAAGATATATGTATCTCTATCTATTTATATATCTAGATAAGTCTGTACGAACTTAAATAAAACGTATTCCTAAGGGAAAATAACAACAATGAAAACAGTTCAGTTTTTATTTGTAGATGTTTTTATCAAAATTAACTGCTGTAATACCTATTGTGTCAAAAATATTTACATACAGCGTTAAACGTGAATCTATTTGTAAGTAAAGTTAAATCTAAATAATTTGTGCAATTCGTTCCAGAAATATTTACACTGTATAGCAATAATATTGCAGCAATATGAATATAGGACTGCGCGCTAGATTCTGAGGAAAACTTACTGGTAACGCCCCTCATGAAAAAGTTACTGGTAATGTCCCTTATGAAACAGTTACTGGTAACGCCCCTTACGACACTTTTCACGGGCCATATCTCGTAGCTAAAAATTTAATTTGTGTTTGATTGGGTAAAAAATGGCGAAGAAAGCGTTAAAAGTGTGATTGGGAACAAAGTACGGATCATAAGTATCCACAAAAGTTTTTATCTTTTTTTTTCCTTCAAAAAATCTGAGAGATCATTCTGTAGCTGTTGGCATCTACCGGGATCTATTTTTAGAAATTTTGGCAGAAGATCTACATTATCAACGCAACTTGCAAAAAATAGGTCAACATTCGTTGTTTTAATACAATTCTAACTATGTGCTTGTCATAGACTGAAAAAATTTTACATCTCGAGCAGATTAGCGAATAATTTTGGTTTGGACTTTTCACTTGCAATCAGTACGTTTCCTCTATATTTATTATAAACTCCATTCAACGAGAGAATACGACTTTGACGTCAAAGCGTGTAAATGAAAAAGTAAGTATAATTGATCCTTATTTATTAACACTTAATACATAATTATTATATAGAAAATGTATATATACAAAAATCATTTAATAACTCTTAAGAAATAAGTTTCAAAGTGCTATTTAGTTTTAGCGCTGTGACGTCAGAGTCGTATTCTCTCGGTGAATCGAGTTTCATAGAACCAGGATAAAAATACCAACAGTTTGAATCTAGTGCGTAGTGCTATTACCGCGTGGCTGTACAGACCAAACTTAATTTTCACTTGCTTAGACGTACCCTTTTGATTAATTACACAGGCCCACAAAAAAAATGAAGTCCAATTACTCTTAACCAGACTAGATTTTTCTTGTACAAACGTATTTTTAAACGCTGAAAAAAAATTGACAACGAAAAAGCTTGCTTACCCCAAAGCTGGAAAAAAGAAAAATCGGCATGCAGGATACAGGAAGGTTTATATAAATCGAACCATAAATTATAGTATATTCAATTTCAAGATTCAGTGGGTGTAAACAAACACGTGAATAGAATAGATTTAGTGACAGGGTGGGACTCAAAATAAGGGAACTTCTATATGAAGGTCCATTGCAATGCATGGTACGCTTCATCGCAAGTGCTCCCGTACTGACCTGTTTAACTTATCCCTACTCTCGCAACATTCGAGTGTCTTAACCAATAAAACCATGCGCGATGGTGCGCGATTATTTTGTTTACCTCCACTTCATCTTGAAGCTGAATTTACTATAATGATTCTGATGTCAATTGATTTGGTTCACCTGGGTGCGCCCCAGGGAGTGTCATATTAGGGTGGACCTTATTTTTTTATTGTTTTAAAATTGTCATTCTGGTGTATCTAGAACATTCTGAAAATATGAGAATGATCAAACTTCTCTAAGGGTCCCAATTGGACCACTAAAATCGTGAAATTACCCAAAAATCGTAAAAAATCGTTGAAAACAATAAAAAAAAATAGGGTCCACCCTAGTGTCATATCGCCTTGTAAATTCCGAAACATCGTATCTGAAAAATGGGAACTTGTCAGAGACTAGAAAATTATTCTTTTTTATGGAATTAGTAGGGTAGTAATTTAATAATTGACTAATTTATATGAATAAGAACTTATTCTTGTTTAAATGTAATTAATAAAGTTCTAAATAAATACCTTATTAATTGTTTAAAAAAGGATAATTTGTAATACCTGTCAAGTGGTCATTTTTCAGATACGATGTTTCGGAATTTACAAGGCGATATACCATATATTTTCTTTGATTTTTAAAGCACATTGATTTAATTTCGCTAAAAACTGGTTAAATTAAATAAAATTGCGTTTGATATGAATTTTATGTCATAATATAATAAAAGTAAAATTTACTAATAAGGGGTCATATTTTAAATTATAAATATTTTAACACACATTTGTTCGATTTCAGAGAAAAACCATTGGGGGTCAGAGATTTTAAATTGTCAAATTGGTATTCAGTGAACCAAAATACGTAACAAATATACAGGGTGTCTCAACGAAGCCGACTCGGTCGATATACAGTAAACTATCCACTTCAAAGAAAAACTTTAACGGGAAAAGTTGTATGGTTTTAATAATATTTTAAAATATACAGGTCCTCTTAGGGTGGGTAACATCTGACTTATTTTTTTTATGGAATGGTATATTTTTTATTATGCCATCTTATTTCTCAATTAAATGCCTTTACTCTGATACCATATTGTATAGGTCTATTATTTATTGTTTTTGAGACATAATTTTTTTGAAAATGCATTTTTAGTGATAAGATAAAACCTTCTCCAATTTCTTTATTTTTTGTCAAAATTTAATAAAATTTTGCAAGCCTTTCTTAAAAGGGTGTATCTAATTTATGTGCAAAAAATAAAATATTTTATACAGGGCGTTCAAAATAAATATTCAAACTATTGGATTTTCAAACATAAAAATATTCCATTTTTTTAAACGGAATGCTATATTTTTATTCACTCGTTAAATGTAGAATGAAATTCTGCCTAAAATGATATAAGATACTTTATAGATCCCTTTAGCGGTTTTGAAAATAATTGAGTTTAAAAAAATAAAGTTGTCAATTTCAAGAATTTTATTTTATTTTTTTTTTTTAATAATACCGTGGAATTTTTTAAAACAATTTTTACACTAGAATAATAATTTTGTTAGAATAAATTACACAAAAAAAATAACTAACTTGTACTCAACGCTAACGAGAACCATCCCTAAAACTCGAATCCGTTAATGAGTTGACTCCATAATATATTGGTTTTAGCGCTATCCACAGGCTCGCATAACCATAAGACATAGCTTAGTGCGTATCCACAGGCTCGCATAATGCGATACCGTGATTGGCTTACATGACGGCACATCAAGCCAATCACGGCATCGCATTCTTATGGGTATTTAAATGTGTATATTTTTTAGGGTATGCATCCTAAGGTTAATAAAGCAAAACTCATAATAAACACTTTATTTTATCTGTAACCAAACTACGGTTATTGATAGCTTTTACTTTAAATATAGGTACCCACTGTCTTAAAATGTATAATAAACATGGTTGACTTATTTAACCAGTTTTTACCAAAATAAGACCACTGTGTCGTAAAACCTATTTTTTTTTATAGCATGGAGTGAGACAAATCGATTGACACCAGAATCATTAATTTATAATATAATCTCTGATTTTAGTTATACTTTTTCCACTTTTTTTGAAAATGTTTAAGGGTCAGCGAGATTTTTTATTGCCAAATTCGTTTTCGAGTCTAAAATTACATAAGAAAATAATAGTTTTGTTAATAGTAATTGAGATTTATTTTTAGTGGGCCTGTGTTATCGATACCAGCCACAGTTAAAAGACCGGATGCACACGAAAACTAAAAGCGAACAAAACTTACTAGTACTACATGAATTTAAACCTGGTCGTGGTATCCGAGGTGGTGGTATCGGTGACGGAGATGGCGGCTCACTGTCCAACGAGCTAGTGTTCGAGTTGTACCGCTTCCGTTCGGCCTTAGACGGTTTTTTAAGGAGCACCGGCTCTGTGGGCAACTGGGTGGGGCTCTGTCTGATTTGAGGCGGGTACGGCGATAAAATGACACCGCTGAGGAATTCGCCAACTTCATCCTGAAATAGAAAAATTAAAAATATTTTTTTGCTAGATAAAGTGACATTACATTATCAAAAAGCCAATAAAAATATGATTAGTTGGCCACACATAAATCTCAAAAATAAATGGATTTTAGCTTCTTGGTAGTAAGAAAAAATTATAGTGTTATTCAGGCCTAACCATTGAAATCTATTCAATATTGACAAAATTACAATACCATGCAGTTTTAATACAGTTGACGTAAATGACCTTACAATTTTCGTCAATATAGCCACAAATTTAAATCTCAATGGTACATGTGAATAGGCCTGATTAACGTTAAACAAAAGTACTGAAGTACTACAATACAATCTTACCACTATGCACCTATCAACCACACTTTGTGTGATGCCTTCCAGTCTTTTCTTTCTTTTGTTGACCCTTAAATAGTCATCTGCAGCACCAACAATCACTAGACCCGTTTCTACTCTCATTCTTTCTCTTAAATCTTCCAAATCTTCTTGCCTAAAAGAAGAACACGTCCATTTTATTATTCATCTAAAACTATTTCCTTTAGTCTCACCAAAGAAGTGCACATTACTAGCATTATAAAAAAAATCGAAAAGCTACATTCGGTATGATAGTTCACGCATATCTCGAGTAAAGTGTCGTATGCCAATTAAATAAAAAATAAGTAACTTTTATTTTTGTCACAAGTAAGACACGTGCGATAGATCGAAATACCCTTACTATCGATAAAAATTAAGTAATTTATGTATTGAAGTAACGTAATTAATTCACGTGATTTACTCGCTCATTGAGTCCCATTTAGCTCCGCCCCAAATTATAGTACTTTTTTTTTAATTTCTTGATTCGAAAAACCTAAGAAACGATACCTTTTCTTTAAAATACACACCTAGTTGATCAATTGAATGAAATACACTGCACAGATAAAAAGGCTTTCCCATTTTTCCATAATTCCCTTGCCCCTAGAGAGCGGAGTTGGATTTTTTTATTGTCAGAATTAGTCCAACCACCTCAAAAACCTCAGTATTCCAATTTTTACGAAAATACTGTAAACATTTAAATATGATTGCCCCCGCCCCAGGGGTGGAGTAGGATTTTTTTTTATTATTACAATTACAATATACACATTTTTATGAAAATATAATTTGAAAAAATAGTGTAGGTATAAAAGTGGTTTAATTTCTTTACTCAAAAGTGAAGGAGACATAATCTAAACTTTAAAAATTGTTCCAACTTACAATGCAGTGTTTGAACATTGTCCAATTACAAATAGTACCGGGACTTGTAACTCCAGTAAACTGTCGTCGGGTTCGCCTCGTCTACCTTCCGCCGTCAATATCGAAAATCCCAAACAAATAACGCAAAGAACCGGTTCTATTTGGGCCACTTGCAGCGCCAACGTAGATCCGGCGTTGAATCCTAGCAGAACAATGTTTCTTCCGGGATAGTCGTTCCGGATTTCCTGGATTTTACCCCTTGTTGATGTGTACATTTGATCAAGGCAATGTATCATTGTCATTCTATGGCCTGTTAAATATTTTTTTTTAATTTTTTTTAATAATAGTAATACAGAGCGGTCCAAAAGTCCCCCCCCCCCTCTCTCTTAACTTTTGAACCAGTTGAGATATCGACTTCAAATTTGGAACTTTTAAATAAGACAACTTAAACTATCTTTTAGCATATATTTAATACTTTCAGCTCTTAAAATGTGGGCAGGGGGCATGGGGGCACATTTTTTTAAATGGAAAGGGGGGTCGTGTAATACATCATTTTAAAGCTTATAAAATTCTCCATTTAACTCCATATTTTTAAATTAAAAAAAAAATGGGTTGAAAATGGGTATTAATGTCAAAATTCCTCTAAAAAAAACAAATAATTTTTTAAAAATGCCTAATTTCATCATAAAAAAATGTTAATTATACTTTTAAACTAATTTTAGTTGACATAAATAAAAATTTATTAAAAAAAGCTTAAAAAATCGAATGTTTTAGCACAAAAAATTGAAAAATCAAAATCTTAAAAAACATTTTTAAAAAAGTTAGTTTAAATACGACCCCCCATTTAAAAAAATGTCCCCCCATGCCCCCTGCCCACGATTTAAGAGCTGAAAATATCAAATATATGCTAAAATATAGTTTAAGTTGTCTTATTTAAGAGTTCTAAATTTGAAGTCGATATCTCAACTCGTTCAAAAGTAAAAAGGGGGGGGTGACTTTTGGACCGCCTAAGCCATTGGCTTGTTTGCGGTATCCATAATTGAATCATTCAGTTATAAAAGACAATTATGTCACATTTGGGTCAAATTGAGTTTTTAACAGATATGATAACTATTAGGAGAAACTCAAAAAAAATCCTGATCCCTTTTTTTAGGGTTCAAAAAATCTTTGTTTTAAAAGAGGATTAGGTACGTTCTTAGGACTAAAGGAGCATAGTTATTTATAATACAAGGCGAAAAGTTAAATTTTTCTATTGAGTAGGTTTTTAAAAGCCGAAGGCCGGCCGGCCGGCCCGAGGGAATAAACCTACGAAATCAAAATTTAACTTTTTGCCCGTGTATTATACGTTTTTTATTCGATTGTTACTAATTATAAAAAAATATTAAAATATATTTAATTTTAAATTGAAAAAAATGTTTTTTGTTGCTGTATTATTACCTATCTAGTTATCCATGACAAACTACTATCCAATCAAATCGCTAAAAAAACAATTAAATCGTTTCTTCTGTCTGCGGTTTCATTTTCAAATTAGCTTATTATTTCGATTAATTTTTTAGAATGCGTTTTTTTATAAAAATATTATTACTTCTGTAACCGTTTTATAATTATATTTAAATATTATAAATATTGAAATTGATTTTACAATTGAAATTGTGTGTTCTTATTTTATTTTATGAATCCAGTTAACCATGTTTTGAGGTTTTGTTATAGAAGAAAGATTTATTTATATATTTACATAAAATGATTATAATACTTGTATCTTGTCAAAAAGAACATATACATGGTTCATACAGATCAGGGAAAACAGCGAAAAGTCAGGGAATTGAAAAGGGTCATCTGGAAAACCTAGAATTTAGCTACTTTTTGCATAAAATCAGGGAAAATATTAAAAAATTTCAAAAAACAGGGAATTTTGGCTAATTTACATTTTTTTGGCAGGATCCAAATAAGGTCCTCTGATTCCTTTTTAAAACTGTAAATTTACAAAATAACCGCTATTTACCGATTACACGATATTATCAAGAGAAATGTTTATTTTTTTACTGATTTTTTTTTCTTATTTTTTACTTGTATAAAAAGACATTAAAAAATTATTGATATTTTTACGTTTGACGCAGGGAATTTCATAGTTTTTGGCCGGGGAAAACCTGGAAAAGACAATGAATTTGAAAATTTAATAATTGTATGAACCCTGGTACCAGGGTATATTTCAAGACCATAAATGAACAAAAGGTCATATTTCTTTATAAATATTACAGTAAAGGTAAAGTATCTTATTTAAAAAAGCTTAATAATAACAAGTTTTAGTTAGCGGGCCAAAAAAAAAAAACATTTTGGCCCTAGGGCCCAAAAGTCCAACTTTTTGCCCGAAAACATAAATAAAAAGTGTCGCTTTTAGAATCAATCGAATAAAAAATGTTTTAATTTGGATATCACCACCAAAACTTGGGGTGTATTTTAGAAACATTTAAGTTCATCAATCTTCAGGGATACAAGCTCAAAATTTACCGGTTAATTGAAAATGGCCAACGCCTGCTATTTTTTAAATTACATTTTAAATGTCTCAAAAATAATGGATATTATTTAAGTTTTTATATGCTTTCAGCTAAGCTGTGATCAGGAATATTAAAAACGCATTTTTTTATAAATATGTATGCAAAACATGTATGCGAAATTGTAATTTAAAGGGGAAGCCTTCCCAAAAAAACGAACAGCAAGGGCGCTAAAACAAAAAAAAAAAACAGAACATTTTTTTTAAGAATATGTATATTGCGTGTCCAAGTAGAAAGTAGACCTTCAAACTTGTAAAATATTTTGCGCTTGCGCCGCTAGGACTTCCTTTCATTTGAAACTGTAAAACTATTTTAAAATTGACCATTTGTATTTTTTTTTCTGTGTCGTTACGTTTTTTTTTTATTTAATTAAACTAGCGTAAAATTCGTAAAAAAATTCACCTACGGCTTTCTTGTTTTTCGTAAAATTTTAAATTCTAAATTTTTTTTTTAAATTAAAATATCGTCCATGATACTGCAATACCGCTTAACGTCCAACTGCAAAACCGCGTAACGTCTAACTGCAAAACCGCGTAAGGTTTAGAATCAAAATTTTACAGAAGGAAAAACTTATTATATTAATGATTAACAGAAAAGTAACGCTTTTTAAAGTAAAAATATTATACTTTAAGCTGGCTAATAAAATATTTATTAAACTAAAATATTATAACAATGATATACTAATAGTATTACTTAATTTTATGTCTTCATTATTTTCTTCTTTTGGTTTATTTGGAGCTCTATTTTCTATACAATACCGAATAGTCCATTCTTTTATTCCGAGTGTGTTAGGGAACATACTTTTGCAAACCCTTTTTTTTTGATCGTTAATTGTCAGGTAGTATTTTCTTGATTCGGATCTTCTCGAAACATTTCCATTTAATTTCTTCTTCTTAATGGTTCCTTCTACGTCTATCATTGATAATAAAAACACATTCTTCTACCCCCACGTCATTTTCCAAAAATCTTTAAATAAATCTTCTCTGTTCTTTTCTGTAAACATATTACAGTTGAATACGTTCGTATTTTTACAATATTCTGATATACATGCAGGTCCTAACTTCCTTTCTTCTTTTGATACATCCTGGACAATTTTTTCATTCTGTTTTCTAAACCCGGTGTTGAATCGGCTTTTTTCGTCCTTTTTCTAATTTTCTTGCAGTCCTCTGGATCTACATGCATTTTTATCTCAGGATCCGCCTCACTTTCTATTATTTCTAAGCATAAATCCATTGTATATGCGTTATTAAAAAATACAATTAAAAATTCATACGTCAAATTGTTGTCAACGCGGGTTTCAAATAAATATCTGACCTACTTGATGAATTTTTAAATTATAAATAATAAATTTAAAAAGCTTAAAAGGCTTTTTAAAATGGTTATTTCTCACAAATATTAACTCAATATACGCCATTTATTGTGTAGATCACGCTTGTGCAAAATCTTGATTTTGCTACTTTCATTAGTTACGCGGTATTGCAGTTAGACGTTACGCGGTTTTGCAATTGGACGTTAAGCGGTATTGCAGTATCATGGACGATATGTAGATCATCAAAATTGTAATTTTTTTTCGTCTGTGGCGCTAAAGCTTTATTTTCTCTTTGTAAAGTTTTAAATTGTTAAACTAGTCTAAAATTAAAATAGAACATCAATTCTGTAAATTTCTTCGCCTGCGGCGCTAGGTCATCCTTAGTTTTTTTTCTTTTAATTTAAGATTGTAAAACTTAAGCGTGAAATTAGTAAAAATTGTTTTAAGAGTTAAATTAGCCCATACGTTTTGTAAAAAAATTGCCTGCGGCATTCTTGCATGTTTTTTATTTAAGATTGTAGAACAAACTTTAGAAATTAAAAGAATTCGTAAAAATTTCGCGTGCGGCGCTAACTGGGGCTAGCGACTGCCTTTTTAGTCATTGTTTTAACGGGAGGGGTGCCACTTCAACCCCCATGTACAAGTGACTTAGCTACGGCCCTGGGTTTATAATTTGTTATTAATAATTAGCTGTAAAAAACTCGCTTATAAATTTTTTTTGCTGAAAAGTTATTTTACTCCGTCTCAATTGTTATTTCAATGTTTTGTTTATATAAATCGTGGCTAATGTTAGCCTTAACTGCTGAAGCCTTTAAACTAAATAAACAATATTTACTTGATCAATTTCAAGCTTATCTGCATAAATTAGATAAAGAAAAACTAAGCACTAGTACATTCTGCCCTTTATATAAGTCTCTAAAAACAAATACCTCCCACTACCTTCACACGAAAATTCATATTGGTTTTATTCGAATCATAGCTCAAATAAGAACCTCTAATAAACTGTTTTTAAAATTCTATTACTCTGGTAACTCTTACTCTATTAACCAAGAGGAAAAGTGCACCATATGCAACAGATCTGAATTTGAATTTCTACAAAATATTTTTTTTTGACTGTCCTATCTATGAACCTCTCAGAAATCCATATGTACTCAGTCTAAGAGATATGAATGAGCTTATCTTCGCACTGAGTAACCTAAACCCCTTAAAACTTAAACTGTTTTTTTTTGTAATTAATTTTTTTAAACTGAGATCCTTTATCCTTAAAGAATAAAGGGCCTTACTTTTAATTTAAGATTAGCTCATAAGTTTGTTATTTAATTTTAATATTTTATGTTACATACATATGTAACAATTTTTATAATATGTAAGTCTTGAGAAACAATAATCTATCCATCTTTCTAATGTTAGCCAAGCTAAAATGAAATTTTAATATCTTACCCATATTACAAGGTATTGTAACCACTGTTGCTAAATTTGACAGTTGTGTGACCCATTTATGTATCCTTTTTGAAGTGATTGCTGCTCCATGAACCACTACTATGATCGGATTGCCGGGCAGTTTTTTGGGTTTATCTTGTTGTAAACTGAATGCAACCGGATCCCAAACTCTTTTTAGTACTGGGAATAAGTTTTCATTGTTTAAACTGCCTAATCTTGAAGTATTTGGTCCATACATCATTTTTTCAACAAAACTTGGAAGTTTTTGTTTTAAAGTCTAAAATGTTACGCATATAAATTAACAAATTAACAAATAAAAATGTAATATTATGCATAATAATGTTTAACTTTTTTTCTAATTCTAGAATCATATCTGCATCATATTTAGGTTTGAAAAATCATATTATTTTTTTTCATAGCTTATCATTTTAAGGTTATACAGTATATATAATCGGAACCCCAGTCTCTAAGAAAATTATACAGGAGCAACAAGACAAAATTTATAGGTATACATTAGCATGTGCATTATTTCAAAAAAGTAAATGCGCGGCCTTAATTTGGAATCATTTAAAAAAATACCCAGGGGAAAATTATTAAGTACTTTTTCTAGAGCCTATACGTAAATTTTTAGCATTTTTAGCTTGCAAGAAGCTGTTTCTTGTTCACCTCTACTGAATTAAACTTTAGATTAAAAAGTTTGTCTTTTAATCTGAAGCTGGGCGCTTTACATAAATGTAATCAGTAAATTCTTAGCTGCTCCGGTTATTTAGATAACGGTAAAAGTTCTTCAGGAGAGTCATACGTCATTATATATAATAGGAAGTGGGCTAAATAAGATATTTCTTGTAGCATATATTCCATGTTAAAAAAACATACTTACATAAATACTTCTCTTTGCTTTTCGAAAAAAACATTAAAAACTTTATTTTTCAGGTTAAATTTAAATTCAAACCTAAATATGATCCAGGTCCCAGTAACTATCAAAAAGTGGTAACTTTCAATTGACATTTTCAAAATTAAAAAGCTGTAAAATTTCTCTTTTTAACGATTAGAATTTTGAGCTTTGGTTAGAACAAGAGAAAAACCAACTCCTGGCAACTTTGAAGATTTGAAGCCATCTAGATTGTAATTTGATTTGACGGGATGCTCAAACAACGAAATTATAAAGATATGTTTATTTATTTAATTATAATTTATAGTTTTATTAGAATAGAAATTAGAATATATACTCTTCACTTTTAGTAACTACTCTTCTTCATTGACAAAAAAAATACCAAACAGCACTTTTAAATCAGACACTATCACAAATACAAATAAAACAGTCCCACAGCATTTAAAAATCTTTTAAATAATGTTCCAAATCCAAATAATTTAACATATTCATGATATAATGGCTTAAGCGAGTGCCTCCAATTCCATGGACAAAAATTTATTTAAAAAATTATAATTACCTATGCTAGTAAACGTAGTAAACCTATTTTTGTGTGTACTTTATATGTATAATAAAAAACCTTTAAGCTTTTCATTTAGATCAATTTATATTATAAAAATTAAAATTTATTTCGAAACGAACGATATCTTGGCAAATCCACTTATTCGTCAGATCTTTCGGCAATGTTCGGAATCATAGATCGGAATTGAGCGTATGAACGAGTATATAGTATATAGTTCCATTTTAGAAAGCTGTGTATTATGTGAAGTTTTTGCTTAAAACTCAAATATAATGCATAAAATAGATTCTAAATTTAATATTTTTAGTTATATGCGTATTATTAGTCGACATTTCGAAAATTCAGTATAACTGGCGTGGCTTCTTTTTAAATACACCAACTGAGTATGTCTTCTGTCATGTGGGAAGGAAACAGTTTCGTTTGTAGTTTAAATATCCAATTTTGGACGAAACTAGACAAATCACGCATCAGTTTGTAGATAGTTTACTGTAGTTTTGTATTCTGTTTTTAGAACCCGTCTAGCACTTTTTTGCCACCTGTGAATGAAATAGTGTAGGCATCATATCCTTGCATCTCAAAGCAGAAGTAGCCAGTGTTCAGCTTGATTAACCTGTGGTGTATTTAAAACGACTTTTAAAAAAATATAGTCATAAAAAAACGCACTTGAAATGCTTTTCTCGTCGAGAAATGGGTATTTTAAAAATAGTTAAATTTTTGTGACAGTTGTCGAAATCCATGCATTTTTCTGATTGGCCTGGAGAAAATTTAAAGTTTGAAAAATCTAGAAGGCTTCAAATCTCGCTCGTAGACCATTTCGCCATCTGGCGGTTTTCGGTCATTAAGTAACACGATAAAGCTTGTTATTTTATTTTATTTATTTATTTATTTATTTATTTATATTTTATACACTGCAGAGTGTCACAGGGTTGAGAAAAACGCAGTATCCAATTTGTTTGTAGTGGAAAACGATTCAAAATTATAATGTCTGTACTTTTACTAACCTGTAGAATATCTAAATATGAAGACAAATACTCCCTTTGTAAATTTTCAATCAACAAATGATGCAACCATTGTGTGATCTTACAGTCCCATGATATTGAGGCCATTAACCTTCTGAGTCTTTGGACAGCTTTGTCAATCACTGTTCTTCTCAGCACTGGTTCATGTTTTACATTAGCTTGAGCCAGTTTGGCCAGATGAAAGCTATTTAAAATATTTACCATACCATTAAAAATTCTATTTTGAGTTGGTGTCCAATGTATTCTGAAACAAAAAATATTTAAAACTAGGAAGTAATAACTGGGACAATCTACACGGTGTATTTGAAATAGCATTGGAACAGGAACAGAACAGAACAGATGATTCTACATCATAAAATATGACAAAAAGTTCCTATAAACATATGTCTAAAAATGCGTCATAAGGGAGCTACGCCCCTTTGAAAGTGGCTAAAAAAATCGGTTTTTATTTAATAACTCAGGAACCCTTTGAGATATATCAACAAAGTTTTGTACGTCAACTAATCCTACCAAGGCCCGTTTTTAAGTGTTATTTTCATGTACTTATTTCAACCAGGGGTGTGCGAAACGGGGGGGGGGGCTTATCAGTTTTTTGTCCCAAACTTTTTTCTGTGTAACTTTTTTGCAATTTTATTTTTGAAATATGATTCCTGAGGTCAAAATACATAAAAAAGGTACTCTTGTTGTAATATTGTAGGATTAACCGTTTTCGAGAAAAGTTCATTTGAAGGTGAAATTCCACGGTTCGAGGACGAAAAATGAAATACTAAAATGTTGAAAACCAAAATTTTAATGATGCAATGTTATTCTAAATCAAAAACTAAGAAAAAAAGTTTCCATACATGTAGGTCGAAAAAACGCTTTTAAAGCTACCATAGCCCTGGTGCATGCATAAAACTGCAAAAAAGTTACACAGAAAAAAGTTTGGGGCAAAAAACTGATAAGGCCCCCCCGTTTCGCACACCCCTGGTTTAAATAAGTACGTGAAAATGACATACAAAGATGGGCCTTATTAGGATTAATTCACGTGCAAAACCTCGTTAATATATCTCAAAGGGTTCCTGAAATATTAAATAAAAACCGATTTTTTTAGCCAATTTCAAAGGGGCGTAGCTCCCTTATGACACATTTTTAGACATATGTTTATAGGAACTTTTTGTCATATTTTATCATGTAGAATTACCTGTTAAAATTTCCTACGCTATTTCAAATACACCCTGTATACACTTACTAAGTTGAGACCTATAGTATTGTGCAAAAAGATAGCAACAAATAAAAAATTAAAGTTATAATTTTAAATAAAAAACTATGGGTTTTAAAATTTTTATTGTGCATAAATATAGCATTATTATTTTAAAATGGAGCATAGAAAAACGGTTTCACAGGACATAAGAAAACTTGTAGAGCAGTATTGGGACATCCTAAGGCAATAAATAAAAGTTCATAAGTCAATAGTATCTAGAATTATTCAGATGTTTCATGTTTCTGGGGGTTGTGGACCTGCACCTAAACCTGGTAGACCTAGAAAAACCACCCCAAGAATGGAGCAGCTCTTGTTAAGTATTTCAAAAGAACATCTATTTTTAACATCCACGACAATTTTGAGCAAATTGGAATTGGTGGATCAAATATTAGTTTACGCACTTTAAGAAGAAACCTACTTGTTGCTGACTTATCTGTCCATCGCCCTCCTAAGAAACCCTTACTTAGTTAACGTTAAGGCCCAACTTCATTTTGCAGAAACGCATATAAACTGGTCTGTAACTGCAGGATTCCCACCAAAAATTGACATTTAAATTCCAGGTATTTTCCAGGTTTTCCAGGTAAAAATTATTAAAATACCAGGTATAGTAAAATAGATTTAGTATATAATATTATTATTAAAGAAAAAAAAATCTGAAAAAAAAAATCTCAACAAAAATTGTTTTTTGAGAATTTGTTTTTCAAAATTTATTTTTTTTTGTGATTTTTTTTAAATTTTTTTCTTTTTTCAATAACTAACATTTTTTAATGAAAAAAATATGGATAATTATCAAAAAAAATCATCTTCAGAAACGGCCACATGATGTTTCGTTCCGTGGCAAGCCTATTTAGCTTTCTATCAGTATCAATAGTTTTTGTCAAGTCACAAACATGGGTGTAGCCAGACATTTTTGCAATATTGGTAAGCAAGTTTAGCTCTGCAATCAATTTTGATAAGAATTTTCTAGGTCACGCACTTTTACGTCAAAATTTGAAAAACAATTTATTAAAAAAAAAACTTCAAATTGACAGAGGAAATCAGGAAATCTTAAGTTTTCGTAATTTCCCAGACAAACAGAACTTGCAGACATGTAAATAATTTTATAAAATCTATTAATTAAAATAATTTTATTACTTTATTGATATTACAATTATTGTAATATCACATTATCATTTTTACAGTAGGTATGCATTTTTCAGAACCAGCAATTTCTAAGAATTTTAAAAGCAACTTATTTTATAAAACTTTAAAGGGGTAGGTGAAACGTCCTGCAGCGCTGAACACGAAAGTTTTTAGAAATCTTGTTATTGCGTTTCCCAGACAACTTAGAATTTGACATGAAATTATTTTATAGAATCTACATGTATAAAATTGTCACATAATCACATACCTAATTGCCAATAAAATTTAGTGCCGCTGGCAATTTTTTTTTACAGCTCAGTTTTTCAGAAGGAACTTCTAAAAATTCGAAAAGCAGATTATTTTATAAAACTTCAAATGGGCAGAGAAAAACCTCTCAAAACATAACCTTTTATGTTAAGCGCCGCAGGCGAAAGTTTTTAGAAATTCTAATTTTTTACATATTTCCAGACACCTCAGAATTTGAAATGCAAATAGTTTTATAATATCCATTAATTAAAATTGTAATATCACATTATTGGTAATAAAGTTAGCGCCTTACAGTTACAGTTTTCAGGACAACCAATTTCGAATTCGAAAGGCAAATTATTTTTATAAAACTTCACATAAGTAAGTAAAACATCTCAAAACATAAGTTATTATGCTTAGCGCCGCAGGCGAAAATTCTTAGAAATCTTTTTGTATTTCTCAAACACCTCAAAATTTGACATGTAAATAATTAAAAAAAAATCTATTAATTAAAATATTATTATCACATAATTGCTAATCAAGTTTAACGCCGCAGGCGAAAATTTTAAGAGTTTACAGTTTATCCGGATAAGCAAATTGTTTTATAAGACTTTAAATGGGTTGGGTAAACCTATTAAAATACAACTTATTATGTTTAACGCCGCAGCCGAAAATCTTTAGAAGTATTTATGCTTCACATTTTTCAGTTTAATGGATCATATAATTTTGTAAAATGTATTAACAAAATTTTTAAAACGTTAACAAGCAAAATAGTTAAAAAATTATTTTAAAAAAGTTTAATTTAAAGGCCAATATTTTATATCCTTTAATTTTTGTGCCAAGTGTATTTAATTTTTCTTAAACAAATTATATTTTTGTATGTTAAATTCCAGGTGCTATTACAAAATTCCAGGTCAAAAACCGCTTTTTTTAAGAAAAAATGTTAAATTCAAGGTATTTCAGGTGGGGATCTAAATTCCATGCGTTTTCCAGGTTTTCAAGGTTTTCCAGGATTGGTGGGAACCCTGAACTGACTGGAAAAAAGTGTTTTTTAGCGACGAATCAAAGTATAATTTATTTATAAGGTATGGAACTTAATGTTAGGCGACCTAGTGGTATATTTGCCCTACTATTAAACACGGATGATGCAACGTTTTAGTTCGGGGTTGTTTTTCCGCTTCTGTTATGAGTGCTATACACTGAATCATGGGTTAAATGGAACATTTTATGTAGATATATGTTACTAACCCACTTAACCACTACATGGATAAAGTCATGTCAGTAACAGCAATTTTTTAACATGACAATGATCCGAAACATGCACTTCAGCTGGTTAAGAAATGGTTAACTGATGAAAACATTACTAAAATCCGTTGTCGATCCTAATCCGTAGATCAAAATACTATAGAGAACTTGTGGCTGTATGTGGATATCAAAATTCGACATGAAACTTACAGAAATGCTGAAGATCTCTTTGCGGCAATCGGGAAGGCTTGGAAAGAGTTGTATCAAGACTATATTAATAAGCTAATTAGGGAAAAGGGGTACTACACAAAATATTAATCACAACATTTTATTTTTAATTTTTATATTAAAATAAGTAACAGCAATATCTAGTTTCTATATTTTTGCACAATGAAACAAATTAAAAACCATAATTTTTTATTTAATCCCAACATTTATTTAAAATTTTATTATTTTTGTAAACACATATTAAAGACACACGTACTGAATATATTTGTATACAAAAAATATTAATAGTAAAATTATTACTTAATTTTTTTATTTTTTGCTTCTTTTTGCACAATACTGTATATATAGTAACCCTAATTTAAATCCCCTAGTGTCCCTACTTCGAAAACCTTAAAGCACCCTAATTCTTATTAAAAACTATCACAGCCAAGAATTTTGGGTGAAAAATCCATCGCCCAAGGACGTAATTTCCGGCCTTAATAAAATCTATGTCTATATTTTTAGCAGAAAACTTTTCTTAGTCACCAGTGAACGAGTTTAAAATTTGTGAGGTGGATTACCTTTTTTACCACACTGCAAGAAATGAGGGTAATTTTCTTAACAGTCTTTATTGTATCCCGAGGTGCATAGCATTGACGGATACAAGAGCGCAAGGCTATAATAGTCTTCCCTACCAAGGTTTGTATAGTAGCACTTTTATTCTCAAAATTTTAATCAATAATAAAGTAATTATTTTAAGTTAAATGTTTGTTGGATCTTAATTAACCACCAAGAAAAGTAGCCTTAAAATTGTTTAAAAACAAATGAACAAGGGCTTTATTTACTGGACAATCATTGTGCACCTAATCCAACAATCTTCTACAATCCTTAACAATTCCTAACAATCCTCCACAATCTTTGACAATCTTCCACAATCATTTACATGTAGATGATTGTGGAAGATTGTAAACAATCCTCCACAATCATCTACAATCCTCCACAATCATCTACAATCTTCCACAATCATCTACAATCTTCCACAATCATCTAATATGCCACAATATTTGACCAACAATTTTTTGAAATATTTTATTTTTGATGTGAGGGGTAAAGCCTTTTTGCCTTTTTAGAGGTGATGACCTTTTTCTTTAGTCATCAAAATTTTTTGTCAGGGGTAAAGGTTTTTTTTGAGTTTCAGAGTTGTAGACTTTTATTTATCTTTTATTCATTAACACGTTAACTTCCGTGTCACGGAAGCTGTTATTTGTTTAAAAAACAAATGAACAAGGGGTTTATTTACCGGACAATCATTGTGCACCTTATTCAACAATCTTCTACAATCCTTAACAGTTCCTAACAATCCTCCACAATCATTTACATGTAGATGATTGTGGAAGATTGTATACAATCCTCCACAATCATCTAAAATCTTCCACTATCATCTAATATCTTGCCACAATCTTTGACCAACAATTTTTTGAAATATTTTGTTTTTGCTGTCAGCGGTAAAGCCTTTTTGCCTTTTTAGAGGTGATGACCTTTTTCTTTAGTAATCAAAATTTTTTGTCAGGGGTAAAGCTTTTTTTCAGTTTCAGAGTTGATGACTTTTATTTTTTATTCATTAACACGCTAACTTCCGTGTCACGGAAGCTGCGTGAATATAATATAATACAAGCTGTATTTAAAATAGGGTCCGAAATTTAAAGGAGCGATTCTACATCATAAAATATGTGAAAAAGTTCCTATAGACATATGTATAGAAATGCGTCGTAGTGGTGCTAAGTCCCTTTGTTTTCTAGTACTGGAATTGTCCTTGAATTTGCCTTTCATTCTCAATTGGTACTGGATTTTTGTGTTTTGTCCTTGAGTTTTATTGACTTTTATATTTATCCTTTTATATTAAAACGCAAAACTCAAAACAGTAGTATAGTAGTACATCTGGCTCGGACCCGTAGACGTTGTTCCGAATTTAGACTACGCGTTTTTTTGAAAATGTTAGCGACCTTGCGTAAACAATTAAATTTAAGTGGCACATAGCATACCGGGTGGGCCATTTAAATGGTTAAAAGTCGATATGTCAAAAACCGTAACAGACAGGTTTTTCAAATTTGTTACCAACCTTAAGTACATATATGTATATGTAATATATTAAGGGGGACACCTTTTTATCCAAAAAAAATAACCTAATCCATGTTCCGAGGCATATCTTATTGTGAAATCGCTTGGCCATGCCCCTAAGCGTGAAAAGTCTATTCCCCCATGTATTTAACACCCTGTTACGTAAATAGCACCAATTTTAATCTGTTAATAAATGTTAAATTTTAAGTGTAAAACTATATGTTAAATGTAATATGTTGGAAGAAACATAATAAAGAAATAAGGAAAAAAAAAACACCTAGTAGAACTTAAATAAACAAGATATTTAAGTAATTAATAGTGTGCTAGGCAGGATACATATCCGACTCGCCCTACACACAGTAGAAGATATATAGATCCATGAAAGCTGGCTAATGTCGAAAAGATAAGGCCAATAACCAAAACTGAACTGAACTGAACCTTTTTATTAAAGCAGATTTTTTATCATCCACACCCTTAGACGGGTAACTTAAATAATTTAAATGAAATGGGGGTGTTTTTTATTCAGATTCAAATTCAGTATAAAAAGTTACATAATTGACCAATATTTTCATTTTTTCAACTATCAAATTTGGTTGTTAAAAAAAAAACTAAAATGAAATACACCATTTATTTTTTTTTTTTTAATTTGAATATTTTAGTAGTTTTCTATTTTTAAGGTTTATTTAATTGTTTTAAACTTTAATAATATACAAAAGAAATCAAATTTGAATTTTTTCCACAAATTTCTATTTTTTTACCTGACACGTCCGGATTTGATACCCGATATTTGTATGTTTTAGAACTTTAAAAATACATCCCTAAAGAAAATTGAGTGTAAGATATTGTATATGCAATGTGCAACTTAAATTTAATTTTTTACGCAGGGTCGCAAACATTTTCGAAAAAATGTATTGAAATCATAAAAGGTTTAAAATTCAACTTTCGATTGATGATTTTTTCCGTTTTTTTTTTTTTGGTATTTTTTTATCTGTGTGCGGCGCATTGCGAGGGCCACATCACTGTGCGCAAAGCCTTGCACTCGTAAAGTTTTTATGTGACATTTGTTATTATTTACTTACTGGATCTTACTATCATAAGAATATGTATCCTTCTATTTTAACTTCTCAGAAAATATACCTGGAAAAAATTTTGTCCTGGAATTGTCCTGGAATTTTGTTTAAAAAATACCGTGGGAACCCTGGAACTAATCTTAATAAGGCCCATCTTCGTATGTTATTTTCATGTACTTAATTTAACCAGGGGTGTGCGAAACGTGGGGGCCTTATCAGTTTTTTGTCAAACTTTCTCTGTGTAAATTTTTTGTAATTTTATTTTAGGAATCTGATTCCTTAGGTCAAAATACATAAAACAAGTTACACTTGTTGTCATTCTGTAGGATCAACCATTTTCAAGAAAAATTAAAGGAAAAATTTCACGGTTCGAAGACGAAAAATCAAATACTAAAATGTTGAAAACCAAAATTTCAATGATGCTGGGTAAATGTACATCAAAAACTAAGAAAAAAACTCATATAAAGGTACTTCTAAAAATCAATCTTAAGGGAGCTATGGTCTCCTAAAAATGCACCATTTTTAAAGCGCCATAGTGGCTTTAAAAGCGATTTTTTGACCTACATATATAGAAACTTTTTTTCTTAGTTTTTAATATAGAATAACCGTGCATCATTGAAATTTTGGTTTTTAACATTTTAGTATTTAATTTTCCGTCCTCGGACCGTGAAATTTTACCTTCAATTGATTTTTTCTCGAAAACGGTTGATCCTAGAATATTAAAACAAGAATACCCTTTTTATGTATTTTGACCTGGGAAATCATATTCGAAAAATAAAATTACAAAAAAGTTACACAGAAAAAAGTTTGAGAGAAAAAACTGATAGGGCATCCCCGTTTCGCAAACCCCTGATTAAATTAAGTACCTAAAAATAACACATGAAGATGGACCTTATTAAGATTAGTTCACATGCAAAACCTTGTTGCTATATCTCAAAGGGTTCCTGAGGTATTAAATAAAAACCGAATATTATAGACACTTTAAAAGGGGCTTAACTCCCTTACTACGCATTTTTAAACATTTGTTTATAGGAACTTTTTGACATATTTTATGATTTAGAATCGCCCCTTTAAATTTCGGACCCCATTTCAAATACACCTTGTATTATATTATATTCATGCAGCTTCCGCGACCCTATCACTGTGCATAATTTATATGCACACAGAAGTTAACATGTTAATGAATAATAATGTGTAAAATTTACCTTCAACAGGTCTGATGTACAACACATTGTACTTTGGACAGGTTCCAGGTACAACTAAAATATTTTTTTAGTTGTCTTAAGATACCACAGAGTAAACATGGTAAAAAGGAAAGAAAAAAACTAAGAAGCGCAGTAGAGCTAATGTTAAATAATCAAGTTATACATATGTTTTAACTAAAATATCTGAGCCTAACAATTTTTTTTAAGTGTGTTAAAAAATATAAAAAAAGTAATTTAGGAAAATTTTAAAATATAACTATCAATAATAGGCTATATTCTAAAAAGTTAATTCAATTTGCCTATTTTTTGCATCGCAAAATGTAAAAATTGGATAGGTACAACAGGTTCCCCTATTACACTAGGCAACAAATCGCTGTTTTTTTTGCCCCGATCGGAAAGTAAATTTTTCTTACTAATTCGAGGGCGTAGAATCCGAATCTGACCTTAGAAAATTTCCAACACCTAAAATTTTTGAGATATAAGTTCAGGTAATAATGACGTTTTTTTTTTAAAATCTTAAAAAAAAAGAGTAGAATTTTGAAAATTTTAGTGTATATTAAAAAAAATACGAGGAATTCAAAAATATATATGTCAAGAACCTACTGTCAGAGTAAGTACGCGAAAAAAATAAAAAGGTTAAAATGAAAGTGCAGAGTTTACTTAATTGCTCATTTGTGGCAAAACTATCAAATTTTTTTAAAAACTTTATAAAACTTAATTTGTAGATTATAAAATTCTCTACAAAAATATTTATACAAATATTTTTTTATTTTGCTTAGTTTGTTCCTAAAAAGTAAATAAATGAAAAAGATATAAAATTAAAGTACACAGTGTAAACTTTTTTCCCGAGCCCAAAAAATATATTTTTCTTATCAATTTAAAGGCGCAGAATCCAAATTTGACCTTAAAAAAAAAATCAGCACGTCTTATTTTTTAAATTTTAGTACATTCAATTATGCCAATTTAAAAATAATTTATAAAACAAAATATTTTGTATTTTTTTTTGTTTTTTTAATGGTTCTACATCATAAAAATGTTACTTATTACATAAGAACCATAATACGTAACATTTTTTTAGTTCATTTTTGACCCCCTAGTGATGATTATTGACAATTTTTAGCATGAGTATGTGGCGATAAGCTTGTCCCCTTATGCACCCTTCTTCTTACCCTCCACCCCTACTTATTTTTGTCACATTATCCATTTTTTTTTAATATTTTTTTTTTCATAATATCCCTATTTATTCTACCTATGAATTTAAAGTTTCTATGTTTTAAGTTGGGTATTTTTTAACTAATATTGAGTCGCCGAATCCAAATTTGTCCTTGGAATATTTTTGTCTCCCATGATTTTAGAACAAAAGAGGGATAAAATAATGATTTTTTAACATTTTTATCTTATTTTTCTCAGAAAACTTAGGTAATAGAAATATTCTAAGGCCAGATTCGGTTTCAGCGACCCAAAGTTAGTTAAAAAACATATGACTCCAATCGGGGCAAGAAACCATGTTGCCTAGTGTTATAGATGTATTACCAAATAGCACATTCACAGAATTATTTTCTAAAAAATAATAGGAGTAGGTAGGTATAATGCTCTTACTGGTGAACAGAGGTGTAACCAGGTCCAAATTTTGGGGGGGCTTGAGCCCCTAAAAATATATGTGTAATTTTTAAGTTTGTCTGTGAGACTTTTATAGTTTGATTTGGGGGGGGGCTTAGAAAAATTTGGGGGGGGGGACTAAGCCCCCCCCTCGTTACGCCTATGCTGGTGAATAGCAAACATGTTAGATTACAGATTTTAAATTAATTTCTCAGTTTTTCTATACATATTGTTTTCTTAATTTTACATAATATGGTGCAATAACATCTTAAATCACAAAAAGCAGTTATATTTATGATAAATGTTTGGCTAAGACTTTCAATTCCATAGCCATTTTGGATATTTTGTGTAGATACTCTATATTACTTAAAATAAATAAATCAAGGGTTAATTAAAAATTATTTTAAATAAGGTTTATCATTTGTTTTAATAAACAAATGAATTGTTTATTATGCTATTAATATAATAACATAAGAAAACAAGAAAATAAATTCTTTTACTGTTTTACTGTATGAAACTTCTTACCTTGAAATTGTATCCTCCCAGTTTTCATCCATATGTTGATCACCTTTAATACTAAATATATATCGTTCACATTCTTCCATCATTGCTTTGGCTTTGGAAACATCATAGATAGGTGCTCCATCATCAGAATCCCCTTCAACATCAATAACATCTTCACTGTCAACAATACGAGCCAATGGATTAATTGATCTCCTTTTAGATGTACTTTTTGGTATAAATAATGTTTTGGTAGGTCTTAAAAAACTAGTTTCTGGTCTCCAGTTCCATGGTCTAGCATAGCAGTGGTCTGTAGATACTGTCCAACATTCTCTATCATAGTGGCTTAATAATTGACTAGGAAACGGATATTTTGTTGATTCCTCAACATTTTTTGTTATATTTCTAATGGGAGCAATGAAATCAAAATCTAATTTAGTTGGTTTTGGAATCTAAAATGACAAAACAGCGTTAATTTGGCCACATTTTACTGAAAAACAAGTAATTATTTAATAACATAACCTTGAAACTTACCTCATAACTTGTACTTGGAACTGGTGGAGCATTTTTCGACAAGTTTGTCGGTGTATTACATTCCATTACATTATCGGTCATCATATTTACCAAAATATATACAAAAGCTTAACTTATAACTACTTTTTTTATTTATTTACGGAACGCTCGCCCATTTCTGTAAACGCAGTCTGAGTAGCGCGCGTCGTTTGTTTTCTCATTTCTTCAAATTTTCATTTGTTCAAAAGTGTTGTCCAAAATTCATAAAATCTATTTCAAGTAGTTCAAAAACCACATCGACACCGCATTGAAATACGATGTACTAGTGTTCTGTGGATGTACTCATAGAAAAAGGAATAAATGGACGTACTTTCCCAGTCGTGAATGAAACTAAAGGAAAAGTCAGATTGACGTAATTTTTTCAAAAAAAATTACTTTTAATCTTCTCAACTAAAAAAAACGTTGAAAAACAAAATCCTAGTGAAAAATAAGGTTAGAGCCATGGGCGGATCTAGGGGGAAGGGTGGAAGGTATTCTTTGGGCGCCAATTTCTTTTTTTGTAGAGGCGCCAAGTTTGGTTCAATCCGTCAGGGAGAAAGCTTTTTTTGAGGGTGCCTTATTGGCAATAGTTCTCGCATAGCGGTAATTTCTACAGCTTATTTGCCAAAAATTACCCCTTCCAGAGAGGAACTCTTAAGGAAAACAGGAGGAACTCTGGAACTCTGGAGGAACTCCGAAGGAACTCTGAGGAACTCTTTGCAAAAAGGAACTCTTATGTACAAATTTTAGACGCCGTCAGCCCCTCGTTTTTAAAAATTAAAAATATTTATTAAAAAATAATAAAAACTACTAAGAGTCCGGATCTGTAAAATCCCGACCACAGTGCTAGGAAACATTTCGCGCGCTGGTCCCGTTTTCTTGCTATGAAAGGTATACACATAGCGACTCCATCTTCCTCCATGTGGAAAATAACGTCGGAGAGCAACAAGGAGAGAGATTGTAAGCAACCTCAATGACTGCCCGGACAACATTCATAAACTCATATAGGCCTCATGAGAGCATCATGTTATGATTTCCACGTTTTGTACTCATACGAACATCATGATGAGCACATCTCATGATTTTGTGATCATGTTATGAGTTTTTTATGAGTTTGTCATGAGGTGTATACATTTAACGTTAAATCATTAAATGATGTCATAATGATTTCCACGTGAAATAGCAAATGTTGCCCGGGACTCGATTGAGAACGATTGCCCAATAGTACAGGCTCCTGTAATGTTTCAATTTCAGTGTACTTGACAGCGTTATGCGATAGGTGGCGCCACATGTTATTTTCTGCCACTAACTAAACTTTTTAAACGAATAAAGGAATACTAGTATTAAAATGCAGCTGTCTTTATAAGGATATACTACTGGTAATAACTAGTAATTAACTTACTGGTCAGCTAATTCGATACACATTATCGGATTGGTATGGTGAGCCGTAGATATCTGGAGGCTTTAGTGTAGAGGAATTAGTACCCCCAGTCATCTTGGAGAACATTTCCACTGGGAAGTTCCCAGTGGGAAAATCTCGGTGTCCTCAGTTGTTAAAAATGGATTTATGTGGGGGTGCATGTCTAGGGGAGTTGATTTTTTCGTTATTTTTTTGGTATCTCTTCGCGTTTTCAAGATATGAACAAAAAGGTGTGTTTCTTTTTTTTTAATTTTAAAATTCGCCGTCAATTTAAATTTCGCGGTTAATTTAAAGTTTGCGCATGCGCATTCCGTAGACCGTTGCTAGATCTTCATGACATGATCTCGTAATGACTTTACAATGAGGAGTCATCTGTATGCGTTCATGAACTCAGAGAAAATCATTACATGATGTCATAATGAATTTCACGTGAAATAGCAAATGTTGTCCGGGTGTAAGCTCCCATTGGAGGTGTCAGTCTGCGCATCATTGACACGCATCTCAGTCGCCCATTGGATACAGAAGCGTATTCACTATATATTATATAATTACCTGTGTTTTTCACTATTTCAAAATGGCCGACTGAATTACTCCTTGTCTGACGAAGATCAAAAGAAGCCGACGGGAGCTTAGATTCTCTATACTTTCTATTCTGTGATAACGTTAGAACGACTTGACCTAACGTTAGATAAATGTTAGATGTCTAACGTTAGGAACTAACGTTAAAATAACGTTTATCTAACGTTAGAGGTTTTTCTAAACGTTAGATAAGGGTTATTCTAACGTTAGGCAACTAACGTTAAAAACCGGGACATTTATACATTAAATACGCGTTAGAAAAAACGTTTATCTAACGTTAAATTTCTACTAGGGCATCCCTGTAAAAAAATTAATTAGGATTCGTATAGAAATTCGTATACGTTTTTTATACGAGTCTAGTTGAAATTTCATATATGGCGTGGTCCATTGAAATTCGTCCAGCATAGGGCGCTCGACTATTTTTAAATTCAATAATTTAATATGTACTCTAAAACCATTTTTGTTTTATTTTTATATTGCTTCGTTTGGGGGTGGCAACCCTCCAAAATTTGAATTTTTCTGATTTTTGGATGTTGGGAAACTTGATATATCTTGGTTGTTAAATGAGGTAGCGATATGGAACAAACGTAGGTTTTTTAATCAATTATTGGGCTACCTTTCTTGCTGAATACACTCTTTTCCCAAAAAATTTAAAATAGGTTAAAATGGTATCCAAAGTTTGATATAAAATTTAACAAAATCACGATTTTTAAATTTCAATATTTTTTGATATGTAAAAAGTTCTATATAATTACTATGAACTGTAACAGTTTTAAACCAAAATATTTATTTATAAATTTTTTACAGCACTTTGAAAATATTACTTTTTCGAAAATACCCTATTTTGAGCCTCTATTACTCAGTCTTGACCAATTTTAAAATTCTGAAATTTTTACACACGAAAGCTCTATATGTTAACATTCCAGAAAAAAAAATCAAGAATGGGTTTTGCCTTAAAATGAAAATATAATTAAAACAAAATGACTTAAATCGAAATATTTTATTATTTGAATTTGTTACTAACCTTTGTGCGTTTAATTAATGTTACGTAAAAATACCCTAAAATACAGTATTTTATATAAAAAATTAAAAATATATACTTATCAGCATTTTCTATTTTTTTTTGCGATTTTTTCTTTGGCTGTACTTTTTTCTTTATTGTTTAGTTTTTCTTGTACTGAAGATTTTTGTATCCAGTTTCTTCTTTTTAATTAGTTTTTTTCTACAATACTTAGTTTTCTTGATCATCTTTTTTACTTTTATTATTAATGCTTCCTTAAATTCTGTAGATTGGGAAGTTTTGTAGCATCTAATAATTTCTTCCGAAATAGGTACAAATCGGTGATATTGCCTAGTTTCAGGTATCGAAATACAGTTTTCAAATCTTGGTTTAAGAAAATCATTATGGTATTTATATAAAATATTGTATTTTAGGATATTTTTACGTACAAAGGTTAGTAACAAATTAAATAACATATTTGGATTTAAGTCAATTTTGTTTTAATTATATTTTTATTTTAAGGCAAAACACATTCTTGATTTTTTTTTCTGCAATGTTAACATATAGAGTTTTCATGTGTAAAAATTTCAGATTTTTAAAATTGGTCAAAGCTGAGTAATAGAGGGTATTTTCGAAAAAGTAACATTTTTAAAGTGCTGTAAAAAATTTATAAATACATATTTTGATTTAAAACTTTTACAGTTCATAGTACTTATATAGAACTTTTTACAAAAAAAAAATTGAACCCTAAAGTCAGCCCTATAAAAAAGTATTAAAATTTAAAAATCGTGATTTTGTTGAATTTTATGCCAAACTTTGAATGCCATTTTAACCTATTTTAAATTTTTTGAGAAAAAAGTGTTTTTAGCAAAAAAGGTAGCCCAATGGTTAATTAAAAAAACTACGCTTGTTCCATGTCGCTATCTCATTTAACAACCAAGAAATATCAAGTCTCCCAACATGCAAAAATCAGAAAAATTCAAATTTGGGAGGGTGACCACGCCCAAACGAAGCAATATAAAAATTAAAAAAAAATGGTTTTAGAGTACACATATATAGGGTTAACAACACACAAAAAATTAATTTATTTGGAACTGGTCGAGCATCCAAATAATTTAAAATTGGACGGTTCTCAATGGATTACTTCATATGTATACGAAATTTCAACTAGATTCGTATAAAAAACGTATACGTTTTCTGAATGAATTTATACTAAATTTCATATGCGATTTATATATTTGGATCAACATACACACACACATTTTTGCTTGTATCTTGAAAATGCGAAGAGATATCAAAAAAATAACGAAAAAAATGACGCCTCTAGAGTCACGTAACTTGAGGACACCGGAAATGAGGAAACATAAAGTTAGAAAACCGGAAGGCCCCAGATATCTTGATCCATACCAATCCGATAATGTGTATCGAATTAGCTGACTAGTAAGTTATAACGACAGTAATCCAAGAAAGCGACTTTATCCATTTAATAAATTTTGGAATAGGAAATAACATGTGACGTCACCTATAGCATAGGAATATTCGCCTTAAAACTGTAATTAAGTCATAATATGATATTATCATATATGAGATTTTGTATAAAAACATATAGAAATCATATATGAAATTTCGTATAAAAACATATAGAAATCATATATGAAATTTCGTATAAAAACATATAGAAATCATATATGAAATTTCGTATAAAAAACATATAGAAATCATATATGAAATTTCATATAAAACCATATAGAAATCATATATAAAATTTCGTATAAAAACACAGAAATCATATAGGTATATAATTTCGTAAAAAAACATACTATGGTATTTCGTAAAAAAAACGTATAAACGACATATACGTATTTTCATATTAAAACGCAAGAATCTAACTTATATAAAAATTCGTATAAAAACATAGAAATCATATAAGAAATTTCGTATAAAAATACTATGTAATTTCGAAAAAAAAACGTATGAAAGACATATACGTATTTTCATAATAAAACGCAACAATCTACCTTATATGAAAATTCGTATAAACACATATAAAAATCATATAAGAAATTTCGTACAAAAATATACTATGTAATTTCGTAAAAAAACGTATAAGAGAAATATACGTATTTTCATATTAAAACGCAAATTATAAAAACATATAGAAATCAGATATGAAATCTCGTATAAAAACATACAATGTAATTTAGTACAAAAACGCATAAAATACATATACGAATTTTCATAAAAAAAGCGTATAAACATATAAAATTCATATAGACATATAGAAATCAATTAAATTTCGTATAGATTCATATACGAATTTTATACGAATCATAATTATTTTTTTTACAGGTATGTTAGGTGAATGTGGTTTGAATGTTAGATGCCCAAAGTTAGAATAACGTTTATCTAACGTTAGGAGCTTTACCAAACGTTGGATAAATATTATTTTAAGGTTAGGCACCTGATGTTAGGAATTCTAACGTTAGAAATCGGGTCATTTAAATGTAAATATTTATACCTACATTAAAAATGCGTTAGAAAAAAACGTTTACATAACATTAACCCTCTGCCACAGACACCTTATTTATGGAACGTTAATACAGACATGCCGTAAAAGTTACGCCTCCCTTTAAACATTTTAAAAGTAGAATTTTTTTTTTAATTTTGACTTATTTATCGTTAACCCTCCGTTAACCAGGTAGGGTATGACTAACCCAATGAGTTTATTTTAAACAAAAAACATATTTAGTCTAATTTTATGGGCATATAATATATAGAGTATATAGATATATGGATTATATAGATGATACAAGCGGACGTCCGCTCGTCTATCTTCCTAAAACACTTCAAAGGCTCATTCCGTGTATTGAATTGAGTTGTGAGAAAACCCGTTGCGAAATAGGACTGAGTGAAAGTCTGTAGGAGCGCCTAAATCGTGAGATCTTCAGATAGTTTTTGTTGAACTGTGCGTGCGTCGTAGGGCGCTTGCCGTTTTTCATATACCTATTGTTTTTAAAAAAGACAACACCGCCCATTAAAATAAAACACCAAACAAAAAAATCAAAACTATGTGAAGATCTCACGATTTAGTCTGTGGGACTATTGCTCATAATTTATTACCAAGTTACTATTTTATACATATTTTGCTGGATGAAACTTATTACAGCCAGAAAAAGATTTGTTGCTGGCTGACTAACATCCAGCAAAAGGACATATTATGGGAGTTTTATAGTCATATTATGGGAGTTTTAAAGGCACATTATGAGAGTCTTATGGGACTAGCGACCCGAAAGCTCTTTAAGGCTAATGAAGACATTTCGCTTTCTCTGAAAGCTCCCAGGCGCTGAATATGGGACATCCTATGGAAGCTTATTGTGGGAGCTCCCTGGAAACTCCCTGGGGGTAATTTTTTTGACTGATACGTTTGGACAAATGAATTACTTGAAACCTTTATGACAAAGCTGCTTATGCTTATATGAATGCATATAATAGCAACCATTTTTTTTCGCAATTTCGTTTGAAGTTGAAGTTTTTGGTAACGTTTTTAATAAAGTTTCTCAGAATATTCATAAAATGATTTGTTTGTTTTTTTTTATTGTGTTTACTATCACTACCATAAGAGTTTAGGTACAATAATACATTGTAAAAAATAAAATAACAGGATAAAAAGTAAAGCTCTTTATTTCTTACCAGTGATAAGTTATCACAGAAACATTATAGAGAAAAACAAAACATGTGGAAATAAATAAATTTTACAATGAGTAAATTACACAGGCCAACAATTTTTCAACTTTTGAAAGTTGATTTGGATCTGACAGGTCATTTTGGGTAATTTATTTATGTTGATTTCGAATATAAGTTCGGTTTTTGTCCATCACGTAATGAATGGTTTTGAACAACTGCACAGTGGGCCAAAAAAAAAAAAAACAGGAACAAATTTTGAATTTTTGCATACGTCTGATGCCGCTGATTTCGAAAAAAAAAAACAAATATAAAAAAAAATCCGCGCCATTAGGGTGGTCCAAAATTTTATTTTTGTTTCGATTTTTCTAAAAAGGTCTCAAATGGCTTTTTTTGATTATGTTGATGTAGACCAATGTACGTTACTTAAAAATTTTACACTTCATGTTAAAGAATGAGATTTTTGGCCATATAGCTGAAAACAATTATACGTGATGGAAACAAGAAAATACTTGTAGGGCAGTCAGTGGGTCTTAACTAAACAAGAAAAAAAAAGAAAACATCCGATCACAAAATCCTTGTTGGCCTGTGTTTTTAATCCTAACTGAAATGTTGAATTTTAAAAGGGGGTTTCACCTTCAAATTAATTTTTCTCGAAAACGGTTAGTCCTACAGTGTTACAACAAGAGTACTGTTTTTATGTATTTTGGCCTGGGGAATCATATACCAAAAATAAAATAACAAAAAAATTACACAGAAAAAAGTTTGGGATAAAAAACTGATATGCCACCCCCCTCCCGTTTCGCACGCCCCTGGTTAAAATAAGTACATGAAAATAACATACGAAGATGGACCTTATTAAAATTAGTTCACGTGCAAAACCTCGTTGCTATATCTTAAAGGGTTCCTAAGTTATTAAATAAAAACTGAATTTTTTAGCCACTTCCAAAGGGGCGTAACTCCCTTACGACGCATTTTAGTCATATTTTCTGTTGTAGAATCACCCCTTTCGGACCCTATTTCAAATACACAGTGTATATTAAAAAAAAATAAAAGTTAATTTCTTTTTTTTTTAAGGTTTATAATTTCTTTTTATTAAGAATTTTAATAATTTTTATTAATAATAATAATAATTAAAATTATTAATTATAATTTTGTAACAAACCTTTTTAGATTAAATCAATGGTTTGGATATATAATATATAATAGGTTTTTTGCTGTTTTCTTGAAAACAACTTTTATAGACACAAACCCCTTTTCAAACTCAAAGTCCATTAAGGATTATTTAGACGTAACTAGTTAATATTCTAAGATTATAATGGTAATACATTTTAACACTAACATACATTAAAAATAATGATTTAAAAGGATAATTAAATCTATTTTATTCAATCCCAAAATTTAAAGCTTTTGAATCAGCAAACTAAGCTTAATATGGTACAATTTTTCAAACATACTATTTTGGTATTTATAAGTTTAAAAAGCATTTTGCAAGCAATTTTGGCTAATTTATGTAAAATTTCGGCAATTCAAGTTTAATTTGAATGTCAATGCATGGTTCCAAAACTTTCTCTTTTTATTATTTTTTTGTAATTTTTATGATTAGTTTGCAATTATTTTCAGTGATTGTAAAAAAGTAACACATGGGGTTAAAATTTACATTAGGGCCCCAATATAAATTTTAAGTCCCTTTCGACGCCTTATGGTGGTAAAATGTTGTTAAGTTTGTAATTTACTATAACTAACTTGAGCATTATTAAGAAAATCGAATTTTACACTTTTGTTTATCAGTAAACCACCGTTATTTGGGAAAGTAGAGGAAAACTAAAAAAAACCTAAGCAATCTCCTAAAAACCTTAATAGGCCAGGCACTAAAGTCAAAAAAGGGGGCTTTCTTTACAAAAGTTCAAGGAGAGTTCTAATTTGGCAAATTTGTACAGTTAAGTGTCCTCATTAATATTCCGAGTAATCGACCTTGAGCGACCGTCGCTCGAGCCGCCATATTGGAAAATGGTACCGAAAACCAGTTTTTCGAGAATATCTTCTCTCGTGCGCCACCTAAGTTAAAAATAGCTATTACAAAAATTATAGAGCATAAAATTTCCTGCAACTTTTGTAAAAAACATTTTTCAATCATATGAATAGTTCACGACCCAGCGAAATCAAGCTCAGAAAATTTTTACAATTCGCAAAATCGCTACATATTTTCTCTCGGGTCTAGCATAGTAATTATGGTAAAATTGCCCCCGCCTCAATTTTACTTTTTATACTGGTTACGTAATGCCCTTTACCTAAAAGACAAATCACCATAATTTCAAATCCCTATACGGGTAATAGGGGCCTTAATATGTAAATCTATTAAACCGATTTTCTCAAAAACTATTAAAGACTTTGGAATAATTTAAAAAAGAAAATGTAGCTACTTATTAGGACTACAAAATATATTTTTGTCAGAATTTTAGGCCAAAAAAATATATTACGCATTACCCCTATCCCCCCTATAAGGGGGGATAGGGGTTTGAAATTATGGTCAGTTTTTTAGGTAAAGGGCCTTTCGTAAATAAAAAGTAAAATTTATACGGGGACAATTTTACCATACTCTGATAGAGTCTGATAAATAAAAATTTGCAGGAAATTTTATGCTATATAATTTTTGTAATAGCTATTTTTAACCCAGGTGACGCTGCAGAGAAGATATTCTCGAAAAACTTGTTTTCGGTAACATTTTTCCAATATGGCGGCGCTCAAGGTCGAAAACTCGGAATATTAACGAGGACACCAAACTGTACAAATATACCTTTTATAAGTCAGTACCTACCCACTGGGCTATAAGTTTAAATCTGGTTTTAATTTTTCAAAGCCGTATGGCTTGTAGGCCTCTGGATGGAGATATTTTTTTATGTAAATACATCAAAATCTGGAAATCTTTATTTATTTATTTTTTTCATAACATATCTTTTTTCCCTTTCGAGCTTGTCTATTGGCTATAGCTATTGGCTAGTAACCAATAGACTAAGAGCTGGCGGCCGCGAAGTACTATGATATTACCTCCGGCCGGAATTTTGTGAGATGGTTGGGGGACCATGGGAAGTGTCATCTGCAAGGATTTTGCTCAAAACAAGTCCAAAGGACAGGTCAGACGACTCAAACATGTGAAAAAATCCTGAAAAAAAATATATTCGTATCTCCGGCTGAAAATTTGCATGTTATTTGTTTGAAGGTCACAGATGATGTATGTAAATCCTCAGACTGCCAGGTCAGTCCAAAAAGGGTGTCAGACCGTCTGACCTTTCAACATATTACCTCAGATACCACTCTGAGCACATATTATAATCGTCAGACAAAAATACCAGTCCGAAGTCCCTCTGCAGTGCACAGTGGCCCCAGAAAAAAAAAGTGACAAAAGTTTGATTTTTTGCATAGGGTCATGTTTTGCACCGGTGATTACGAAAAAAATAGTGAAAAGAAAATTGCAAAATTTGTATAAAGGCTTCTTTTGGTAATATTAATCGGACCGATACACAAAAACTTAAAATTCAAAATGGCGGAATAAATATGGCCGATTTCTTTTTAAAGTTTTGCGAAACGAAAATAAGGCACAAAACAAACAAAAATTAAGAGATTCAAACCAATCTTTTATAGGTTATTTTCCTCATATATACTACTAATTACTGTAAAAATTTCATGATTTTCTACTGGCTCGTTTTTTTTTTTTTAATTTTGAAAAAATATCCCTAAAATAATTTTTTCGTTAATTTTGGCAAAATTTAAAAAATAAACCGGCCATTTTTATTCCGCCATTTTAAATTTTAAGTTTTTGGGTATTAACCCGCATTTAGATTGCCAAAGGAAACCTTAATACCAAATTTCAGCTAAATCGGACTTTTGAAAAAAAATAAACCAACCTAATCAGGTCTATTCACGTGCGTAAACAATATGGCCACCTGCGATATGGGCCAAAATCGCATGCGATTTTTGCCAATATTGCCAAAATAGGAATATTGTTTACGCACGTGAATAGACCTGATTGACGCGATTTGTTTTTTCAGATTTTCATTATTTTTTTCGTTAGGTGCAAAAAATAGCCCTATGCAAAAAACCTGACTTTTGTCACTTTTTTTTCTGTTACGATTTTTCTTTCTTAAATATTCAAAATAAATTATGTATGGGACTAAATAGTTTTCTTGCTAAATCTGTAATTATTTTAGGGTAATTTCATTTAATATATGAATAGAATAGAAAAATTACTCATATTTTGCCAATTTTTTAATATATATATATATTTTAATTAAATTAAAAAAAAAAAGAAAACGAGCCAGTAGAAAATCATGAAATTTTTACAGTACAGTAGTGTATATAAGGAAAATAAACCATAAAAGATTGGGTCGAATCTCTCAATTTTTGTTTGTTTTGTGCCTTATTATCGCTTGGCAAAATTTTAAAAAGAAATCGGCCATATTTATTCCGCCATTTAGAATTTTAAGTTTTTGGGTATTGGTCCGTATTAATATTACCAAAAGAAGCCTTTATGCCAAATTTCAGCTAAACCAGAATATTTACAAAAACTTTGAACCACCCTAATGTCGCAATTTTTTTTTTTTTTTTTTTAATTTTTCACTATTTTTTTCGTAATCAGCAATGCAAAAAATGGCCATATGCAAAAAATCAGACTTTGGGCACTTTTTTTTCTGGAACCTCTGTGCACTGCAGAGAGACTTCGGACCGGTATTTTCATCTGACGATTATAATATGTGCTCAGAATGGTCTCTGAGGTAATATGTTAAAAGGTCAGACGGACGTAACAAAAAAAATTTCGACAATAAAATTACAACTTTGAGGGCTTCTGATATCCCTTTTGGACTGACCTAGCCGTCTGACGATTTACATACATCATCTGTGACCTTCAAACAAGTAACATGCAAATTTTCAGCCGGAGGTACGAGTTATGTTACCCTAATAACATTGTTTTATATGTATAAGTTAAGACGTAGTTATTTAAGTATTGTTGCCAGAACATTTATATTCTAGAATAATCCTTGGTAAAATCATATATAAAGGAACTCGCTAGTCGAAACAATAATTATTATTAATTCATATTTTAACCACTTAGCATGTAGTACATTTGTAGTAGTTATAGTTGTAGATTTTTGTGAAGTTAGTGAATAAATAGTTGCAACTGTTAATTCCTTCAATCTGAAAAATCCAAGAACCTACAAATATAAAAAACTCCTTTAAAAAAAAAGAAGTTGTTAAGCTCCCAACTTAACTGGCGCAGTCGTTCGGATTTTTCGTTTTGAAAAATCCCTGATATTTAAATTTTTCAAAACTGGATTTTCGTAACTGAAGTAATCGTACGAATTTCATAACTGGTGCAGTCAAAACTGGCAAGTATTTTGAAGAATTAAATTTCCAAGAAAACCGGACAAGAATTGCCAACCTTTTTGGAAGAAATTGTCAATTATCACCCTAGGAACCTGGACAAGAATTGCCAAATCTCCTTTAAAACTTCACATAAAGGAAACCTGGACACGAATCGCCAAATCTCCTGATATTCAGAAAAGCAGTCGTAGCCGAAACGTTATCTTCAAGTGCATGGTAGCCGAAGTAACAAGTATGTTCTTCAGTCATCTTTTAATGTAAGTGATTGAACTGTTATTTTTGAATTAATTAAGTTTTCAAGTTAAAAATACAGAGAATTTATTGAGAAATATTAAGAAAAGAATAAAAGAAATATAATTTGATTAAAATAATATTAAGAATAAGAAAAATAAGTATTGAAAAATAAATATATAAGCATTAACATAGAAATTAAGAATTAATTAAGAAAAATATAGAATATTATTGAAACTGAACATACAAACGTTATCTTAAAATCACATTTAAAATCACATACATAATAATTATCATATATTAATAATCACTTTTAGTTTAAGTATAATAATAATCAACCTTAGTTTAAGTATATTCTTAAAATAATATATTCACACTAATATTTAAATATTTACAATGGCAAATTATCAATTACTGAAATTGCATTTAGATACAATTAATTCATATGATGACAATACGCATACATTAAACATATTCTTGAATAATTGTGAAAATTTTATAGAATTATTTTCCGATCCAGAAGATAATCAATTGAATGGCTTTATTTTGAAAGCTTTAATTAGTAAATTGCAAGGTAGGGCAATAAATTTAATAGGTTCACGTATAAATATTCACACTTGGGATGAAGTAAAAACTATTTTGACACTAAGTTTTGGAGATCAACGTAATCTCGATTGTTTAGTTTAAGAATTGTACATGGTAACTCCTCAAAAATTCGAGACACCCTATAATTTTGGTATAAGATTACAAGATTTGAGAAGTCTTGTGTTGTCAAAGTTAAACATAGAAGATATCCCTTTAGCCGCAAAATTAATAAAAATGCAGGAATATGAAAATTTAACATTAAAAACCTTTATTCGTAATTTAACGGGACAATTACAAAGTAATGTTAGGCTTCGAAACCCAGATTTATTAGAAAAAGCAATGGATTTAGTTTTAGAAGAAGATAATTTCCTTTATACACAAAAGAAAGATAATAATTTAAATCAATTTAATCATAAATTAGCGGAACGTATAACTCCTAATACTTTAAATGCACAAGCTCAACAACAAAAACCCTTTAATTTTAATCAATTACAAAAACCATTTAATTTTCAACAACCAAATATATTTAAACAACCTTTTAATCAATTTAATCAAAGACCATATCAAAACTTTCCTTATAATCGTCAAAACTTTAATAAACCTTTTCAAACATATTACGGTCAAAAACAACCCCTTAATCCTTTTAAACAACAATCAAAATTTTTCCAACAACCACAATTTAATCAGAAATCATAATTTAATAGACCACAATTTAACCAAAATCAAAGAAGATATCCTGAACCAATGGATACAACTTCAGGAAATACGCGCATTAATCAACAAAACCCACAAACTCAACGTCAACGTAATTATTTTGAACAGAATAGGTCTTTAAATTCGAAGAAGTTTACAATATAAATACTAATAAAAATACTAATAAAAATGAAAGGAAAAATCAACAGAGAAATATATAAACACTGTTAAAATTGATGTTTAGCACTGAAATCCTACAAAACAGATCTGAAACTTTTGCCTTCTTTTAAATTACCCCTCGTATTAGTCAAATACTACCGTACTTACTATAGTCCTAGTTAGGTACTTAGTGCATCTGCCTGGAGTTCATGTTTTTGTATCTGCTATAAAAATAGGACAATGTTGAAGAAGTTCCTGCCTTGGATACGATTTTAAAACATAAAAGCCTTTTATTATGTGCTAATGTATGATGCATAATGCCTATTAGAGAATATATTTGCATTATTAAATTTAAAAATTAAATAATGACGTTTGTGTCAAATTCCTTTAACTAATATTAGATGGCTGAAATATTCAACTTTTACGCTGGAACGATAAGTATCGTTATCGCGAGAGGTAGGCGAGAGGTAGGCGATAATTTTTGAACTATCGCATCGTAGTTGCTATACGAGAGGTATTTATTGGCGATAACTATCGCTTTAGGCGGCAACACTAAATATGGGTAGTTCCAAAAAAAATGGATGCCTCAGGAAAATGAAAATGGAGAATTTTTATCGATTATCGTAAATTAAATGAATAAACTGTCGGAGATAAATACCCTTTGCCAAATATAACAGATATTTTAGATAAACTCGGAAAAAGTCAATATTTTTCAACATTAGATTTAGCTAACGGTTTTCATCAAATTGAAATGAAACCTTCAGACTCATATAAAACAGCATTCTCCACAGAGCACGGACATTATGTATTTAAACGTATGCCCTTTGGTCTTAAAAACGCCCCTTTCACTTTTCAAAGAGTAATGGATAACATTTTATGCGGTCTTTATAACGAAATATGTTTAGTATATATTGATATAGTAATTTTTAGTAGTAATCTACAAGAACATATTGAAAACTTAAAAAAGGTATTTAATAGATGCACAATTTAAAGTACAATTAGATAAATCAGAATTTTTAAGAAAAGAAGTTAAATTTTTGGGACACATTGTAACACCTGATGGAGTTAAATCTAACCCAGACAAGTTAAATGCAATTAAAAAATTCCCTATTCCAAAAACAGTAACGGAAATAAAAAGTTTTTTAGGATTAGTTGGATATTATCGAAAATTTATAAAAGATTTTGCTCATATAACAAAACCTTTAACTCAATGTCTTAAAAAGAATAAAAAAATAATACATAATGCAGAATTTCAAAACGCCTTTTTAGTTTGTCAAAATCTTTTGATGAACGCCCCAATTTTACAATATCCAGATTTTTCAAAACCATTTATTTTAACTACCGATGCATCAAATATGGCCTTAGGCGCTATTCTTTCACAAGGAACAGTAGGCTCAGATAAACCAATTAGTTATGCATCACGAACTTTAAACGAAACAGAACAAAAATATAGTACTTATGAAAAAGAATTATTAGCAGTAGTTTGGGCATGTAAACACTTTCGTCCTTATCTTTACGGTCCCAAATTTACAATTTACACCGATCATCGTCCATTAATATGGTTATTTAATTTAAAAGAACCCAATTCCAAATTAATTAGATGGCGCTTAAAACTAGAAGAATTCGAATATACCCTCGTATACAAAAAAGGAATAACAAATACTAATGCAGACGCACTTTCGACAATTAAAATAAATAATGTAAATAATAATAGTAATACGGCGGAAATAAACAATGAACTATATAAAGATTTACTTAAAAACAAAATATCGCAAAACAATAATATAGAAATCATTCATGAAAATATATTTACGGAAACCAATAATTACTCCTTAGCTCATTGCATATCAAGTGACTTTCACATGAATGCAGGAATTGCCTTAGAATTCAAACAAAGATTTAATTCTATAGAAAATCTCAAAAAACAAAATAAGCACGTAGGAGAAGTCGCATATATAAGATTACAAAACAAATACATATATTACTTAATTACAAACAAAACTATTATGATAAACCGTTTTACAAGGATTTACTTAAAGCACTGTTAAACTTAAAACGACTTTGTTTACAAAACAAAGATTATAGAATTTCAATGCCACAAATTGGTTGTGGACTCGATAAATTAAAATGGAATATAGTACATAGTATGTTAAAAATAATATTTAATAATACACCAATAAAAATACAAATTTATATTTTTAATCCCAATTTAAAAAATAATAAAGATTTAAATGTATACCCTTTAAATCTCAATGACAATGATAACTCAAATGAAGAAAAAGAAAATGACGCAATACTTGATTATTTACAAAATCAATTAGAAAATCAATCATTAATAAATAACCCCGGTGATATTAAAAATGATATACTTGAATTTTTAGAACAATACGCAAACGAACATGAATCAACCTTAAATTTAGCTTATGAAGCCCCTTTAACAGATTATTTAACACAAAATAAAACCCAACCTCAAGCAAAAAAACAAAAAACGAATGAAGAAATACCAGACGAATTATTTAATGAATTAGAAAGTTTAATCGAAGACTCTAAAAAATTAAATGAAAATTTAAATTTAACTTCTACCAGTCAAATAACTCCTGAACCAATAAGTCAACCAAAAATAATAATTCATTCCGATATACAATTAAAGCCACCACGACAAAATAATAATAATAACAATAATGAAAATAATAATGACGATAATGAAACACAACATTCAGTCGCAAATGAAACTACTAACAATGGAATCTTAATTTTAGATGACATTTTAAATAATAAAGCAAATCAAATAATAGTTTTCCCACAGCCTTATTTTAAATTAGATGTTACACATGAAAATTATGAAAATTTAAAAATAATGATAGTTAAAATGCCGACCATTAAAAATGAACATTTTATTTTAAAATTTTTAAAAGAATACACAGCCCCACAAATAACTTATTATATATATTTTAAAACTGACCAATTATATATAGATTTTAATGAAACTTGTTTAAAATATTTTAATAAAAATCAACCCCAACTCGTTCGTTGTTTAAAATTAGTTAATACCGTTCCAGAGAACGCAGATCAATTACTTTTAATAAAAAATCATCACGAAGGAAAAGTAAATCATAGAGGAATACAAGAAACTTATGAATATTAAAAAAAAACTATTATTGGAAAAAAATGCAAGACACAATAACAAAATATATAAATGAATGTGATATATGTCAAAGAACCAAATATGCACGAAAAACCCCTTATGTACCCTTAGTACATACAGAAACCGCTTCAAAACCATTCCAAATAATACACATAGATATTTTTACATATAATAGAAATAATTACCTTACCTTAGTAGATTCTTTTACAAAGTTTGCACAAGCAATATATATAACAGGAAAAACGGCAATTAATGTTAGTAATGCATTAATTAAATATTTTAGTAGATTTGGAATTCTTGAAAAAATAATCTCTGATAATGGCTCTGAATTTAAAAATGAAACTATAAAAGAATTATTAAAAATACATAAAATTAAAATACATTTTATTACTCCATATCACCATGAAAGCAATGCTATAGTAGAATGCTTACATTCTACACTTATCGAACATTTGAGAATTTTACAAGAAACATATCCCAATGAAAATGAAAATATGATTTACTATGCAATTTTAGGTTATAATACCTCCATTCATAAAGCAACAGGTTACACACCTTTTGAATTAGTTTTTGGACATACAAATACAAGAAATCCAAATGAACTATTTTTACCCGAAGTATTTTATTCAGATTATGTTATAAATCATAAACAAAAATCAGATAGTGTTTATCAAACAGTACATGAAAAATTAGACATTAATAAAGAAAGAGTTTTAAACAAACATAATAGACACGGAGAAAACATTGAATTTAAAATAGATCAAACAGTTTATAAACAAAATCCCCTAACACGAAGTAAAAAAAGTAATAAATTTTTAGGTCCTTATAAAATAATAATGTTCCTTACCCATAACCGAGTTAAAATGAAAAATCTAAAAAATAAAAAAACTGAAATAATACATATTAAAGAATTAAGAAAACCTCCTTCTGTTTCAGATGGGTATCCCTTCCCTTCATCCTCGCGGACTCAACTTATTAATTTAAATGAAAACCCAGGTATTTTACCAATTAAACTTGGAAACGCACAAAATCAAATTAATCATTGGTCCTTTATACAAATATACGATGTAAGTCAAATAATTAAAGAATTTAATACATTACAAAAATATTTAACAAATTTTAAACTCTTATTAAAAACTTCACATGAAAAGTTAGATCATTTATTCTTTACTTCTTAGACTTTAATTCAAAGTCTTGAGAAGAAAATACAACTTGAAATAAAACAAATAAACCCTTTATATGAAAATAGTCAAAATAGACAAAAACGCGGATTAATTAACGCCTTAGGAACTGTTATAAAAGTATTTACTGGAAATTTAGATCAATTAGACGCAGAAAAATATGATACTGCATTAAAAAGTTTATATAATAATCAAAATCAAATAAAAACCCTCATGTCAAAACAAATAACAATAATAGATGATTCAATTAAATACTTTAACGAAACAAGGCAAAGACTCACTCATAATCAAATCTTATTACAAGCTCGAATCACTGATATCGAAAAAATATTAAAATATGTACAATTTGAAGAATTAACCAATACTCATATCCTTTGCATACAAATAATAATTACACAAATACAAACTACCTTTCAAATACTATATGATCTTTTGAAAGAAATATAAATTGCCATAACATTTTCAAAATTGAATATTTTCCATAATTCCATGATTGAACCAAATAATTTATTAGAAAAAATTAAACGTATTGAACCATATATATTAAATAATAATAAATTACCTTTTGAACCTATATTAGAAAATATATTATTTTATGAACAAATCATTGAAATAAAAAGTTATAGTAAAAATAAACAATATACAATATTTAATTATTATAAATTAAGTTCATGTCCAGTACCCTATAAAAACACTTTTCATAAAATTTTACCTAATGCAAAATATCTTATAATGAATGAACAAAATTATGTTTTAACTAATGATCACTGTAAATTAATCACTTTGAATATATATTTATGTAAAAACTCAAATTCTTTAAAAATACATGAAAACGAAAATGTACCATGTGAAATACAACTTCTTAATTATCATAAAAATATTAGTAATTGTAATCAAATCCCTGTAGAAATTAACACTGTAAAAGTAGAAAAATTGGAACAAAACAAATGGTTAATTATAATACCAGAATAAATTGTAGCAGTCGAAATCTGTAATAAAAACATAACAAATATACCTTTACACGGAACTTATTTAGTAACATTAGATTTTAAATGTTCCATAAGACTTAGAAATATTATTATACAAAGTTATCAAGAAACGAAACCGGATTATTCTAATATAATATTACCAAGATTAAATATTACTTATAAACCTCAAACAGATATTAAATTAAAATATAAACCATTAAAATTAGACGCTGTTAATTTAAACGAATTACATAAAATACATAGTACACTGGAAACTCAAAAAATAGAAACTGAAAAGTTATTACTTGATCCAGTTCATTTTAATAACATAAGTATATGGACTATTTTACTTTATATAATTTTAATCATATTAATTTTAAGTCTTTTATACTATTTAAAAAATAAAACATTAACTCTCCCAAAATTGAAAAAGAAACTTTTAAATAAAAGAAATTCAAATAATGTAACTAATACTATAAATACAAAATATAACAATTTAAAAACAAAATATAATGTAAAACTTGACACAATTGTCGAAGAAAATATACCTACAGATATAAACTCTGGAATAGTTTCATCTAAGGGGGGAAGAGTTATGTTACCCTAATAACATTGTTTTATATGTATAAGTTAAGACGTAGTTATTTAAGTATTGTTTCCAGAACATTTATATTCTAGAATAATCCTTGGTAAAATCATATATAAGAGAACTCGCTAGTCGAGACAATAATTATTATTAATTCATATTTTAACCAGCATGTAGTACATTTGTAGTAGTTATAGTTATAGATTTTTGTGAAGTTAGTGAATAAATAGTTGCAACAGTTAATTCCTTCAATCTGAAAAATCCAAGAACCTACAAAAATAAAAAACTCCTTTTTAAAAAAAAGAAGTTGTTAAGCTCCCAACTTAACTTACGAATATTTTTTTTAGCAGGATTTTTTGCATGTTTGAGTAGTCTGACGTGTCCTTTGGACTTTTTTTTGAGCAAAATCCTTGCAGATGACACTTCCTGATGGTCCTCACAAAATTCCAGCCGGAAGTAATATCATAGTACCTCGCGACCGACAGCTCTTAGTCTAGAATTGACAATGGACTGCCAAAGTTTTACAAAAATTATGTGTGTGGTAGAGCGAAAACGTAGGTATATTAGCAACAAAAAGTAGATTTCGACAAAAATGAGTTTAAAGTTAGGGTAAATTAAAGATGTAAATTCGTTTACTACACATGAGTTTTAGTTGCAGTTTGTTTTTTTAAGACTAACTCAACCATCCTGATTACGAAAATAGTAATCACTCTTGCGGAAAAGCGCCGTTCTCCCGTTGTCGACAAAATATTTTTTGTTGTTTATAATACAATTTTTAAAACTATTTTAGTTATTTATGGTTCAAATCGGCCAAAAATCGGTACCGGGGGGTTTTCGGGGTCAAAGATTACAAATTTTTGGTGAAAATTAAAAAAATCGTAATGGCGGCGTCAATATGGCGGATTTCTGGCCGATTCCAACTAAAATCGGTATCAGGGGGTGTTTGGGGTCTTAGATTACGAATTTTTGGTAAAAATTAAAAAACTAAAAATGGCGCGGCCAAAGTGGCGAATTTTAGCATTTATGAACCACTCAAGAAAATACCTAGGTAGCTATATACTCCATAACATCAACTAGAGGTACTTAGGTCAAAATAAATGACACTTCAAAATGACGTGTATTCACGTCATAATGATGTAACACGTCAAACTGACGTAAGTTCACGCTAATTTACGTGTCATATCATTTTAAAGTGCACTTACGTCAACTTGGCGTGTCACATCAAAATTAAGTGATTACAAGTCAATTTCACGCGTAAAAACATCAATTTCATGTAATTGTATTTGAAAACATTCCACCCCAAATATCTTAAAAACTAAGCACAAATTGAAGTTATTTATTTTTAAATATTGAGCTATTTTATGAGTGTTTTATACCAATTTTGAAATAAAATCATCCACCCTTAAATTAAGGGTTGGCATATTTAATTTTTGTGTTAACCAAAATATTCCATTTTTTAAGTTATTCTAAATGACCTATCACAAAATGGGGTTGCTATTTAAGATTCTAATGTTGAGGTAGCTGGGGGTTAGGGGGTAAATGTTACAACCTCCAAAATAATATACTTAAATTTCCCTTTTGAAAAAACAAATTAACCTCTTTTTTAGAATTTTTATATTGTGCTTAGTTTGCAATATATTTGGGGTGGATCGTTTTTAAAAGATCACCCTATATATTCTTGAGTAGAAATGTTATGATGTTGATATTTTTTGAGTAAAGGTGTTCTGAAGTTAATATATATATATATATATATATATATTGAGAAAAGATGTTATCATGCCCAAATAGTAATTTTAATAATTTTTATTAGTAGCAACTTATTTTTTGTAAGCCTTTACAAAAAATTCATAATAAAAAAACTATTGGGGATATTATTGTTTTTTTTTTTCATTAATTTACGTAGAAATATACAATGCATCCGAAACCACAAAAATCAAAAATCGTTTTTTTTTTGCTAATATACGTTTTCGCTCTACAACTCATATATTATTCTAGAAAATATTCAGTTTTATAAAAAAACTAATTTATTATTAACATAAAACTATTTTAAATAATAAAAATTAGGAAGTACCTATACAAATTTTAATTTCACTTAACACAGAATGTAAACTACCAATAAATTTGCTATATTCTTCATTTTTTAATGGTAACGATATTTTATAACAATTTTTATACAACCCAGCCAACTTACCGCAATCTTTATTTGGCGGAGGTTTACTTATACAAATTTTAATTAAACTTTTTAAAATATGCTGTAATCGCTCCTTTACCAAAATCAGAAGTGAATAACAATTTCCAAAATCAGATTTTTTCGATTTTTCTATTGTACCTGTTTCTTCCTCTGAAATCTCGACTGTTTTATTTACTAATAATTCGACAATATCGTCGATCTCTATCACAATTTCAAGGCAGTGCTGGAAGTGTTTTATTTTTGCGTTTAAAGCGTTTGTAGCTGAAAATAAAAGTTTCTGTTAGACAATCAACAAATTATTATATGATAATGTATATATGTGGCTTCTAAAAGGGCCAATGTCACTTTGTCAATAGCATTTTTTTTTTGAAAATATTACATCAGAGTTGACGTGAAAACGCTGCTATTAACAAAGTGACATATATGTGTCAATAAAGTTTTTATCTATGTATTTCATACAAAATATGATAGATATATTATAATGACAAAAATATACAGTTAGGAAGTTTACTTATTGTGCAAAAATAAACCCATGGGCATATTTTATAATTTCAATTGCCTAACTTTAAAATTTAAAACAAAACTGACAGGCTTTGCCCTGCCCAAACTTTTTAATAAACAACTGCAGCTGTCCCGGGAGGTTAAATATCTAGGAGTCACCCTAGATGACAAACTAACCTGGAACACACAGATGCAGAATGTAATACTAAAAAGTAAAATTGCCATCATGACGACGAAAAGAGCGGTTGGCAAGATTTGGGGCTTAAAACCACGCATGGTACGCTGGCTGTACACAGCCGTGGTGAAACCCAGGATTACCTTCTGCTCCGTAGTCTGGTGGCCTAAGGTAGAACAGGCGACAGTTGCACTGGAGCTTTCAAAGATCCAGAGACTGGCCTGCCTGTGCATAACCGGAGCGATGTGCACAACTCCAACTCTGGCTATGGAAATACTGTTAGGCCTTCCCTCCCTTAAAATTATCATTAAGGCCAATGCGAGAATGGCTGCTTACAGGATAAATAATGCAGGTATTTGGTGACGTACAGATGACTGTGGCACACCCAAATTACGAATATTGTCGCAAACTCATTGCTAGAGATGAGCAGCGATTCAATGCTGGTAGAATTTAAGTTCGACATTCCTTTCAACTTCCAGCTCAACTGGAATGAAGAGTATGTTAAAGAACACTATCGAACGCAGGGCTTAGTCTGGTACACGGATGGCTCTAAGATGAACAGTGGAACTGGTGCTGGAATACACGGGGCAACTTTCAAATGGGACAAATCCCTTTCTCTTGGGAGGTATGCTACTGTATTTCAAGCAGAAGTATATGCTATTAATAAGTGTATTCAGGAGAACTTGAGGAGGGACTATAGTAATAGGAAAATCCTCATACTTTCTGATAGTCAATCGGCAATCAAAGCCATATCTAACTTTGAAACCAAATCTAAACAGGTTTGGGACTGTCGAAATAACCTGATAACCTTAGCCAACCACAATAAAGTAACCTTAGGGTGGGTGCCAGGGCACAAAGGCATTGATGGCAATGAGAGAGCAGATCAACTCGCAAGAGAAGGATCGGAAACTCCCTTCATTGGACCTGAGCCGGCTATTGGCATAACCAAAACCACGGTAAAAAGCTGGATATACAACTGGATAACATCCCAGCAAAAATTTACAGTGGGGTCAGGCACCGGGACTCAGGCAAAGCAAGTTAATACTTGGCGGTGCAATAACTGCTGGTCCACTAACCAAGAACCTTCTACATCTTGGCAGGGACCACCTTAGGAAGGTGATAGGGCTAATAACTGGTCACTGCCACCTGAGGAAACACATGCACACCATCCGTGTGTATAGTGATGAGCCAATATGCAGACTGTGTAATGAGGAGGCGGAAACAGCCTCTCATGTTCTCTTTGACTGCGTGGCTCTACACCGCTGGAGATACCGGCAACCGGTAAATGGTAACCCAGAAGCTATGCTCTCCAATGCAAATCTAGTAAACAGCCTAGTAAGCCTGATAAAGGAAACGAAGCTGTTTGACTAGCAAGAGACCCAAGAATAACACAATAGGCCCGCAGGTGGCCGCAGTGTTTGAGGTACGAATCCTCATCTTGTTTTTCTTCATCAATCAATCAATCAATCAAACTTTAAAATAAATCACAAAAAATAAACTTTTTCTTTATATAGGGTGGCCACAGAATTTTATTTGAAAAATTCCCTGACATTTCCCTGACTTTTTCCTGATTTTGAATTTTTTTTTTGGCTTTAAGTTAAAAAATATATATAAAAAAAGACAAATAAAACAAAAAAAAAATAAATTCCAGGTTTTTCAATAAATTCCCTGATTTTTATTTTTTTTTTCAATAACATTCCCTTGACATTTCCCTGATATTTCCCCGATACATTAAATTCCCTGACATTTCCCTGAAAAAGGCCTCCCTGTTATAAAACCAGCTGAACAGTTGCACCTTGTCAAAACTTCGGCACTAGGCACTAGGCCACCTTTGATATGCGTGTTTCTTAATTTATTAAAGTTTGAAAGTCTTTATTTCCAAAACTTTATATTCTAGTAAAAACTGTGTATAAAAATTTTTGTAGGGCTTAAAAAGAGCTTCCATTTGAAATATAATTTTTTGAAATCGGTTAATAAATAAGCGAGTTATACAAAAAACAAAAATTACTGCTTTAAACGCTAATATCTCGAAAACAACGTATTTTAGAAAAAAGTTGTTTATAATATTTTTTGAGCAGATTAAAAAAATCTTTCATATAATTGCTAAATTAATAAAATACAATAATAATTAACTTAAATATAACCAAAAAACGCTAAAAATAGGAGTTTTACCCCCAACGGGGTAAGATTTTTTTTATCACCATATTCAGTTTCGGCGACCTCAAAAACCTTCATACTGTCAAGTTAGAGTTACAAAGTGCATTGCAATTCTAACCTGTTGATATAACAATTTTTACGCAACTATTGTAAACATTTAAATATTTGGCCCCCTGCTCCCAAAAATATGTGCATAAAAAATTATGTCCATCGATGGGACATCTTCCCAAAAAATAAAACAAATAGTCCTTGCGTTACGGACAAACAGAAAGACAGACAAAATTTAGTTAAATATACTATAAGCGTATTTAATTTATATTTTAGCATACTTACTTTCAGCTAAATATTCCGATAAAGCAAACGTTTGCATTTGCGATGTCAAATAATTCAAAGCATCAGCCGAATTAAAATACAACTTGGAGGCTTTTTCGTAATTAATTTTCGCCAATTGTATATTATGTTTTCTGTTGTTTGAATCAATTGGTTGGCTCATTACTTGTCTATGGTAAAATGAACCAATACGGTAGTGTATAATCGCTGCTCTGTATTGATAAAGTGGATATTTAGGGTTATCTTCATCTACATCACAGTGTTTCAGTGCCTTTTGAAGTATTTGGATTACTTCTTTCTCGGCTTCGGCAGTACTCTAAAAGTTATAATTACATAATAATAATAATGATATTCAATTACATTTATCGTTTATGGTTTCTTATATTATAAGAAACTTAGGTTAAGGTTGGGTCTAAGAGATTTTAAGATATTTATAAGCATTAATTCACATACTCCTCTCCAACAAGTACTTTTAAATTGAAAAGGTAATGCCATTAATAGCTAGTAATTTTGGGTTAGAAGTAGGCATTAAGCACTTGATAGAAAATAGGGGTTTTTATATTCTGACAGAAAAAATACGCGGTAAAGAACTGCTCCCAACGTCATCCTTTAGATTATTATGGTAAGTGTAGTTGGATAGCACTCAACAAAAAGGAGCCAAGCACCAAAATGCTAATTTCAGACAACTCCTGAAACATTTAACTTATTTTAAGTATATAATATAAAAAAGGTCCAAGTCACCCAGCTAAACATCATTGGTATGTTAGTATAAAGTAATTTAACTTTAAGTCACTCAAAATAATTGTTTGGCGATTGGTACCTTTTCGTTAAGTGCCAATCAACTATTTCTGGGTAAACAGCCGCCATTAAGGTAAAATAGTGCAAGTTATAGGCCAAACTGATATAAATTAAAACAAAATCAACAACAACACATTGGAGAAAAAACATAGGTGTAAATGAGTACTTTAGTTTATTTAAGGTACTATAGATTAAGTTTTACTCACAACATCAGCGGAAGGGTTCTCCTGCATAATAGTCGCCATATAAAACATCGCCGTCGACAATTCCCACTGGACTGCGTCCCATATCCCAGGATTATGTTTTCTGTCTCCCAATACTTGCAGCGCTCGTTTATAATTCAAAAATGCTTTATTATAGTCCAATTTTTCTTGAATTGTGAGACTGCCCTCATTATCTTCTTTAAGGCTATGAGCATGAGCTAATAAACGATGCATGTTGCCCATGTTGGAAAATAATAGTGCTATGTTTGCGTCGTCCTTTATTTTTTCGAAGACTTCAAGTCCACGGATTAGGTATGGTTCACCCTTTTTACAGTAGTCAGTTATGTGGTCTTTGGTTTTTGAAGATTTTGCTTTGTTTAAGTAGAAGGCCGCTAATTCATTTAAACTATTACCTATAATAAATAATGACTTGTGTTTAGAGAATTTTAACCGGATTATACTTATTTGAAATGCACATCGGCATAATATTTTTTTTTTTCGTACGACCTAGTGTACACGAAATAAAGAAAAATACATGTTCACTATATATTCTCGTTACGATTTTTTTCTATCGCACTAGTACATAGAGCATATTTGAATGAAATGACAACTATGCACACTCATTTATCCAAACGATTACATAAAGCTTTCATTTTGACAAAAGTAATTTGACGTTTATAAATTTTGAAATGTCAAAATTAAACACAGGTAATTTTTAAAATATACATTTTTAAAGAGTCTAGAGTGTAGATCGAACGAAAAATGAAAAAAAAAACTTAATTCTCGTGATAAAGTCCAAACGATTACACATAGCTTTTATTTTGACAAAAGTAATTTGACGTTTATAAATTCTGAAATGTCAAAATTAAACACAGGTAATTTTTAAAATATACATTTTTAGAGTCTAGAGTGTAGATCGAACGAAAAATTTTGTTCGCAACTCGTTTGCAACAAGTCCTTAGTGCACTCGAATGATTTTTTGACTTCGATTCGCGTCGTTAAAAAAACTTAATTCTCACGCACTAAGGGCTAAAGTCTCTCACTCGTTACGAAAACTACTAATTTCGTTACATGTCAAAAATAAATACTTTATTTGGTTAGATTTAAAAAAATAAATACCAATGCTTATAAACGTCTAAAGGGATTACACATACTTAAATTCCTGAGCATTAAATGATTTTCATTTCACTCAGAGCGGCGTCAAATAAGATGTTACGGGGGACAACGTCAAATATGTATTTTTTTTTTAATTGGAAACGCACTGTCAAAGCAAAAAAATATAAATATAAATCAATTCCAAGAAGGTGGTTTATTGTGTATTATAACTATCATTTTACTTGGTCTGTAATTTACTTGTAAGACTTTTTTTTGTTTTAAAGCCAAAAAGTGCCAAATTTCTTTTTATTTTTTCTTTACGAGTTTGTAAGTTATGTTTATGTTTTTTTTCTTTTATTATCCACTTGTATGTCAGCTATATGACAGATTAATCTAATTTTTTGTTCTTATTTATACATCAATTTATAGCCAGGCAATCATACCTTACCCACTAGATTATAAACAGTAACTGTTGGTATTTCTGTCTAAAGTGAAAGCAAAAAAATATTCACAAATATGCATGATGTCAAAAATTTTCACCTTGTGACAACTTTTCTTTATTATTTCTTTGGAATGTTTATGGAAAATACGCAGTGCAAGCCCTGCGTTACAATAGGTTTCTTTAACGAAAATTTCGATAAACAGAGCCAGAGGGATAGATATAAAACTTACTTTTGATCAAATTTATGATCCGCGCTTTCCCTTCATATTTCTAAAATTTTGGACCTGTAACGCTATTTTCCTATACCATTAACATGGGCGTAACACTCCAAAATGACCCCCACCCCCCCTACTAGGAGAGTTACGTAATACTTGAACGTTCCCTTTGGAAGAATAAACACAATTTAGCTGAACAGCTAAACTCGGCGCCTTTTTTATTTATAATATGCTATTAAAATAATATTTTACCCTACCTGAACTTAAATGATGTTTTTTAAATAAAATTATTAACAGTATTTTGTAATTGTTTTTCTTGGGAATAGGCAGAATAAAAACTATTTGTATATATTTTTTTTAATTCTATTAAAAACGTTTCGGCACCTGGTTTTTATTTATTTTTGGGCAAAGAATCTTATTAAACATAACAGTATTTTGTTAACTTGCTAAAAAAAAAAAATTTCACATCGTTTACTGTGAAACCCTTATTGAGCACTATATTATATTGCTTAATTTTTACAAAATATTTGTAGATTGATAATTTAGTTTACTTTTTAAATATATTTCTTGTAATTTCTTCTTGTTTTTTAATAATTAATTGGATTTTTTTTTAAAGTCAAAATAATATTTGTATTGACAGTTTTGAAATTTGATAGCAATCTTACATAGGGAATTAAATTTATTCTACCAACCATACAACAAAAAACAAATATACATCAACTCAGATAGATTCTGCACGGAGTTTACATCATAAAGGAGTGGAAAAATAAACACAATTTAGCTGAACAGCCTTATCTATCTGAGTAACAAATTGGATCAAGGAAGCTATGATTAGTGGTTTAAAAATGACTTTTTAAACCTTACCTGAGCATAAATTATGTTTTTTAAATAAAATTATGAACAGTATTTTGTTAACATGCCAAAAAAAAATTCACATCGTTTACTGTGAAACCAGTATTGAGCACTGTATTATATTGCTTAATTTTTACAAAACATTTGTAGATTGATACTTTAGTTTCCTTTTTAAAGATTATTCTTGTCATTTCTTCTTGCTTTCTAATAATTATTTGGAATTTTTTTTTAAACGTCAAAATAATGTTTTGAGGCGAAATAGTAATAGTTGTAATATAAATAAAATATATGAACACCCTGTATTAGAAAATATGTAAAATCAACAGAAGGTTAGTTAAGGCACCTTCGCCAAATTATAGTATTTAATTTTTTCGCGCCAATAATTTAAATATTTCTCAAGGACTTTCTTAGGGAAAAATCCTTGACAGTTTGACAGTTGGTCACTTGTTACTGACTACCGTGATCAACAACACCAATTGTTAAGATGTTGGTGTAACTTGAATTATTGAAACCATCCTCAGGATTAAGGCAAATTTCTCATGAAATTTGAGTTATCTGGTGCTTTCAGGTAATATTTATTTAAATATTTCTGCTTATAAAATACTAATTTCTAAACTTTCAGTTTTCAGTTATACAAACCTTAACTAACCTACTACGTTTAAACAACAGTATAATAATAAAGTCTGGTCGATCAACTTCTTCGTTTACTCTGAGCAACCCACTGACACCCCGAGAGTGAACAAGGTATTCTTACACGGCGCCCTAATCTCTTCAAAAGTTTACATTGTCACAACTTTGTCGCCCAACTCGAGGCCAGTTAAACTTCAGCTGGAGTCTCATCAGCTGAATCATCACTGCAAAGAAACAAGATGCCGGTCGACCATACCCCAGTGAACAGTCAGGGGGTAACCACCCGCAGTAGGGGCTTCAACAGGAGGTCCTTGGAGGTATTTGATCTCCCAAGCAATGTCAACAGGATGCCAGTCCTGTCTCCACAGATTGATGTAAATTTGGCAAGTAACACAACAACCCTACCTCAAAGTGCCACAGGTATGCCTAGAACAACAATAAGCGTGTCAAATTCATCAAATACCAATAGTTTTGAGGCGCACAGGGCGCAAGATGAATTTCGACCAATATTGGGCCAAACCCGAGCCCAATCCAACAGCTATGAAAGAGGGTCAGCAAGTTTCGGTGGCAATGCCCACTGGGGGCAACCTCCAAACAACGCTTGTTTTGTACCACAACAGGCAAATGACCATGGGGGACAGCCTCCACCATATCAATTAGTTTATAACGTACCACAAAATAATGTACAGGTACCACCACAATGTAACTTAGATATTGTAAGTCATGCCACAAAACTGCTTCCTACATTTAGGGATGATGGGGAAACACACCCTATCGATTTCATAAAAAAATTAGAGAATATAGTAAATACTTATAACTTACCTATGCAAATAGTCGCTGCTATTTCAGGTGAACTTTTTGGGGCACGAGCCAAGCCATGGTGCGATGCTCTGATAGACTCCTTTGATACCTTTAGGGCTATGAAAACTGCTTTTATAGAACAATTTTGGTCGCGTACAAGACAAACACAGGTTCGCTTAGCCTTAGACACAAATAAATATGATCGTTCAGGGTATGTAAACTATTTTTTAAAACAAGTTACTAGGGCGAAACACTTGTTACCACCATACACAGAACTAGAGCTAATAGCTTTAATTTCCAGGCATTTTCCACCAGCTATTTCTTGTTGTTTAATAGGTGCATTAACAATAAATGATGCACTCATTAGACTCCGACAGGCAGAACATTTTGATTATGATTTTGCATCGGCTTCTTCTTCTTCTTCGGTCGATAACAATACTAGATCGGGGGACGTTAGAACTACCAAGTCAGAGTTTTTGAACAAATGGGAAAAGCCGAAAGAAAACATAACCTATAAAAATCCAAATGTGTCTCCAAATCATAATAAAAACTATTCGTCTTCCCCGAGACCATTTAAAAAACTTAATCATGTGCAATTCGAAGGTCCGGAAGAAGAACCTTCGGAAAACTAATGGTTTCCCACCCGTCCAGTCCGCCCTTGGGGAACATTTCTAGGACTGATTCTGTAAATTATCTTGTAAATAATCCCCGTGAGGATTTGTTAAGTGAATGTGACTTTAACCATGTTCAGTGGGACTTAGGCCGTACTCCAATCATAGCCATCACTATAAAAAATGTTCAGTACCCTTGTCTGGTAGATTCCGGCAGTGAGGTAAGTGCTTTTTCAGAGACCGTGGGCAATCAAGTCATTACAAATGACTTACCCTTTTTCCCAGTGACAGGAGTACGGGTGTCAGGTGCATTTAAAAATAAGCACAAAAAAATAACACACCAAGCACTCTTAAAATTTTCCTTAGCTGGTAATGAATTCGAGTTTGAATTCTTATTTATCCCTGACTTAGTATACCCCGTTATATTAGGTTGTGACTGGTTAAGATCGGTTAAAGGGAATATAAATCTTGAACACAGTTGTTTGTATGTTAAGCATGATAAAAATATTGTAGAGATCCCGGAAATAAAACCATATCATGACTTTTCGGCGCCAATTTCAAAGCCACTGAAGAAAATTTTTGCAATTAATAAATACCACTCTGTAAATAATAGTCACATTACTGAAACAGCTTCTATAAATGAGGAAATTAGTGCAATTATGTCTTCTTTAGACCTCTCAAATAATGAAAAAAATGATTTTTTCAATTTATTGCAAAAGCATAAACAAATTTTTTCTGATAGACCTGGTTTAACCCAGGAGTATTTTCATGAAATCCATTTAAAGGATGATACACCTTTTTTTCAACCTCCCTACCCCATTCCAGTGGCGCATCGGGAAGCTGTGCAAAAGGTCATTGACTCTATGCTACAGTATGGTATTATTGAGCGAACAAATTCTTGCTCATACAGCTCACCTTTATCTACGGCTGTCAAGAAGGATGGTACCATCCGAGTAGTACTGGATGCTCGTCGTCTTAATAAGGTCATGCTATCTGATGCCGAACTTCCGAGGAAAATACACGATATTTTGAGAACCTTACCCCCTAAAATTAAATTCATGTCCACCATTGACTTGACTCACTCTTATTGGCAAATTCCATTAAGGCCAGAGGATAAGAAGTTCACAGGTTTCCTCCATGCGACAAAAACCTATCAATTTCGAGTCTTGCCTTTTGGTTTAAAAACGGCAATTAGTTCGTTTTCCAGGGCCATGGACAAGATTTTGGGGACTGAGTTTAGCGAATTCGTAGTACCCTACGTGGATGACCTTCTGGTCATCTCAGAAACCCTAGACCAACATTTAGAGCATTTAGATAGGCTTTTTACTCGTTTGGCATCTGCAGGCTTAACACTTCGGTTAAAAAAATGTCAGTTTCTTCAAAGAGAAATGAAATTTTTAGGTTATATTCTGGATCAGCATGGGATCAGATCCGATAAGGATAGAGTCCGTGCCGTGTCTGAGTTTCCACAACCCAGGGATAAAAAACATTTACAATCCTTCTTGGGCTTGTGTAATTTTGACAGAATTTTTTGTGAAAAATTTGCGTCACTCGCAGAACCTCTTTGTAAACTACTCAGAAAAAAGGTCAAGTGGACTTGGTCTGATGAACAAGCACAAGCGTTTCAAGGGCTTAAAAATCTCATTGCTCAGGAAGTACTTCTCTATCATGCTGATCAGAACCTTCAATATTGGGTTCAAACGGATTCGAGTGATGTAGGGCTTGGTGCCCAATTATTTCAGATACAGAATGGTCAAAAACGAGTAGTGGCATATGCTAGTCGTTTGCTCCTTGATCGAGAGAAATCCTATTGCATCGCCGAAAAGGAGGCCTTGGCTGTGGTTTGGGCACTGTCCAAATGGAGGGTTTTCCTACTGGGAAATCACTTCATTATTCTTTCTGATCACCGTGCCTTAACCTATTTACAGACGTGTAGGCTGCTTTCCCCCCGCCTTACGCGTTGGGCTCTGGCCTTCCAAGAATACTCATACGAAATCCGTTACATTAAGGGCTCAGAGAACGTGGTCAGCGACGCGCTTTCACGATTCCCAATAGCTCGGTTGCCGGTACCAGACGACAAATGCTTCCGCATTTGTTTCATGGTAAAACTTGGACCAAATTTCGCGCCTGTTATTGCTTCTATAACCGAGGATCAAAAACAAGACCCTAAACTTTCAGAAATTCGGCGTAATATTGAAATCAACCCCGCACAGCACCCAAAGTTCGTCATCTTCCAAGATATGCTCTTTCTTAGACAGTCCGAGGAAGAACCATGTCGCCTATGTATTCCAAAAAAGAGGATTACCGACTTTGTTAAGGCTTTTCACGAGTCTTTGGGACATTTCGGTGTCTACAAGACCTGGGCTGCCTTAAAACGGGAAGTTTGGTGGCAGAATATGCATTCCAGCGTAAAATCCATAGTAAAAACCTGCCAAATTTGTCAGATGGCAAAAACCACCATTCTTCCAAAACCACCCTTTGAAAGTATTATTCCCGAAGGTCCAAGGGATCTTATGGCCCTAGACCTATACGGCCCGCTTCCAAAATCTAGGGGCGGCGTGACCTATATTTGTGTTTGCCTAGATGTCTTTTCAAAATTGGTAATTTTGTATCCCCTTAAAAGGGCTACAACGCTTTCTATTTTAAATCGTCTAAGAAACGATTATTTCCCGAAATATGGTCAACCAAAGCGTATTTTGACTGATCACGGCACGCAATTCACGGCGCATGCGTGGAATTCCAATTTAGAAAGACTTGGTATTCAGGTCGTAAAATCTTCAGTGAGGCACCCGGAGGCTAATCCTTCCGAAAGAATAATGAAAGAACTTTCAAGGTTCTTTCGCACCTTTTGCAATGCTAAGCACAAAAAATGGGCCTATGAGATTGATCATCTCACCAACATGTTAAACTGTGTTGTTCACGAATCCACAAATTGTACACCCACAGAGTTGCATACCGGGAAACCTCCACCTTTACTACTTTCCCATTTAATTAATTTTCCAGAAGTTCAGCAGGCGGCTGATTCTCATATTAAAGTTTATCTGGCGAGAGAGGCCTTGCTGTCAAAAGCAGACCGACGAAATTTCGCACGATCAAAAAATAAATACACTGACTTTAAAATTGGGGACTTGGTTTTACTCAAGGCTGAGCCAAAATCCTCTGTTTTAGATGCGGTCACAAAGAAGTTTATGCTTCTGTTCGAGGGTCCATATAGGATAAAGAAGGTTATTGGTCTTACCTCTTTTATCCTGGTGAATCCCGAAACCAATGAGGAAAGAGGACGTTTCCATAGCTCTCATTTAAAAAGATATATTGAACCGTAAAGAAAATTTTTGATTTTACCAGTTTTTTCGCCTTTTTATAGTTTTTAATTCAGGTTGGCTCTTTACTTCACCATCTTAAAATCTAGGGGGCAGTTGAGGCGAAATAGTAATAGTTGTAATATAAATAAAATATATGAACACCCTGTATTAGAAAATATGTAAAATCAACAGAAGGTTAGTTAAGGCACCTTCGCCAAATTATAGTATTTAATTTTTTCGCGCCAATAATTTAAATATTTCTCAAGGACTTTCTTAGGGAAAAATCCTTGACAGTTTGACAGTTGGTCACTTGTTACTGACTACCGTGATCAACAACACCAATTGTTAAGATGTTGGTGTAACTTGAATTATTGAAACCATCCTCAGGATTAAGGCAAATTTCTCATGAAATTTGAGTTATCTGGTGCTTTCAGGTAATATTTATTTAAATATTTCTGCTTATAAAATACTAATTTCTAAACTTTCAGTTTTCAGTTATACAAACCTTAACTAACCTACTACGTTTAAACAACAGTATAATAATAAAGTCTGGTCGATCAACTTCTTCGTTTACTCTGAGCAACCCACTGACACCCCGAGAGTGAACAAGGTATTCTTACACGGCGCCCTAATCTCTTCAAAAGTTTACATTGTCACAGTTTGTATTGACAATGAATTTGAAAGTTAATAGCAACCTTACATACAACAAAAAACAAATAAACATCAGATTCTGCGCGGAGTTTACCTAGGTATCATATTATGACACCATAAAGGAGCGTACTAGTAGTACCAACCGTACTTTTCTGGTGCGTAATGCTACAATAATAATGTTGTACTTACCTAATCTTAACAGCATATTATTATTACAGCACAGTTTTAAAGCGGCTTCATAACATTCAACTGCGTTCATCAACATCTGTTCAATAGTTCTAATATCATAGACAAAGACACATTTTACGTTCGAATTACCAATGTTGATTTTTGAAATTTGTTCATCTCTTTCCAGTTGTTCCATTATTTTGTAATCTTCGTCCGTGTTATTTTGTAGCTGTTCTCGGTAAGCATCCGATTTGGACCAATTTTGAACCATCATTATGAAACAGTCACCAGCGCGCCCTAAAATAATTATTTTTATTCGCTTGTATTCCGAAGTGACATTTTTCGGTTAGAAATTTTAGGGGGTCTTTCTACCTTAGAAATTTTAAAAATAATCTTTTTTAAACATTTTTTTTATATAGAAAGAAAAAAGATATCATTGTGAAATTTTGTTGGTATGTTTGTTCATATTCAAAGAATACAAATAAAATTTCTTTAGATTTTTAAACTGCCATTTTCTGGCCATATTTTTTTTCGCCGTTTGGATCGACTGAAAAAAACAAACTAAACGGGATATTATTCAGTACTGAAGTCGCTATAGCCCTAGCTATAGCTCTAGAAGATTTTTTTTTGGCCAAAAAGTAACAAAATGGCGGACGTTTTTCAAAAATTTTCAAATATTTTCAAACAAAAACGTCTGCGATGTTATTTTTTGGCCAAATTTTTTTCTTCTAAATAGGGCTATAGCGACTTCAATACTGAATAATATCCCGTTTTGTTTTTTTTTTCATAGGTCCAAGCGGCCGGAATCATGGTGACCACCGTTTTTTGATTTTTTTTTCAAAAAAAATTTATGGCCAGAAGATGGCACTTTAAAATTCAAAAAAAAAATTATTTGTATTCTTTGAATATGAATAAACATACCTACAAAATTTCACAATTTTATCTTTTTTGTTTCTATATAATAAAAAATGTTTAAAAAAAGATTATTTTTATAATTTCTAAGGTAGAAAGACCCCTTAAGTTAAAAGGGACACTTTTGTTAAGAGTTCGTCTTTTGCTTTATTTTGACGGGCTGCAGCCTACCAGAGTACTTTTGCGGTCCCTTATCGAAAAATGCATAGCGGTTGTGTTTGTCTTTTGTCAGACTTCAAAATAAACTATTTCTTAGTATTTTACTTTTCTGCTCGCTACCATGACAGCAAGCAATAAAGTGATTTTTTTCGCGCGCACAGTGTAGACAACCGGGATCTGTCATTTATATGCGAAGAGATGTTGGTCCGCCATTTTCTTAATATGAAATTATTATTTATTTTGAATCAAATCTACTTTAAATACGAGTATTTGGACTTTGATTTTAGACAATTTTCATGATACGAGTTTGTTCTTGCATGTAACTATTTGTTTTTAAATTGCAAGTTAAATCCGTATGTTTTTTTATATTTATTTTATTTTTACTTCTATTCACGGCATTCCTGAAGGATTAATGAGATGAAGTAGCTCTACAGAAAAATCTGATTATGGATCATGGTAGCAGAAGATCTACACATTACAGAACCATTTTCAGCTAAATCCAGGAAACTTGTTTTTGTTAAACAATGGTAAATAATCTTCTGCAGAAAAATTCTTACAATAAACTGCATATTTTGTTTAACTATTCCGATAGTATTTTTTTACCTGATTTCGAATATCATTAAAGTAAATCTCTATATTTTTCCGTTTTCGAGAAAAATGCTCTTGAAAATATTTTTTTCCGTTTTTCAAGTGCTTGTAGAAAAATTATCATAGTACGTGAAATCTTTTATCCAGGCTTCAATTAGAGCGGGGTTCTTACTCTTTAAAATCGTACAAGAAAACCTTAACACAATGTTTAGTGGTAAATTTAAAAACAGTTAAACAGTGAAAAATTCCGCTGATAACACATTTTATGCAAACTATATTTTTCTTTTTTACATAGTGTCATTATTTTAGCAGCGAATTTTACCACTAAAAATCTCAAATACAGAACGTTTATGATACTACAATAATTCGCAGTTACTGTCAAAAATGAAAGTTATACAAAAACCGAGCAAACTCGGCAAAATTCGGCAAAAACACTATGTAGCAAAGACAAATGTAATTTTCATAAAACGTGGTTTCACAGGTATATTAAAACTGTTTTTACCATGATCCATAATCAGATTTTTCTGTAGAGCTACTTCATCTCATTAATCCAATGCACCATCTTCATCTTATCTTGCAAAAAGGCGAGTCCAGAAAAGTAGTTGTTTCGGCCATGACACACCAAGACCACAGCAAAATTAATGCATTAAAATTGATAATAAAATTAATTTCCAATTGTTTTCGATGTTCTGTCAAGTCATTGTCGTTAATAAATATGTAAAGTACTGTACAGTACTGTAGATGAAGTTACCTCGCAACTAAGTATCAACACTTGAACTGATTTTTTTTTTCAGTATGCAGACATATTTTGTTTTTATTTTGGTACATGCTTACGAAACTCCTTTCTCTAAAAAATGAGTACAGAACGAACATACTTTCGAGTCTGGCCGTCAATGTAAAATTTTTCTTAATTGCGGTGACTTCATTCTTAAGGGCTTATATACCTTGTGGCTCGGGAATATTAAGGGTTTTTATTGATTTTTTCACAACTTTATTCGAACGAACTACAAAATATCAAATAGTATAGGTTTTAATTTTGCCATGTTGTGGAAACCATAGCCCTTGCCCCGAAACGCCTTTTTTTTTGCGGTGATCACGATTTCTCGAAAACCAATTTACCGATCAATCTGAAATTTTTAGGTGTTGTTCCTAATTACAATAGTTAGTTCGTGAATACAAGGATTTTTATTTAAACAAAATTTTTTACTTTTTCCGGCCGGAAAACTCAATTTTCGGAACATAGAAAATCGATTTTTTGGTAAAATCATCGCCATTTTAGTATTTTTTGTTTTGCAAAACCCTTAGTTTACGAACTAGCTATTGTAATTAGGAAAAACACCGAAAAATTTCAGATTGATCGGTAAAATGGTTTTCTAGAAATCGTCACCGCAAACGAGAGAAAAAAAAGGCGTTTCGGGGCCATGGTTTCCACAATTTTCCGAATATTGCATTAAAAAAAAATTCACAAACACATCAAAACATATACTATTTGATATTTTGTAGGTCGTTTGAATCAAGTTGTGATTATATGCCTGAAAAAAATCAATAAAAACACTTAATTTTTCCGAGCCAGTAGGTATATAACCCCTTAAACAGCCCCTAACTGTAACCCAGAATTTGACCAATAAAATGTCAGATGTATCAAAAAAATAATGTAAATTTAAGTAAATGAGTTTTTAATATTACCTAATAAACAATTTTCTCTCAAGGCGTTCGATGTATAATTCAACTTGTTCATTACGAGCTGACATCTGGCCAAAATTCCTATAGTCCTAAGTCCAGATCCATAATTTCCACAAACAAAATAATATTCTGATAAGGTAGCATAAACCAAAACCGCTTTTTCATAAAGGAGAGTTTTCAAATGGTCTTTCCACGATATTTCTGGAAGGACATTCTCATTTTGCCATGTTGGTAATGGTTGTGCTTCATTATAGTTTTTGACTAATAATGCATTATCGTTTTTGTCGAAGGAAGTGCTCAGTTTTTTCTTGTTCTTGTCCTTTTTCTTGTTTTTCTTTCCTAAAAATAAGTTTAAATAAAAAATAAATATAAAATAGCAAAAATAAATATTTTGGAAAATAGCTAAAATAATTTTACGTGGGGTAAACTGCTAAAAAAATACTGTACATCTGAATTCCTTAAGATTTCCTAGGAATTACCTTCCAGATTACCACGAACATTGTTAGAAATACCTAAAAAAACGTCCCACGTTTGGTAAAGATGTACCCGTTTGTGGCATGTAAAATTCCAAACCCCGAATCCTAAAATACTAGCTTATTCATTCTGGCACTTTAAATTAAAGGCAATTTTTATGCAGATACAATATAAACATTTATCTTTATTGACCGCAACATCCTTCTCTCCAATTTTTCCCCAAGTTACATAACCTGTGTAAGACTTAAAAGTAAAAGTAATAATATTTCAAATAAAACTGTTTATTTATCGTCAATTTAATGTCAAATAATATTTTCAAAATGACCGCTATTTTCTTCTTGACATTGAATTTTACATGCCACAGGTAGTCCCTGAGTGGTGGGGGTAGTTACGAAAATTATTGGTTACATGTCCCTCTTAAAATAAAAATTAACTTGTCTCGGCGGTTTTTCGAAAAGTCAAAAGTTTCGATTTTATCCAAGGTTAAAGTTTTTGTTGGATCACCCGGTATGTTATTCTTTATCATGTACAGAATTAGTGCAAGGAACCGAAAATTAATTTTTTTTAGATAAAGGTTTCGAAATTTATAAAGATATGTAACATTAGATAAAATATTCTACTTTAATAATGACCAAATTCTGTTAATTTAGCCTAGCGGGTCTCGTAGGTAAATTTTTCTTGTGGGTCGATTTTTATTGTAGGTAATATCTGACATAACTCACTAGTACTAAAAAACTACTACTTTATGTTTCTTACCTTCATTAGACTTCTCTGTGTCCTCATTTAATTTTGAATAAGGCATGGGTATAGGCTCAAACGGTTTAGCCATAGGCACATCATCTTCCTTTTTCATATTTTTTTCACTTACAGACTCTTCTGGAAAATATTTAATACAGTCTAGTCCCTGTGCTATGTGTTGTATCGCCTGCAAACACCTCTCTTCCAAACTGCCACTCAAAGGTGGCGGAGTTTTGTAATAATTCTCAAATTTCTCAGAAACATATGGCAAATTCAGTACAAGAGTCTTAGTTGCCGATTCTTTATTGTTAGAATCGGATTCATTGAGGTCATCATCATACACGGATTCTGTATCATCCGTATCAGATTCCAAATTAGGAGATTCAGGATTTGTATTTGCTGGTATAAAGAGGTCGGCTAGCATGTAATGCGAAGAAGTAACTATTTCAGGGTGTTTTTCAGGAGGCAAAAGTTTTATACAATTTTTAAGCAGCATTCTTATAGTTCCTGGCTGACGTCTTTCTGTTGAATGTTTCATATTTCTAGCGACGCGGTATAAAAGCATTGCAACAGGTATAGTGAAAGGGTTTTGTCCATTTTCAACGTCTTTTTCTGAGCACAATGATGTGAGATCATATAATTTTATTACCTACGATGTTATTATATTAGTGGGAATTAGCAAAAAACTCGATATGACATTTTAGAGCCACCAGGATAGGGTGTTTCAGAAATATATCGAAATGTTTAGGGGCTCGCCCTGAATTTAATTCCTTTTTTTATTAAAAATGTTTTTCTGTAAAAGCCCTGCTTAATCAAATAGCGTTTACCTGTACCTCTATAGCAATAAAGTTTGAATAATTATTTGAACTTTATATTATTATTTAAACTTTATACCAATTAAAATTGGTATTATTTAGCTTTAGTCATTTTTATTTTTTGAGTTTTACAAAACTCATATTTTTATGAAGAAATATACAGTTGAATTAAAACAAAAATGCAAGATAGAAATTTTAATTCTATAAATTGAATAAATGTTTACAATATTTGTTTAAATTATTTATAATAATTATAATAATTAATATTACAAAGTAATTATAATAATAATTATTATAAGTAATTGGAAATGCATCAATAAAATCTTAAAATCCTACTTAAACTATAAGATAATCAATAAAATTGACATTTTGGGATATTTAAAACTTGCATTTTTTTGTGGATTCAACTTTACATAACAATAACTAAAAACCATTTTGACTTTTTCAATATAATTGAATACTTTTTTTTTTCAAAAAAAAACTTGAGTTTTTACCTTATATCGATTTAGGCGCCAAATAATTCATATTCAACGTCAAAAAGTCAATAATAACAACTAGTTAGATTTGAGGCTTGTATAAATACCCAACTAAAATATAATCAGCTGAACAGTTGCAAGCACCTTGTCAAAACAGCGGCACTAGGCACTAATTTCAAACTTTATGAAATAGAAAGTTGTATGTATAGGCAACCATTAATATACACCTGAATGTTGCATAATTTAACTACCCCCACCACTAAAGTCTGAAAGTTTGTATCTCCCAAAACATTATATTCTGTATATACCATTTTTTGTACGGATTAAAAAGGGCTTTCATTTAAAATATAATTTTTTTAAATCGGTTTATAAATAAGTGAGTTATGCTAAAAAACATTTTACTACTTTAAACGCCAATATCTCGAAAACAACCTATTTTAGAAAAAAAAAAATTATAAAATTTTTTGAGCAATTTAAAAAAATCTTTCATATAAATGCTAAATTAATAAAATCCAATAATAATTAACTTAATTATAACCAAAAAACGATAAAGAGTTTTACCCGAGTTTTACCCCATTCTTACCACTTACCCCCAACCGTTTACCCCCAAAATCTAATCAGCTATTAGAAATATAATAGGGACAGACTACGAGCCCCGTGTGCAGGAGATGAGGGGAAGGGGACGAGGAGCCCTACCACCTCATATGTGAATGTCCATCCCTAATAGGCCTAAGATGGAGGTACTTTGGGAACGACTTGCTGAAACCAAACGAGATCATGAACACTCCCCTGAAACCGTACTTTATAAAAGAAACAGGGATGATATGAGGAACTAAACTAAAACTAAACTAGAAATATAATAAGAAACAATATGCAACCGCTTGTCAATATCTTTTTTATAAATGGAGTTATCGAGTTTACAGACAAACAGATGAATGCATTTTTTTACTGTTTTCGACTCAGGAAGGTCTAAAACGTCGAGAAATGTGGAAAAAAACATGGTCAAAGATTTTGACTTTTCGGCCAAGATTTCAATAGATCGGCACTCTTACTGTACGAAGTGGCGATGTAATGATACTTTTTGATTTATTTACCTCCTCATCTTTCCCTTTAAACAGCCAATAAGTATGACCAGCTTTAGTAGCATTTGATTTAAGGAATGATAAAATACTTTGTGCGACATCTCGAATAAGTTTTGGAGAAAATTTAGAATTATCCAATGTAGGCAAATCCTCGGTTTTAATCAGTTCGTACTTTTGTACGATACCATTTAAATGGTAGCACATTACGACTTCTGGTACGTTCGACATTAGGTTGTCAAGCCAATAATCTATGCCAGTAAGAACGTTTATTGGTTTACTCATATCTCTTAAACGAAGCGATATACACGGATGAGTTCCACCGCCGAAAATTGGCATGTCAGTACCTAAAAAACAAAATATGTTAAAAAAATAATATATAACTTTTTGTTCCTAGAGATATAAGAAGGAAATTTACAGGGTGTCTATAAGACCATATTTTGACATATTACCTAACGTATTTTTTTTACTTCCGGTTTAACCGGAAACGACCCCTACTTTTAATTTTTAAATGAAACACTCTGTTTTTAAATAAAATGTTGTTTTAGAATTTTTTTATCTGAAAACTCACTAAATCTATTTTATTATTTGAATCAAATATTGGTAGAAAAATACAATTTATTAAAAAAAAAATGTTTTTTTATTTTACACGAAAACTAAACATGGAAAACAATATTTTAATATTTCAATTCAATTCAATTTATTCAGAAAAATACATAACGAATAATTTATAATTAGATGGTTGTCCGTCTAAACATAGTTTGTGTTTGTGTGCGGAACTTTAATATATTTTTTCTATAAAATATTTTAAATTTAAATTTTGAATTCACATTTGAACTTAAAGATAAAAAAGATAATGAGAAAAAAAGGCAAAAAAGTGAAATATCAGAAAAAATAGTATTTTAAAAGTTGGTTAATAAGTGCTGTTTAAGTTTTATTTTAAAGTCATTTTTACTTTTAACTTGTTTTATACTATCTGGAACTGAGTTAAGGAACTTAGGGCCGTCAAAACAATGCTTTGCTTTTACTCGAATCTTTGCTTAATTACGTCTATGGCTCGTCGATGTTATTAAAAAGTTTATTTTTTTCTCTTTATAATGAATGATACCAAAGATTTCATATTTATTTTCAAAGCCTCTTTTTAAATAATATAAGTTTGTAAAATAATTTACGCTAAGTGTTATTGCACGGACCTTACCTGACTAGACTAGTTCCTTTGCAAAGCAAACGCCGACACATAGGCGTGCGAGCGTATTACATATTATTTTTACAAATTTATTTTATTTTAAAGATAATAACAATAATAATAATAATAATAATAATAATAAACATCTTTATTTAATTATTGAAAACAAATACATAATTTAAATTATAATAATTTTGTAAATATAGAGTTGTTGAATAATATGTAAACCTAAAATAAGCGAAGTTTAGCCCGAGGCTATTCTTACACTTAACACTTAACCTATTTTAGCTACAACCTAAAATAAAAATAAAAAGAAACAATAACAAGTTATAAAGAAAGAAGAAACAAAATTCAAATAAATTAAACAAGAAGTAGCCAATAGTGATTATTGATTAAATGAAGAGGTTTTAATGGAATGCTTAAACTTATTATAAGAAAAGGAAACTACATTTTTGTCTATCTTATTATAAATAAAAACGGAATTGAAGGAAAAGGATCTCTTAAACAAGTCTGTAGAATATCTAGGCATAGTTAGTAATTTTATTACGCGTAAATTCGATCATGTGTCATTTTTAAAAACTGATTTTTCACGTAAGTAAATAGGCATTGATGTAGACAAAAGCTTGTGTAAAAATGTACTATAATAAAGCCGTACAATCTTATCGATTCGTTTAAACTCTTTGTACTTTGGTGAGATTTGGTAGTATTTTCTGGTATCGGTAACCTAGCGAACACATGTATTTTGAATTTTTTGTAATCTGGTTTTATTGGAAAATATAGGTACTTTGTTACAATAATTAAAGATAGATAGATAGATAAGTGATTGGCATAATTTTTTACACATATTATGATTTAATAGAAATTTATTTGTATACAATACTTTTAATTTAACTTAAGTCCTTTTTAAAATGTATTTAACATGATTCTCAAATCTAAGTTTATCATCCAAAAAATACCCAGGTATTTAATTTCAGAAGAATATGAAATAGCCTCTGTTCCTATAATTATGGGAATATTGAGTTTTAAATAATGCCGTTTATGTTCTTGACAAAACATCATAGCCGTAGATATTTTGCTATTTATTAAGTTCAATACAAAATTTATAAAGCTTCGTCAATTTTGCTGGGATCAAATATTAAAAGTAAACCTGCATCATCGGCGTAAGATTCAAGCAAAAAGTAATTTAGAACTAAGGCAAATCTGATGTGTAAATCAGGAACAATAAAGGCCCCAGTATACACCCCTGAGGTATGCATGAAACTATGTCTTTCTCTAAAGAACTACCGTCTTTCGTACGAAGTAAAGATATAATAAAAATAAATATTGACTTTTTGGTATCATTGTAAAGAGAAAAAATAATCTTTTTAATAATATCGACGAGCCATTGACGTAATTAAGCAAAAATTCGAGTATAAGCACAAAATGTATTTTTCCAAGTTTACTTTTCGTGTAAAATGAAAAGTAAACAATGTTATAATGATTCCTATTTTTTTACCAATATATGATCCAAAATGAATAGATTTACTTTTAGTCACTTTTCAGATAAAATAATCTAAACCGTGCCCAGGCCTCATTTTTGTGCATCCCACCAATTTATGCGGTTTAGATCCTTGGATGTACCTTACACAAGGCAGCACAGTCGAAAAAAAAAAAGGATTGGGCTTGGATACGTCCAAACGGTTCCCAACTCAACGAATAACAGAAGTCAGTGGCCAATTATCCAGAAGAAAAAAGCCAAAAATTCTTGTGGAAATCCTTGGATTTCAATTTTTATAATTTACTTATATGTTAATTTCTTTATTTGCAATAATAATTATAATTATGAATAACAAATAACTATATACATAATTATAATTTAATATTTTTTTATAATAATTATTTTCCATTAATTTTTATTTTTTTACCTTTTTTATAATAATTTTTCATTTTTTAATTGAGAAGTAGTTCAAATGTACTCAAGTTAAAACTTTATGTCAATTTGAATAGCGAATAATTTTAAACTTTTTCTAAAAAGTCTAAAAAATAGCACATTTTTTATAACAGTTTATATAACCAATATGGATTTCTTTTTTTTATGGATGGAACAACTAAATATTGGAGAAAATGAATATATTGAGCTAAATACCGAAGATTTTGATAAAATTTGTCGAACATGTTTGTCAAAAACCACTTTGCAACCTATTAATGAAATAATTAAAGAAAATGCTAATATATTAGAATCTTTGAAATATTTAGGTATACAAGTAAGAATCTTTTTACTTTTTAATATTTTTTTAATTTATTATTTCTTTTGTATCAACCTAATATACAGGGTGATCAGTAACGGCCATGCCAAAATTTAAGAGGTGATTCTACATCCAAAAATGAAAAAAAGTTTCTATAAAGGTTGGTCCGGAAATGAGCCCTAAGGGAGATAAGGGTCTTCGAAGATGACATATTGAATGGGGAACAAAAAAGACCATCAATAAAATTTTATGTTGTTGCAGGGTGATTCTTCATTTAAAACTGAACAAAAAAGTATTCTTCACCAAAACACCTAAATTTAATATTAAAGGAGTAATAGCCTTTTAAAAAGTAACGTTTTTGGTGGCACAAAATGTTACTTCCTCTTAATTGCATTTTTTGAAAACGGTTGCTTCTACAGTGTTACACTATATGACATTTTTTATTTATTTTTACTCAAAGAATCCATATTTTTTAGAAAAAATACAAAAAAAGTACACATAAAAAAGTTTGGTGCAAAAATGTGTTAAGCCTAATGCATTTTTTCCGTCTAGGGACGCCTCTGGATAAAAAAAATGAACATAAACTTATTGCCCTTATTAATACTAGTATAACTCTAGCTTAAAGGGTACCAGAGTTATTAATTAAAAACCTTATTTTTATTACAATTTTAAAGGGCTGTAGCTCCCTTAAGGCTTATTTGCAGACCAACCTTTATAGGATTTTTGTTGTTGATATTTTTGGATGCAGAATCACCTCTTAAATTTTGACATGGCAGTTACTGATCACCCTATATATATATATATATATATATATATATATATATATATATATATATATATATATATATATATATATATATATACAGGGTGAAAAGTATGGAGCACTTTGGATGGTAGTTAAGTTGAGTGTTTAAGAATAAACGAAGCAAAAGATTTCAAGGGGATAGGTGAATCTCAACGCAAGTGCCCCTCATTGACCGTGTTCAAATTAGATGCGCAAGGGTTTGCTTTGCAGACTGCAGACGTGACGATCACCGAAACGACTCCTACCCCTGCTACTGCACGCGTTGAGATTCCCCTATCCCCTTCAAATATTTAGCTTCCTACATTCTCGGCCACTCTACTTACCTATCATTTAACGTGTTTCGTACTTTTCACGCGCGCTGTATATATTTCTAAATATTTTTTTAAGATAGAAGAAAATGAGGCATATCCAAAGGGAATCTGTCTTGAATGCAGAAATTATATTTTAAAAATATATAAATTTGCCGAAGATTGTAACGTTATACAAAAAATTCTAGAAAGCGTGCTATCACAATATTCAAAGGAAGTTTTTAAAAATACCAATAAAAAAAATGTAGATGTTGAAAAAACTAAAGATGATGAACATAAACTTTATGAAAAACAGTCAAATAAAATTTGCTCAACACCTCAGAAGTAATACAGAATAAAAACATATCTATTGCGGAGTTTGGAGAAGTAAAAATTGAAGTGGAAGATCACGCTATTAAATTAGAAGACATCGAGAACACAAACAAAATATCGTTTCCTCAATTGAGGATAGATGAAAGTATTTTATAAATAAGTCTGAAAAGATAAAAAAGTCAAAAAAACAGTTTTTATGTCCATTTTGTGGAAAAATGTCTAATTTAAAGTCAAATATGGAATCTCATATTCGTACTCATACAAAGGAAAAACCTTACCGTTGTGCTCATTGCGATAAAACGTTTTCTCAGCAATCTGGACTGACACAACATACGCGCGTTCATACAGGCGAAAAACCCTATATCTGTCCATACTGTAAGAAAATGTTCACCAGTAGTTCAATTTTAGCCGGCCATATTCGTACTCATAACAAGGAAAAACCTTTCTCCTGCGAACATTGTGAACAAGAATTCGCACAAAGACATCATTTAAAAGCTCACAACCGAAAGCACACCGTGAAAAGCCATATGCATGTCCGCATTGCGAGAAAATGTTTTCTCTTAAAGTTTACCTGGTTTGTCATATTAGAACGCATACAGGAGAGAAACCTTATGCTTGCAGGTATTGCGAAAAACGCTTTTCCCAAAAACACACATTGACAGTGCATACTAGAATGCATGTGGATGAAAAACCGTTTCAGTGTGAGGATTGCAAGAAGCTGTTTCGACACAAAAACAGTTTGGACAGACATTTTATATTTCTTCATGGGGGAAATAAGGCTTTTTGCTGTGATATTTGCGGAAAAAACTGCTTCAAAAAATTGATTTTCTCCAGCATATCCAAGAGCATAATGAAGAGAAGCCACTAGATATGTAGGTTCTACATTGTAGGCTTAATTTCAATATTTTAATATTTGACTTGGAGTAAGAAGTTCCTATTCACTTTTTCCCTATCGCTTTATTATTTCAAAGAGTTATTATACAGTGCCGTCCAAAGGTGACCCACCCGTCTTAACTTTTGAACGAGTTGAGTTATCGACTTCAAATTTATAACTCTTAAATAAGACAACTTAAACTATCTTTTAGCGTATATTTAATACTTTCAGCTCTTAAAATGTGGGCAGGGGGCCATGGGGGAGTATTTTTTAATGGAAAGGGGGTCGTGTGATTCATCATTTTAAAGCAAATAAAATTCTCTATTGGACTGTATACTTTTTATTTTTTTTAAACATTTTTTTATGGTTTTAATTTTTCAACTTATTGTGCTAAAAATGCGATTTTTTAAGATTTTTTTTTCTAAATTTTGATTTATATTAATTAAAATTAGTTTAACAGTACAATTTAAGTTTTTTCATCATGAAATTAGTTATTTTTAAAAAATGTGTGATTTTTTAGAGAAATTTAAACGAAAATACCCATTTTCAACCCTAAAAAGTAGAAAACCAAAAAAAAAAAAATGTTTGAAAAAATAAAAATATAGTTACATAGAGAATTTTATAATATTTAAAATGATGTATCACACGACCACCCATTTAAAAAATGTCCCCCTGTACACATTTTAAGAGCTGAAAATATAGTTACATAGAGAATTTTATAAGCTTTAAAATAATGTATCATACGACCACCCATTTAAAAAATGTCCCCCATGTCCCCCTGTACACATTTTAAGAGCTGAAAATATTAAATATTTAATATTTCCAGCTCTTAAAATGTGTATATAAAAAAGTAGTTTCGGTTGTCTCATTTAAGTGTTCCAAATTTGAAGTCCATATCTCAACTCGTTCAAAAGTAAAGAGGGGGGGACTTTTGGACCACTCTGTATAAAATGTGCCTAGGTAGATATACCTGGAGCCTTGAATGCGCAGTAAAATATTCCGCCCGCCCTACCCCATCTTAAAAACATCTGGCTATGCAGACTACTTTAAACTTGTAGCCAAATCTTTCCAACAGTCGATGTTTTGTTCTTGTACGCGAATTAAGCTCCTCCCCTTACTAATTTGACGTGTCATGAGATATCATTAGTGCTCTACTTGCTGTAATAAAAGTTAAAGTGAAAATTTAGCAAAAAAGTTCCTGTTAGTTAACCCTTACAAGTATGGTGGTAATTATACCTAGATCGTTATCATTTTTTCCATTTTTTAAGTAATTTTTGTGGGTTTTTTTGTAAATTTACAATAATAACATGTTAGAGAATCAATTAATTAATTAATAAAACTAAATACAGAAAATTTGCATCAAAGACCGCTTCTTCATGCAAAGTTCGATAAAATTTTATATGCATCTTTCGAGAGACTTAAAATTTTGCGTACAGGTGTGTTACCAAAAGTTTTCGCTCGGGATTATTTTTGGTGAACATTGGGGTGCGGCAAATTTGTATAGGGATTTTTGAGGTGGCTGAATTCGAATCTGATTATTTAAATTTTCTAACTCCACCCCCGCGGGTTCCCGCGGGGGCGAGGGGGTAAATATTTTTAAATGTTTTCAATATTTTCGTGATTTTGTATGAAAATTGGTATATTGGGGTTTTGAGGTTGCTGAAAGTAAATCTAATAACAGATTCGTGATCAGCTACCCCAAAAACCCACACACCCACCACAGTTAATTTTACGAATTTTACGAGCTCGGTCCGCCATATTAGATCCGCAATATTTAACTTTTAAAATCTGATAACAGATTCGTAATCAGCGACCCCAAAAAACCAAATATACCAATTTCTATTACAATCACAGTTAATTTTACGAATTGGATCAGCCATATTGGATCTACCATATTGGATCTACCATTTTGAATTTTGAAAATCTGATAACAGATTCGTGATCTGCGCCCCGAAAAACTTATAATGCAACTATTTTTATAAAAATACATTCATTAGAAAAATGCGTGCTTCAAAGGGTTAAACTAATAAAAATCAAGATGACAGATATTTTTTGACACTTTCAGCACGAATATTACAAAAAAAATCTGACATAGTCACTTTTAGCATGAATAGTTTTGTGAATTCTGTAAACGTAAAGTTTCATAGTAAAAACTCGGTAAAGGAAAAGTGACATAGTAATTTTAAGCCATAGAAATAACGTAATTATTATATAATTAATTTAATACTTTTTTAACTTAATTGTTTACAGAATAAATTTGATTCATATAGTAACGTGATTAGATTCTCTTCAAAAACATTTTTTTATACAGCTAGGTTAAAAATTTCCTATGCATATTTATATTATTTAAGTTGAAATAGCCTGTATGAAAATTATTATTTATGTCTAAAAATATGTGCCAGAGATCCGGACAACATAGGTTTATATGGGCATACAAACTGGCATGTCGTTCACTTAGTGCTCTCTATATACCTTTACGTTCACTGACGTTAAATTTTGGAAAAAACGCACTGTTTGAAAGTTCCAGAAGATGGCGCCATTAAAAAAATAGGAATATTTCAAGGATAAGCATTTTTTAAGTAAGTTATTGTTTATAACCCTTTATTTAAATTTTTATCCTGTTGTTCGGAGTAGGATCACCTCATCTGGGTTTACTTTATCCTGCTGGTCTGTTTTGATCTGGTTTTCGTTTTTTCTTCTTTTCGGTAGCGACACACAACAAATGAGCATCGCCTCTTTTACCCTTAAGCTTAGGGATACAAGATTTGAAATTTCATTTTATAAGGTTCCGGTGCCGGAGCTTAAAAAAAATACAATATATAATGTAGAAGCCTTTATCAGCTCAAGACGGCAACTTTATTACATTGATTTGACAATGTATTTTTATTTAGACAGGTGTCAGTAGAATATAATTTTATAAATAAGGTTTTATCTTATTTATGGGTTTTATAAGTAAGATTTTCTACATTTAGAACTGTAATTCTTATTAAAAAATCGACAAAATATACTAACCTATTAAATAAAATAACTAAGAAAATACTTTATTCTATTTACAAATAATTTTTACAATTTTTGAACAATGTACATTTTCAAGACAAGGTAAAATTGTATTAATATAGGAGAATAGCTGAGAAAAGCTAAGTCCAAAAACCGAAAACTAAACAAAAAGAACGAAAGAACAAAGGAAAAAGCTAAGTCCAAAAACCGAAAACTAACAACAAAGAACAAAGTAAGACTAAGATGATGTGACCCTATTGCGGGGCCCATAGCTACGAATCTGTGAAGATTATATTATAAGAAATCATGTTAGCATCGCCAAGAATTTTTTTTATATATCTCAAGATCGCGTATTTTTCAAACCCCTTAGAATTTGAATTATATTTTTTGACCAAGAAGAGGGATTCGTCTGCGGGCCCAAAAACTGAAATTTTCAATTCAATTCAATTCACACCTCAGAATTTGACAAGCTAATTATTCTGTAAAAAGTGTATTTATTTAACAAGACTTAAGGCTGGTTCAGGTATAATTATCACTAACTAAATTAAGCCATTCTGTACATTTTATTGGCCAGGTGAGAAGCCATCTTTCTTTTTGGCCAATAAAAACGACGAAACGGCTTACTTAGTGATAATTATGCTTGAATCAGCCTTTAAAATTTAAAATTATTTTTCTCAATTATATGTTGATTTTGGACCAGAATATTATTCATCAAACAGCCATTATTTTTTATTTCAGAGTAGTTACACAGATGCATAGAGAGCCCCAAACAACTTTGTGATTGTGCTAGGACTCTCTATTAATTTTGATAACAAATTATACAAACAGGAACACATGACAGAAGTAGATAACCATTTAAATGGACCATTAAAACGCTATCGCGCTATGGCTTGAAGCGGCTTAAAGTGTTACTTTTAAACCGGAAAAATTTCTTACCTAAAAGCATTTCAATGTCTTCAAAAGTCCAAACCACGTTTCTGTTGAACTTGTGATCTTGCGCATTATCTGGCACCTCTGTTGCAGGTGAAGGTTCTGGTAATAGCGGACCAGGTAGTGCATGAGGTTTATTTGGGTCGATTTCGCCCGTTTTATTTGTGTCAGATTCCACCAAACTGTGATATAGGAACTTTGAAACCTACAAAAAAAATAGTATATAATCTAACTGTGTGTTCAGCTGTAAAGTAAAAAAGCACCACGATCTGCTGCTAGAGTTCGGGTGGCAAAGAAAATTAACTTTTCAAAAACTTTTTATATGTTTATGAATATACTGAAAATATATTTGGTTTTAGCTTTAAAAGTACTATAACAAACAAAAAGTACACATTTTGTGTCTAGGAATATTTAAAGGTCTAGATATTATCCTCTATAGAGCCTTAGGAATATTAACATAAATAGCATAAATAAATTCGTGTTATTTTAAGAATGAGAATGCGGTCTATATCAAGCATTGTGTCCTACTAATATTTATAAAATAACTTGTAAATCACAGAAAAAATAAATGATATGACAAAACACGGCGCCTATGAGATGTTGACTGTACAAATTTTAAGTTATGACGCGCCGTTCGCTGATATTCTTGTTGAATTCCTTTAGAGTGAGCGCAATTAACTATGGACGTACGGTGTATCTTACTTCAACCAACGTTTTAGCGCTCGCTTCGTGATACGCCGTAGTAATAAAAGAGATAGATAATATTAAGTTTGTCCGTGATAATTCCTACCATTCGCATTCTTAAAATGGCACGACTATAGAAGTAAAATTAACCGAATTAATCAAGCACCAAAGTATATTTTTTTTCCATTTCTTTCGTCAATATTGTTCATTCCAAATTATCCTGGGGAACTATGTGCGAAAAAGAAGTATTGTATTTACATTTTGATCAAAATTTTAATTTTTTGTGCTCACTACTAACAATTTCACCGTTTGATTATAATTATTTATTAAGGACAGAAATTTTTAATTTTAAACAAAATTATAAAAATATTAATTTATTATTATTTGATGGAATAATAAATAATTATTTATTATTTTAAAATATTTTCTTTCTTAAAAAATCGATAAAGAACAACATATATTGAAGTGTTTTTTGATCGTTTTCTTTACAGTTACTAGCTAAGAAAGTAAGTCATTTAATAACAAGTTTGACATAGATGAAAGAGGCAAAATCCGAGCCAATCCACAGCAAATGAGCAAGGAATTTTAACTTTTCTAGCGAATTAGGTACACTATTATTCCTACATCTCAACAAAAAAAAAATAAATTGATAAAAAAATATATTTGAATGACAATTTATTGTTATTTTTTATTACAAATATTTTTTTATATTTTTCGTTAATATTTTTTCAATATTCTTTTCAGGAAGTGAATGCCAGTAGGATTGTTCTGTTAGTGATACTAATCAACAATTCCTCAGTCTGGCAAAACATTTTCCGGTGGGTTCCATGGATGAAAAATGCAAACTAGTGAACTTGAAGCACTAGATCCTAGGGAATCAAATGAAGAGGATCTTTGCTAGTTGTGTGACAACAAAAGCGAGGAAGATGTCGAAGAAGCAGATGATTGAATTGATTCTGTACACGTATTTCTTTAAGTTAGATATCAACTAAAAACATTTCTATGACCTTCATCCAAATTAATATTTTTTAAGCTAATAAAACATAAATTTGCACTCTCTCAATCTTTGCACTTGCTTTTTTAATTCTCTCATTCATAAGAGAACATATATGATAAGGTACAACTTCAGTCGTCTGTATAATCGAACGTATCGAGTTGAGTGCGCTTAGCGAGAAATGGATGAGTCTGGCAGGGCATTGATGGTTTCCCATTATAGCCAAATTATTTTTTAAGACATTTTTATAATGCAAACTATCACCTGACAAATTTTCAGCACGCTGTTCGCTGACTGGGAAAATTAGTAACAAAAAATTTCAATGTATCCTGAACTAAATCTTTGTTAACAAGCTGGGAGAAATATTTTATAATTTTTATCATCCAAGATACTTTTTTTTTCAGAAAAGTAAAATATTAAAAAAGTTTTTTACATTATATTTACCAAAGATCTTTGCTTTAAAGCTTCTCTTCTTCTCTGCTTTATGTATAACTTTTTATCCTCCTCACAAGTTTCACTGTTAATATTTTCAAAGAAGAATTTTTTTAACCATTCCCATTCCGTTTCTGAGGTTCTCAAAAGATGTTTATAAATATCAAAATCATCTATAAGTAGTGTATTTTCAACGCGATGAACCATCATACTGATGTGGCCCTTGTGATAGGGAATTTTGAGGAGATTTTTTATATTTTCAGCATCTGAGACTATGTCAACCTCCCCAACACAGTCAGGGAACATGTGCGCCATACGAAAACTAAAATAAAGGAAAATATTATTAGAATTCTTAATACAATGATAAAAAAAGTAATGAGATAATTATTCCAGGCCCAATCTGCACCAACACGAATTTTATTTAGACGGAATAATATACTAATATTTCGTTTTTAAGCCATACAATAGTTATTTATGGTACTAGTGGGTAAAGTAAGATATTGCCCATGAGAAAATTAACCTGCGAGGCGTCAGCCAAGCAGGTTAATTGTTGAGAGGTCAATATCGGTTTACCCATGAGGTTTTATCCAATAAATAGCTTAGAAATTCATATTTTAATTAAAAATTTTAATGACATTTACAAGAAAATAATTTGACAAGTGACAGTTGAGTGGGTAAAATAAATAATTATCCACTCAATAAAGTAAAAGCCACGCGGGGGTTATTATTGAGTTTATCTATTTAAAATAAAGCTGGTAATTGTCTCATTATCTGTATGTATTGGATAAAAATATTTTTTTTTAATATTCAGTTGATATTAGTCAAGTAAGTAAATGTCATTAGTAGTCATAAACTTATAAAAAAATAGTTTTTGATTTCGATATATAGCGGGCGCTACATCCATTTTTTATTAAATAATTATCCACTTTCAGGAACCAATGGAAACAGCAAAACTAATCAAGAGTCATCAAATGATACGTTTTGCTAGCTGAACGGCTAATATCTGTCACTTGTGACAACCACCACTGAGGTTAGAAATACCCACAAAAAGTACATTCCCACGCTTTTATAAAATCAATTAAAAGTAATCATCTCAAAACTGACCATAGCGTTCAGTAGTGGTGCTCAGCTTTCGATGAGTTTTGCTGTTTCCATTAAACGCAGCCAATAAGTCGCTGCAGCAGCGCCATCTACAAAAACTGACTCAAATTGCTGTATAATTTTTGTATAAAATTTTTATAATTTTTTTTAGAAAAAAAAACATTTTATGTTATAACAGGATATTACCTTGATTCGAACCCGGAGTAATTTATCAAGAGCATCACCCCGTTACGTTTCCACTGCGCCACAAACGCGACTTACTATGCAATGAAATATTTTATTTATTTTTTTATTTATTTATTGTAGAAATAGTTATTTATGGTACTAGTGGGTAAAGTAAGATATTGCCCATGAGAAAATTAACCTGCGAGGCGTCAGTCAAGCAGATTAATTTTCGAGAGGGCAATATCGGTTTACCCATACAAGGTTTTATCCAATAAATAGCTTAGGAATTCATATTTTTATTAAAAATTTTAATGACATTTACAAGAAAATAATTTGACAAGTTACAGTTGAGTGGGTAAAATAAATAATTATCTATTCAATAAAGTAAAAGCCACGCGGGGGTTATTATTGAGTTTATCTATTTAAAATAAATAAAATAAATGGTAATTGTCTTATTATCTGTATGTATTGGATAAAATATATAAATTAAAATACATTACGTTAAATTGTTTCATTTTCATACATTTTAAAGTGCATAATAAACTTGCAAGTTTGTGTGTGCACTGCAGTTAATTAATAAATATATAACACATTTTATGCAAAGCACACTTTTTTACCTTTACATTATTATTATGAATTTATTTTAAATTCTCAGTTTAATTTGTTTTTTTTATACATACATTATGTATACATCTAAATTTGATGTTTATTGTGACGAAAGAGACCAACTAAAATTTTAAAATCGCCTTACTGTAATAAAAAATATATTGTGTAATAAATAACATTGTTGTAAACTAAGAAATTAAGTTGCATATGCATATATGGTATTATAATTTTCAATAATTCATGGATGAATTTTTCTTAATCATGTTGTATTATTTGTTGTTTAAGTTTTACGGAAGTAGATTGATGCAGCAAGTCAGATAGGATTGTGCTAAAGCAAAGTAGATACATTTTAGAATAGTAAAATTAATAATATTTCTTAGGGAATAAAATAAGTATATTTTTCCAGATAAACCAATTTTTTTTAGTTTAGCCAGTAAAATTCGGTGGTCCACAGTGTCAATGCCTTCGACAGGTCCAAAAATAGGGCTGCTTTGAAGCCTTTGTTCAGACTTTGTGATAAAAATGTGGTTATTTCAGCAGCAGAGTCCTCAGTACTGCTATTTGTTTTAAAGCCACATTGAGCATTAGAGATGTTTAATAAGGTAATTCCAGAGTTGAAGTTTAATACTTTTTTCAATGATTTTGCTTATTATACTTGTGAGAGCTATCGATCTGAAATTACTTAAATTTTGCTTATCACCTGACTTTTATATTGGTATAATTACCGCACATTTTAAGTTATCTGGATAAATACCAGTACTGAAGATGGAGTTAACCAAGTGTTTGATTGGCACTAACAGTACATTAATATTACTTTTTATTATATTGACAGTAATACCATCTTCTCCCCCTGAGAATCCATTCTTTAAAGATTTTAAATCATTTAATTTCATTAATTAATTCATCATTTGTCATTGGATCTAGAGTCATTGTGTTATTACATGAACTTCTTTAGTAACCCCCCAAATTTTCCTTGGATTTTCAAAGTTTTTTCAAATAATTATTTGTTTATATATTTATATTTTTTTGTTTTTAGTTTTCGTTATTAGTTTTGTTAAAAAACTTCTGTAAGTTTTAACATTATTTAAGGCAGTTATATTATTGGGATCGCGTGCAGATATTTTTTTTTTGGTCTATCCCTTTCTCGTATAGAATTCAGTAGTCCTTGTGTAATCCACGGCTTTAAACGTTTATTTTTACATTTTATTTTCACCAAGCTTGTACTTTGTTTTATACTAGATTTGAAAGTACTTATAAGTTCATGAGATATATCATTAGGATCATCTAGCCTAAGGATATTTTCTCATGTTTTGTCTGAAAGAATATTTTTTAATTTTGATTCATCAAATTTTCGATTAATTTTTTTTGTTCTGGATTATTCAAGTCTTTGAATTCTACATTGAAAAGGGTTGGGTAATGATTGGTCAAACTGTTGTGTAAAATTGCAGGAATAATTTTATGTGTAAAATTGCAGGAATAATTTTATTAACTGCGCCATTTTGAAAATTTTTAAAATTTCGGAAAGCCTTGGTGGTATTGGTGCAAAAATTTTCAATTTTTTTGCGTATTTTTGCGTTTTATGTAGATAAATCAATTTCAAGCAAAAAAAAAAAAAATGTCGATCGGTCTGTCCGTGAAATCTTGTGTGCACGATAAATTAAAAACGCGTTAAGCTAGAGACTTAAAATTTGGCATACAGATATATTATCAAAAGTTCTTGCTCGAGATTGTTTTTGGTGAACATGTTTTAGAAAAATTTGAAAATTGCTATATAGGGGTTTTTGAGGCTGCTGAAATTGAATATGATAATAAAATTTTTCTAACTCCACCCCCAAGGGGGTAAATATTTTTAAATATTTTTAATATTTTCTTCAAAATTGGTATATGTATAGGGGTTTTTGGGGTCGACGAATATGAATCTGATAATAAATTTTTCTAATTTCACCCCCTGAGGGTTGGGGGGTAGTTTTTGTGAAAACTGGTATATTGGGGTTTTTGAGGTTTATGAAAGTGAATCTGATAATAAAAAAATTCTAAATCCACCCCCTGAGGTGCGGGGGGTAGTTTTCGTGAAAATTGGTATATTGGGGTTTTTAAGGTTGCTGAAAGTGATTCTGATTATAAAAAAAATTTACTCCACCCCCTAAGGGATAGGGGTACTTATCTTGAAAATTTATACATTGGGGTTTTTAGAGGTTGCTATACCTGAATAAAATTTTTCTAATTTCAACCCCTGAGGGGTGGGGGGTAGTTTTTTAGAAAATTGGTATATTGGGGTTTTTAAGGTTGCTGAAAGAGAATCTGATAATAAAAAAATTCTAACTACACCTCCTGAGGGGCGGGGGGTAGTTTTTGTGAAAATTGTTGTGTTGGGGTTTTTGAGGTTGCTGAAAGTAAATCTGATAATAAAAAAATTCTAACTCCACCTCGCTCCACCACATAAGGGGAAATTTGTATATTTTTAACTTAAAAATTTTAATGTTGCTAAATGTGAATCTGATAATAAAAAATCCATTTCATGTGCGGAGGTGAAAAATGGGAAAGCTCTTAAACTGGGCAGTGTATTTTTATATATTTTTAAAAAAACTACATATTATTATTTTAAAAGTTAGATTTTTATATTTATTTTTATATATATTTTTAATGTACCTAAATTCTTTTATTTTATATATTATTAAGAAAATCTTAATGTTATTTTTTTTTTCATATTGTAGTGGCGCCTTCGCCATATTTCCATTTTTTTTTATTTTGCTTTCCCGTTTTGAAAATTTTCAAAATTTCTGAAGGCTTTGTATTTGTGCAAAAGTTTTCAATTTTTTTTTGCGTATTTTTGCGTTTTATGACGTTTTATGTCGATATAAATCAATTTCAAGCAAAAAAAATTATCGGTCGATCGGTTGGTCGATCAGTCTGTCCAGGAAATCTTGTGGGCATGATAACTTAAGAACTCTTTAAGCTAAAGACTTGAAATTTGGCATATAGGTATGTTACCAAAAGTTCTCACTCGGGATTGTTTTGGGTGAACATTGGGGTGTGGCAAAGATCCAAATGGGGAAAAATACATTTTTTTACAAACATTTGAAAATTGCTATATAGGCACAGTTCTTTTTTGGAGGTATTTTTTGTTTGTTTGGAATGGAATAAAATTAAAATTTTACTGTTTTTGACTTTTTGACTCATAACTCAAAAGCCAGCTGTCAGATCAAGTTGGGTCAATGAAAGCTTTTGATCAGAAAGATGAAATCTACATCATACTAAATATTCAGAATTTTTGACTGAAGGCCAGTTTCCATAAGAAACATGCCTGTCTGTTTACATATCTTGATCCTTGTGCTTCTTTAATAAAAGCCTGCACTGATCCTTGAGACTATAATTAATACCTATATTCTATTTTATAAAAGCAGTTTACCCAAGCTTGTCCTATATGGCCTTATTACCTTGAAAATCCTTTTTGATGATATAAAACATGTTGCAGCCCATAAGAATCTGCAGAGCTGCTCAGCCAGTTCGAAGGAGGTAAATTTAAATCCGTATTACATTGCAGCTTCATAAATTGTGCTGGTTTTGGCACAGAATATTTTACAACTGCAGTAGATTTTACTTCTTCTGACTTTGTACTTTTACCATGCTCTTCTTCCATTCTTTGTTTATTGATTTCTGATATTATTTATTAAATTTTAATGAACATTAGATTCGTTTTTAATAATTATAACACAAGAATAAAGCACTAAAGTAAATCACGTTTTTTGTTTTGACACAGACACCAATATTCAGAAATTAGTTCAAATGTACCGATCTAGAATTTTCCAGAAAAAATATTAAATTATTTACTTAATTTTTCCTTTTTTTACTGATATGATGCTGATAATAATAATAATAATTTGTTATTAAACAATAAATATGACTTTACCAGTACATTATTGAAATAAATATTTTTTTAACTATTGTAAATTATGTGAAATAGCTCGAGTAATATTTAAGAGTAGGTCTAATGTATCAAACGTGGTATAATTCCAGAAATTTCTGTGAATCTTCTGTTTATGTTTGTGTAATATTTAAAAAAAATAATAATTAGTGGTGTATTCTGTTTAACTAAAGTGATTATTAAAATATTAACACGTACAAGATAAGTTTTATGGCAAGATGAGCAAATATTTAGTAACAAGTTGTGCTAAATAAACTTGATATAAACTATTGATTTTATAAAGTTGGATGTGGAATTTGTTATAAAAAAGTTCTTTACATGTACTATCCATTTACTTATAATAAGTTAAAGGCACGGTTAAAGGTAAATATAAAACCATTTAATAGTATTAACTGGCTATTAAATAGCCCACCTTGACTAGACATACACTGGGAGTAACTCCATTAAAAATGTACATCAGTTGTATTTATATTAAAGTTTTTTTTAACTTAACGTTGGTTGGTTTGGTTTTTTCTGGTTTGGTGTTTTTTTTAATTGATAGGGCAACGTTTAAGTATTACGTAACGCGAAATTTGTTTTTTTTGACTTAACATTTTCGAGAACCCCCACCCCCCCCCCCCCCCCTATTTGTTACATAACATTTTTATTTTTACAAAAACTAAAAAAATTAAAAGGAAATTTTGGTTTATGGTTTAAACCAGTCTGATGTCCACAACCGGTTAACCAAAAAACCGGTTATTGGCTATGGTTTTCCATTTCTAATTTGTTTTGGTTTAGAGGATTTAGTGAACTGTTAACCATGGCGTGTGCAATAAAATTTGCAAGGAATACACCTCTTTAGGCCTAGATCATTGTTAAAAACGTGATCCAATAAACATTTTATAAGTTTATAATTTTTTAATTGTTATGTAAATTTTTAACTGACACCAACCCCCCTCTATAACGCGGTGTAACATTTTCGAGACCCCCCACCCAGCGCGTTACGTAATACTTAAATGCTCCCTAAGGTAAATCATCTTAATTCTCAAAAATTTTAGTGTACCTATTTAACCTCAGCTAATAAATAAATAAAGTGTGGAAACAAACATGTGCATGGACCTGATGTGCGTTTAATGGAAGTACTCCCAGTGTACTTCTAGTTTTGGGGTAAATAGCCATTATTTCCAAGCTACATTGCATATTTGGGGTTTCATGACCATACAGACAGGGGGCCTATGGTCATATACCTAAAAGGCCAAATTTTAATGAAATTAATCTCCTTTAGGAAAGTATAAAGTTTTGTACTGGGTGATCCAAAGTTCCCGACCCAATCAGTTTTCTCCGAAGCGGTAAAAGTTATGGAAAAATTTTTATCGTGTTTTTCGATGGGGTCACCTAAGCTACAAATTAAGGTGGATTTAAGGTTTTTACTTTAGTGAATGGTGGGCGTAGCGATAGTCATTTTTTTAATTTTTAGTGGCATGTATGGGAAAACTAACTAAAAATCAAATAATATTTTAATTTTATATATTTACCACACAAAGTGTTTAATATACACACAAGCGTTAAGAAGTTATTTTGTAAATAATATATTTTACCTTAAGCCAAGTTATTTTAAAGGAAAAAACAGGCAGTCAATGGTTCAGTTGGTTTAGGCAGTAAGCAACTCTAACCTCCAAAAATGGTGTGGGTTCAAATCTCAACAGTGGTACTACTTTTTCTATAAATATTATTTAAGTTATTGTTATTTTTTAATGATATATGTAGTTTTTAAAAGAAAATAAATAGTTCAATCATTTTAAATATAATTGATCACTAAAATTAAAATAACTTTCACTTTCGTGTTTAGACCGTGCAGATGGATTTTTAGTTTCATTTGAAGTAAATTCTCTATATTTTTTAATGCCTTTAAGCGCAAAAAAGGCCTAAGTGATAACAAATTATTAAAATAAATTTTATTAAACCAATCTAATAAGCTATATATTTGGAACTTATCACCTCTTTAAAATGCAATCTTTGACAAAAAAAGCCCCAAAACTATGTTAATGTTTTTTACTTAGAACAGTACTGACAACAAATTTCATAGAAAAAATGGATGACTTTTTTTCTTTATTATATTATTCACAGCGCCTGCGCTAGAATAATATACCATAGTTTCGAATTTTCAAAAAATTTCAAAAATCGTCCTAAACAAAAAATTCTTGGATACAAATTTGTTTCATTAAAAATAAGAATTTTTCGTTTTCTTTTTTTATTTTGTCCATCTGTCCGTCTGTCTGATGTCACGTTTTTTTTTTGTAGAAAGGATAACTCAAGAACGAATAATCCGATCGACTTGAAATTTTCAGGAAAAATCAAGTTCTACTAGGGGAACTATTATTTTTGAAAGTAACCCCTCAAAAACAAAAAAGTTATGGGGGGTTAAACTTCTGAAAAAATCGAAAAAAGCTGAAAGAAAATTTCGATAAACTTAATTTTTTCAAAAAAACGTAATTAAAAAAAAATATATTTTTTTTGTTATTTTTTTGAAAATTATTTTTTTTAAGTATTTGGAAAATGTAATATACCATTAACTGCGAATAATATATAATGGGTAATGCGTAGCATTACATATCTACACGGCTTGTTTTATCTTATGAGTGTCATGTAGAAGAATTTTCTCTTTCGGGTTTAGACCGTATTGATGGAATTAATACCAAAATCAACAATCCAATCCACCTACACGGTCTAAGCCCGAAGAAAATAATTCTTCTACACGACACTCCTAAAATAAGATGAAAACGGTATATTTTTCATGGTAAAAAGGGTTTTATGGTAGTAAATAAAAAACAATTAAAAAAAGATCGTTTTTTGAAAAACTACAGACAGACAGACGGACAGTCAGATAGACAGGAAGACGGGTGGACGGATATTTGTAAAGTTTTTTATTTTTACCAAAATTTTTTTTGACTCGGGTGAAAAAATTGAGAGGGTAGAAATTCATTTTTTAGTCTAAAATTAAAACTTTTATTCCCTCGACAAAAAAGTTGATGACTAAAAAAAGAACGTTTCCACTACAGCTAAAATTACAACTTTTTTATTTTTAACATGTTGTCTGCCAAATACAAGTTAATTCTTAGTTGGCAGTATGTTGCTGGAGGCTCACTATGAGAATACTCGTTTTAATTGTATTAATTTACGCAACATGGTGTCAGCGAACAGACAACTAATTTCCCCTTGGCAGTAAAAGTGTTAACCCATAAAATATTCAACATTTTCTAATTTTAAGATAGGTGGGTGTGGTTCCCCCTATCCCTCCATAGCTACGGCCCTGGCTGTGCGCCACCTCTATTATTCTGAAAAAGAGGGTGGTAATCTACTCAGCCTAATTAACAACTTTGGGGGATAAGACCTCTAAAATAAAAAAAAAGCAGAACTCTAGGTATCCTAATGAACCGTCAACATAATTTTAAATTTTAAAATTTTACCACCACTAAAGTTAAAAGAAAATTTAGTTTTGGGCTTAGACCATGTATGTCGATTATTGGTTTTGGTATTAAATCCATCAACAAGGTCTAAACTCGAAAGAGAAAATTTTTCTACACGACACTCCTAAAATAAATGAAATAAAGAAAAAAAGACACCCGTTTTTTCTTATAAAATTTGTTGTCTGTACTGTTCTAAGTAGAAAACATTAACACCGTTTTGGGGCACTTGCCTTTGTTTAAAAGAATGCCTTTTAAAAAGGTGATACGTTCTAAATACATATCTTATTAGGTTTGTTTAGTAAAATTTATTTCAATACAAAAATTATGTGTTATTACTTAGGCCTTTTTTGCGTTAAAATGCATTAAAAAAATATACAGAATTTATTACAAATAAAACTAACAACCCATCTACACGGGCTAAATCCGAAAGTAAAAGTTCTTTTAATTTTAGTGGTCAATTAAAATTTTAAATTGTGTTGACTCTTAATTTTATATTTAAAACGATTGAACTATTTATTGTGTTTTAAAATCTACAAATACCCTGTATAATAAAATTAATGGAACATTAATAAACCACAAAAAAACTAATACTATTTAAAAAAAATAACAAAAACTTAAATAATATTAATAAAAAAGGTACTTCCGCTGTTGAGATTTGAACCCAGACCATTTTTGGTCATTGTATATTTTTACTGCCTAAACCAACTGAACCACTGACTGCATGTTTTTTCGTTTAAAATAACTTCACTTAAGGTGAAAAATATTGTTTAGAAAATAACTTCTTAACGCTTGTATGTATATTAAAGACTTTGTGTGATAAATATATAAAATTAAAATATTATTTGATTTAAGTTAGTTTTCCTATACTTGCCACTAAAAATTAAAAAAATGACTATCGCTATGCACATCATTCACTAAATTAAAAACCTTAATTTGTAGCTTAGGTGACCCCATCGAAAAACCCAAAAAAAAATTGTCGATAACTTTTACCGTTTCGGAGAAAACTGATTGGGTCGGGAACTTTGGATCACCCGGTACACATTAAATTTAGAATTTATTTCAAGAAATTTATGGAATTTCTTGATACATTTCTCAACCACATCTCCGATTTCAATCAGATTTTTTGGTTAATCCCACATGTAAGTATAGGTCAAAACCTAGATTTTACTTTGATGGGTCCTCAACTGGGTCCTAGGGCCTGAAACATGTTAGTTCCCCAAAAATCCACCCTGCTGGAAATGACGGGTCTGTGCGGGTATGAATATTTGTGGCAAAACCCGATTTAAAACACATATAAGTCGCCAAACCCGCTCAAGGGTGTTTTAATAGGTTTTAAGTTCTTTCTTTGCACCCGCGTCACAAGTCCGCACAAATCCGCCTAGACCTGCAAATCTTTAGCGGCCAAAGTCTGCACAAATACGTTCTTTACCTACAAATAGTATCGGGTTATACCCACCTAAGTCTGCATAACACCGCACGAGCCAAATGCGCACAAGTCTGTTTTGATACGTTTTAAGTCCGGTCTTTGCAACCGCGTCACAAGTCCACACAAATCCGCCCAGATCTGCAAATCTATACCGGCCCAAGTCTGCAGAAATACATTCTTTACCTGCAAATAGTGTCGGGTTATACCCGCCCAAGTCTGCATAACACCGCACCAGCCAAATTCGCACTAGTCTGTTTTAATACCTTTTAAGTCCGGTCTTTACACCCGCGTCACAAGTCCGCACAAATCCGCCCAGACCTGCAAATCTATACCGGCCCAAGTCTGCACAAATACGTTCTTTACCTGCAAATAGCGTCGGGTTATACCCGCCCAAGTCTGCATAACACCGCACGAGCCAAATCCGCACAAGTCTCTTTTGATGCGTTTTAAGTCCGGTATTTGCATCCGCGTCACAAGTCCGGAAAAATCCGCCTAGACCAGCTGCAAATCTTTACCGGCCCAAGTCTGCACAAAACGTTCTTGTCGGGTTATACCCACCCAAGTCTTCATAACACCGTAGAAGCGAAACCCGCTCAAGTCTGTTTTAATACGTTCTAAGTCCGGTCTTTGCTCCCGCGTAATAAGTCCGCCCAAATCCGCCCAGACCTGCAAATCTATACGGGCCCAAGTCTGCACAAGTACGATCTTGTTAGGTTATCCCGCCCAAATCTGCACACCGCACAAGCCAAACCCCGCTCAAGTCTGTTTTAATAGGTTTTACGTACGGTCTATGCACCCGCGTCATAAGTCCGCACAAATCCGCCTAGACCTGCAAATCTATACCGGCCCAAGTCTGCACAAATACGTTCTTGTCGGGTTATATCCGCCCAAGTCTGCGTAACACCGCATAAGCCAAACACGCTCAAGTCTATTTTAATACGTGAGATTTTTTGCACTTTGAGCGACGATATGTAACATATATAAACCCTGGATGATCCTAGTAGTCAGGGCTGATTAATCTCTCTTCTGATTGAATCAAATAAAAGGAGAGAAAATATGTTAACAGAGTTAGTTTTTTTATGTTAGAAACCAATGTTTAATTTCACTGTGTGACAAAAAAATTAGGCAGGAGATCGGTCAACGTCAGTCGTTAATTTAGAACCACTGTAGTTAAGTCCCCAAGGGATATCGTTACTTTAGGTTTAAGCGATTTTTTTAAATTTAAAGTTTCAAATGTACGCTAATATGCAAGACACATTTTTCAAGTTAGAGTTCCAAAACTTTGGGAGGTAAATTCTTATCTATGCATGAAAAAAAAAGCCTCTATAAAGATATATCAAAAAACGCTTCTTAAGGGAGATAGATCCCTTCAATGACAATCCTGAAAATTAAATTTTTATTTAATATCTCAGGAAATATTAAAGCTACAGAAACGAGTTTATGCATGTGTTATTACATCAATAAGGCCAACTACTAGATTTTTTTATGTAGTAACGTCAGCCAGAGGCGTGCCAAACGGGAAGGCCCTATCACTTTTTTGCCCTATTTTTTTTTTGTGTAACATTTTTGTTACTTTTTAATTTGATTATGATTGTAAAAATTCATAAGAAACTTAATTATGATGCAACAGAGTAAGACTCACTGCACTTAAAAATATTTTTAAAAAATCGAAAAAAGCTTAAGGAAAAGTCAGATTGGCATATGTTTTTTTTTAAGGTTCAATTCTACCAATTAATAAAAAAATCCATTAAAATATAAAAAAGTTTTGGGGGCCAATTTAAAATAAATAAATAAAAAATAGAACAAAACGTCCAGAAAAGATTACTTTGATAAATAGAAATATTCTTACCAATTTTGAAAAAAAATCTTCACAAACAAAAAAGTTATAGGGGACGCAACTGTATTAAAATACAGTATATAAAATTATGTACCCATACAAGCAGGGCCGTGCCGTGATTTTTTTAGGTGAAGCAAGATCAAAATTTTACGCCATTGGTAAATTTACCCATCCTTAGTCGAAGTCAGTTGATGAAAAAAAAAGTTCAACCAGCATCAATTTTACGCCATTATTTCTGTTCCCAAGTTTAATTATTGGCTAAAAAAAAAGCTCACCAACTAGACAAAAAAAAAACAATAGGCTTTGCGCTCCAAGGCAACCGCCTCATTGCCTCACCTCATGGCAAGGTGCTTTGCACGAGATCAAGGCAAATATAATTTTGGAAGTATATTGAGAAAAAAACGCAATATACGATTCAATGTAAAGATTATATCATGGAATGCGAAGCTGCTTCGCCGAAGCATTACATATCTTAAGGAATGTTTTTATTTGGAGTCATTAAAGCTTAAGACAATACTTTTAATTGCATTTTTCTTGTAAACAGTGAGTCGTACATCATTACATCAAATGACCTTTTTATGTATTTTTATGTATAGAATTATACTCAAACCAAAAAACAGCAAAAAAATTACACTGAAAAATGATTTGGACAAAAAAGTGCTTGGGCCTCCCCGTTTGGTACGCACCTGGCCAAACTTACTACATGAAAATAGTATATATTAGTAAGCCTTATTAATATAAAAACACATGCATTTATGCATCTTTATACGAGTTTATAAACTCGTTTCTGAAGCTTTAAGGGTTCTTGAGATATTAAACAAAAATCTAATTTGCGGGGTTGTCACTAAAGGACCGTAGCTCCCTTATGAAGAATTTTTGTACATAAGTTTATCTGAACTTTTTTTGTGTATTTTGATAGGAATTTACCTCTTTTAAAGTTTTAAAACGCTAACTCGAAAAATGTGTCTTGCATATTAGCGTGAATTGAAAACTTTAAATTAAAAAAAATCGCTTAAATGACCTAAAGTAGAAAAACCCATTGGGGACTCGACTATATTAGACCTATATTTTCGAATGACGTTGACAGACCTCTTGCCTAAACGGTCAACCTCGGTTTTGTCGCACAGTGTTACTGTTAGAAATGTTAGTTTAATCATTAAAAACTTATGACAATTTGATTTAAGTTTGTGGGAAAAAACGTGATTTTTGTTCTTATTGTGCTGACTTGAGCGGATATGCTTAGCGGATATGGTTAGCTGATATACATTTCCAGATTTGTGCGGACATGAGCAGATTTAAATTAAATCCTAAAAAGCCGGTATAAATCACTTTAGTCAATTTTGGACTTGTGCAAGTTTAAGGGTCACTTGCACCAACGTTGAAACTGGGATTATCTAGACTAAACTGAGTTAAAAATGCTGCGTTCTGATTGGTCGATCGTGAATTTAATCCAAGTTTAAAGTTTGAAAATTTGTACATTTGGTGCAAGTGACCCTAAATCAAATCCGAAATTGCGGGTCTAAAACGCTGTGGCTGGTCTAAGCCGACTTAGCCGGGTAAGAAACATAATAAACAGGATTTGATTTTAAACATGGACAGACCCGTCATTTTCAGCAGGGCAAAACTGATAATTTGTATAAAAAAAAATGTTTCAGTACCTATTAACTTTTGACTATTAGACTTTTTAGGGGGCCTAACAAGTTTCAGGCTCTAGGACCCAGTCGAGGACCGATCAAAGAAAACTTCAGGATTTGACCTATACTTGCATGTAGGAATAAGGGAAAAAATTATTTAAATCGAAGATGTGATGGGGAACGATTGCGTGAATATCTAAAATAGCGAGTGCCGTTTGAGAAAACAAAGTTGGGGAGCCAAAGGTTATTAAAACTCTTTTGGTCTCATTTAAGATTCTTTTTTAATTGTTATTGGTTGTCCTTTTGTTATATTTAATGTAGAGATAACAATTCTAATTTTCTCTTTTAGAGCGTTTCAAAAAATTTTTGAGTCGTAAAAAAGTTGCATGAATACATTTCCGTTGCTTCGTTCTAAAATGGCCAATGTCAATTTCTCAATAGGAGGGTTTTCAAAATATTACATCAGTGTTGACGTGAAAACGTTGCTATTGACAAACTGACATTGGTCCTTTTAGAACCAAGCCACAGTTTTGTTAATGATTATATCTGTGGCTTGGTTCTAAAAGGGCCAATGTCACTTTGTTAATAGCAGCGCTTTCAACATATTACATTAGAGTTGACGTAAAAACGCTGTTATTGACAAATTGACATTGGCCATTTTAGAACCAAGCCACAAATATAAATTATTTTTTTAGAATGAGTCCAGATACAATACAAATTGCATTAGGCAATATGAATATATACAAATCTGTTTGGATATTTAGCATAATTATGTACATAAACATAGGTTCTACGTTTAGTGGCCGTAAGTTAATTAATTATAATTAGTTAATTTATAATTTAATATTACACTGGTCCACAAAAATAAAAAAGTATTTTTTGCTGGTGTTTAAGCAGCTTTCCTTTAAGGCGCTAAATTCGAATCAGATGTCGAAACAGCACCATCGCCTATGGAACTGTCTCCCGGAAGATGTTGTTAGTGCACCCTCAATCAACAATTTTAAAAATCGATATGACGTCTGACTAGCTAACTCTTTAATTTAATTTGTCTTTAATTTATTATTTTTACTATTCCTTTTAATTTTCATAAATGTCCCGTTTGAATATACCAGATTTACTCCTTTAAGTTTGCTCACTTCTTTTGTATTTTTACATAGCTTTCTCTTTAATTTAATTTTTATACTTGTCCCTTTAAATTCGCTTGAATTTTTCATAGTTACCCCTTTCAATACTCGTATGTATATCAAACTTAACTTTATCAGTTTGTTTACTTTTTTATATCTTTAAATTACTACTAATAGTTTTATACTTGGGCATAATAGGGCTTTCCTCTGCCCTAAATTTATAATAATAATAATAATAGTTTTTCTTCTATACTCGGAAACTTAGCGAAAATCTATTTTCTTAACATTGTAGAAAACTACCGTAGCTTCGCGTTTTTGATCATATCTACACAATTTTAACAGCAGAACAACTATACGAATATTCCTTATGGGTTTATGGTAGGCCCATCTGTGGGGTGATAAATTTTGAGTTATAGTCGTATTCATGGTGAAGGTCCCTTGCAAAACAACTGTACACTACGATATTTCAAGAACGCTTTGATACAGAGACTTGAATTTTGGACCAAAGATCTTCAACGTGGCAAAAAACTTTTGGTCAAACGCAATCTGCATTAATGCGACTTAATGCATTGTTGGAAACAACCGTAGCTACTGTAGTTTCATGCATTGCAATGTTGAGATTTTTGAGGAATTTAATTTTTCGAGTCTAAAAGTTTGTGATAGTGCCGTTTTTGGCGTTGGATTCGTTAGTATTCAGCAGTCTCAACCCCAGCATAGAATAATATTTTGTTTTTGGGAGCCTGTTATTTTCATTTTTTCACTTTAAACTTTTGATTTTTTTAGCTAATAATTTACATCTTTCGGATGGTACAACATCAGCAGAAATTATACATGGGGATTTATTTTTTGAAATTGTGGATCCTTCAGAATTAGAATATACTTATAGAATAAGGCCAGCAAAGGATTTTGGAGCACCATTTGTAAGTCAGGGCAATGGATACGAACCCCATGTCGGAATTATAACCAAATTTTAAAATTAATATTAATAATATAAGTTACTACGCTCGCCCACATAACTATACCCCTATAATGGCTGTAAGAAAGAGAGGCCCGATATATAGCGAGAATGCCAAATATAGGCAACCAACAAGAAATACTGCCATATTTTATAACCTTTTATGGCATCATGCATCTAGTTTTTTGGCGCGAACGGAAGGATGGCCACTTTAAATAAGTTAAAAGTATAGTATAGTTTAGTCTTGGGAGCGTGAGGATTAGCAATATTTGCATACATTTTTTTTTGTGAAATCTTGCTTTTTTTTTTCTCGAATGCATACATTGTGAACTATATCTCAAGATTTTAAGGTCAACATTTTTTTTCATTGCCATATTCGTTTTCAGCGCCCAAAAATACGTAGAAAAAATATAGTCTGGTTTCTGAAAAACTGCCTTAGGCAATTTTTTGTGGTAACGCCGGTTAACCAGTATGCTACTCTTTCTCTGTTTAATTGATGAGTTAAAAAGAGAGAGAGAAATACATATTCCCCTAACTTGGTTAGTAACCGCTGCTCCAAAAAAAAATCGGCATTTGTTTGTGTTATTAATAAACTAATAAAAAGTTATTAAAATACTACAACTTAATACTTATTTTGTAGAATGAATCATTTCATATTGAAAATGTCCCACTGGTTCCCATGATTCCTAAATATGGTTGTAAACCACCTCATAATATAGATGATATTGAAGGAAGTGTAGCTTATATTGAAAGGGGGTAAGTTTTTTTATCCAGTATACTACTCACGGTTCACCTGGGCGATTTTAAATAAATATTTCGTGAACCCCTACATTTTTAGGACTAAAACATACCTGATGACATAAAAAATCAATTTCCATTTGAAAGAAAATTGTAAAAGATAAAAAACGTTTTTTTGAGTAATAGGGTGTGTCAAAAAATTCCGATTTGCGAAATCGAAAACGCTCTCTGGCTCAAAAGTCCTTAGTAAAAAACTGTGGCTACTTAAAAATGAGCCAAATCGATTAACGTTTAGAGGTAGCTCAAAGCACTCAAACTTTGAAAAATATCGCTACCTGTTTTTCGGATAATAAGTGATTGTATATAAAATTAAGGAAATTTACTTTTAAATGCATTTATCTTTAAAACGGTTAAACCTGCGATGTTAAACCACAGAAACTTTTTTGTGTATTTTTACATAAAAAAATATTCCAACCAAAAAATCAAAAAAAAGTACACCGAAAAAAGTTTTAGGCAAAAAACAGATAATCCACCCTTCTAATCGAAATTAGCTTTTTTTAACTCAACCTGAGAAAAAAAAATGTTTTCTGTATAGTCATGTAGGTTAACATGTATATATGCTTATATACTAACATATAATTTTGCAGATTTTTTATTTAAAACTATTTTTTATGCATTTTTGAAAACTTGCAAAAAGTAAATTTTCGCGAAATCTTCAAGTAATTGGCGATTTTTTCATGTTCTAACTTAAGGGGAGGGGGGGATATAATTGTTTTAGTTCTTACATTTAGTATTGTTTCTAAATATTACCAAAGAAACCCTCCAAAATTTCCTCAAATTTTTATCGGTATCAGTTTTTATCTGAAAAACAGGTACCGATTTTTTTTTAAGTTTGAGTGCTTTGAGCTACCTCTAAACATTTATCGATTTGGCTCATTTTTGAGTGGCCACTGTTTTTTACTAAGGAGCAATTTAAGCCAGAGAGCGTTTTTGATTTTTTGACACACCTTATTACTCAAAAAAACGTTTTTTTATCTGCCTAAAAAGTGTATCTTTTACGATTTTCTTTCAAATGGGAATTTATTTATGATGTCATCAGTTATGTTTTAGTCCAAAAAATGTAGGGGTCCACGAAATTTTTATTTAAAATCGCCCAGGTGAACCGTGTACTGTCTGTTTCTTCAAGCAAGATAGTAAATTAGAAATCGCACAGTGAATATTTTCAAAACAGATTCGAATATTGGATGTGCGAATATACAGCGTAGTTTATTTTATAAAACATAACTATATTCTATGGACAAACATATACTATTCAAACCTGTTGTAAAAATATTTATTGTGCGATCTTTAATTTACTATATTGCTTGATTAAACAGACCATAGGTTAAACGTCAATCGTGGACCAGTTTGGTATCAAAAAAAAGTACTACACCTAAAAATTCTACCATATAAATCTAAATCACAAAAGTCAAATAATGACTTAACTAAGTCACAGATATCTAAGACTAAGTATAGTAGTCCTCTTGTTTGAACTGCGCATGACTCTTTTGAGGGTCGGCCCCCTCTTTGATACAGCGCGCACGACGCTTATAGGAACCAGGATCAGTTTAAAATCAGCATTGTAGGGAGGTAAATGCGCATGTCTCAGCGGACTAGAATATTATATTCTAGACTCTATTCATAAACATATTCGGCTGTTACCGGGTTCGCATTTCGGCTTTGGCCGACATGTGAGTGCACGATCTTTATATACAAAAAATACCTTAGCACTAGGCTATTCAACCAGATTATAGGGTAGCAGTCAAAGTGTTAACTAATTAAGCCAGCAATAAAAATCAATTTTATCAATACATTTTGGTGCTAATATAAGGAAAATAGCGAAGGAATTAAAGAATTATGCACGCCAAACTAAAATATATAAAAATTAAGTTTCGGGCCATCCATTACATTCACCTGCTATTAAATTAAGTACCTTATCGTTTTTCGTTATGTCATGTTATTTTTTTATTTCTGTTATAAATTTTATTTTTTCTGTTATTAATTTTATTATTTTCTGTAATTTTTACAAATAAGTACTTATAATTATTTTTTGGATAAATGAATATAATATACTATTATTATATATTATTTTATACCTACATGCACTGACATTGCACCCACACAACCTTAAAAAATTCAGTGTCAATAAGGCACTTAAAACAGCTATAATTTTTAAAATCTGGAGTGCCTCAAGGTTCAATGCTGTAGTACTTTTCTTTACTCCAACTGTATGATTTCAATTTTCTTTATAATTATTTTGATTTTAGGGAATGTTCTTTTAAAAAGAAAACAATAATTGCTGAAAAAGCAGGTGCTAGAGCAGTTATAATATCGGATACAACAAAAGACAATGAGGAATACTTTATAGAAATGATAGATGATGAGTCCGTGGAAGAAACTCATATACCAGCTGCATTTTTAATGGGGAAAAATGGATATATGATAACAAAAACATTAGAAGAACTAAATAGAAATTATGCTTTAATAAATTTACCTGTAAACATGACGTTTACACCTATTTATAAAATGAATCAACCACCTTGGTTAGGCTGGTAAAATTATGTTTTATTTTAATCCTTTTGCAAAGTCAGAAGTTTTTGTAATGCAAAAAGTTCTTATTTTATTTATTTATTTATTTATTTAGTTTATGCAAAGTCAGAAGTTTTTGTAATGCAAAAAGTTCTTATTTTGTTTATTTATTTATTTAGTTTATAGTCGTTCTCGGGCCTAATTTAGGTATTTTTCACGATAATGGACTGATGTAACTAAAACGAATTTAGAATATATCTATCTCCAAACATTTTCAACACATAAATTTAATAATTAAAATTGTATTTTGGCTAGATTTTGCTGCAGGTATGATCAGAAACAACCTTTATGAAACACGGTGTGTGTTTTTTAAAGCTCTTTTGTAATGACACATAAAAACATAGAACAACTAGTGTTTGGATACTTTTAAAAGTATCCAGATAATTTATAAAATTAATTATTTGGATACTTTTAATAAGAGCCCCTTTATATCAGTGACAAATGTAAAGTTTAATTAACACAGACACAGAGAATTTTAATTAGGGTACCTGAATTTTGGTTTTACGCTTTGTGTCTTAAAACGTCGCGACGTAGTGTACCACATATGGTACACGACTGATTGCCCCAGCAGCCGACGCGTACCACATGTGGTACACTTTTCGCTGCATCGCTAACGAGACGGCTACATAGGAAGTTTGTAAAACAAGTTACAGCTGTATGTAAAGGTGGTACATGACCCGTGGCACATTCGATTAAGTCGAACAATTTTTTGATTATTTCTTACTAAAAAAATCACATATTAAACAAAAAAAAAATAAGATTACGACTGTTCGTTAACACATCCGGAATCGGCTACGTCGCGAACGTATTTTAAGAAAACCAATCCAAAATTCAGGAACTTGAATTTTAACTACTTAGTTTAAGCCTAAATACTTAAATGCTTGCTCAATAATATCAGAAAAAATGTCATACTTCTAACAAAGTTTTTAGGCTTAGTCCCTAGTAACAATTTTTGTCAAGTTTTGAGCAAGTCTGGCTCAAGATTTTTGATCAAGTAACTGCATCCAGATTTTGACAATTCTGGCGCAAGATACTGTCGACAGATTCTTGCTCAAGAATTGTAAAGAATTGCTACAGATACTTCGTCAAGATTCTTGGACAAGTGTTGAGCAAGAATGTAGCAAGAAAAATTGATAAGAAATCGATTTTTTATCATTATTTTCATTAATAATTAAATTTGCAAAAAAATTATTGGTTCATAAAAAGCGATCTCTATCATGATCAAATCGTACTTGTTGATTAGACTATAAACGAGATTTCAAATGAGAACCACTGAAGTTCTATTTCCCATGTATCAGTGAGAAAGAAGGGAGAGGTGCGCGCTTATGAATTCTAGCGTTATTCGCGCAAGAGTAGGTCAAGATTGTTGACCAAGAATCTTGTCAAATTCTTGCTACAGACTTGACAAACAGATTTGACAAAGTATTGCCAAACGCTCTGCTTCCAGAATCTTTCTAAAGTCTTGCTCAAGTCTGGATACAGAATCTTGATTAATTCTCTTGCTCAAAAATTGTCCAATTCTTTACAAAGAACCTTGTCAAGCACTCTGGTCATAAAACTTGTCCAAGATCAATGTTACTAGGGGTCTTACACCTCAAACTTGATGTTTAAAAGTATCCGAGATAGGTATATGTGAATATTTTTCTGCGAATAGTGCCGATACTGAGTACTCTAAAGCATCCGTATACTTTCAACTTACCACTTTCGTTTTAACGAAATTAACGCTTTCGCGTTATATTTGACAGCAAAATTTTACAAAAAAAATAATATTTCTTAAAATATAAGTAAAATAAATATTCCAATTTACGCCTAATTAATTAATGAAACTACTTTTATTACAAAAAAATTCTATTATTTAAAATATTTACATCAAAACTTCCCATAACAATTTTTAGTCTGGTGCACTATGCCATTTTAGAATTATTTAACCCTTTCGAGACGTATTTTTTTTGAGAACGGATTACTATTTTTTTTAAGTCGTTGGCATTTTTTGATACAATGAACACTTTTGAGTCTGTCTGCATGAACAAATTCTCTCAGGATGGGGTGGGTGGTATAGATATGTACCACCAGTCTTTTTATATGGTATGGTGGTATTTTATACCTGTAAATAATAACATCGGTTTTGTAACTAAGACTGCTGGCAGACGTTGGGTCCACCCAATATGACTTCTGGTATATATATTTATATAACAGGCGCCACAAAATAGTGGTACCCCCTATAAATTTTTATTTATTAACTTATCAAAATGAAATTTAGAGAATGTAAATAATTAAATAAAATGCTTTTTTACATTTTAAAATAAATTGTATCACTTCCGGTTTTGCCGGAAATGACCTCAACTTCTGATTTTGAATGTATATTTTTACATATTTTGATTGATAATTAAGTTTTGAATACAAACATGTATCATTTGTCAAATTTTGACAGAACATGTAATTTTTTAATTACTGGTACATATGCGTACCGTTAGTCTCGAAAGGGTTAAATATTGTGTTAGCATAGCTAATAGAAAACATATTAAGTCTATGGGATTCTACTGGCCTAAAATTTTCTTCTGTGAGTTTGCATTGGGAAATATCTATTGCTTAAATTTTCTATGGGTATTTATAGGACTAAGACCAAATACACATAATGAATGAATTATTGGGAATTTTATACTCTAAAACTCATCGCGAATAACTTCATATGTTTCGTGAGGGTATAAGTGATGGGTATTTGAAGTCCAACATTCAAATTATTTACATTCAATAAGGCAGTGCACAAAAAAAGATTCGAAGCAGATGTTAAAATAATACTCTAATACGTAATCAACAACAATGTACTCATATGTGACTAGTGACTGACTAGTCATCTAAAAGTCCAAACAGTGTTAATAGTAAAGCGAACTACTTTAAGTTGTTTAGATATCACATATGCTAAAAAAAAATCTTAATTGACGTTGCAAAGTTGGTCACTACATTAAATAATGACTCTATAGATAGAATCAAGGGGATAAGTGTAGAGGGATTTAAGGCTCTACAGAGGATTCATGTGTAGACCTTTGCATGGAATAACCCCAAGCCTAATACATTTATACAATTATTTTTTGTCGATTTTGGGTTTCTGAATCTAAATCTAAAATTCTTATGTTAAAATATAGTTAATACATATTTCAAGAAGGTTCTATCTGAAAATTGTGTCAGCGCTACAATTAAAATTCAACGATTTTCTATGAAAACAAAATATAGTTTATTATTCCATCCATATATTTTAAAATCATCATATAGAGTGATATTGGTAGACTGACCCTCTTCAGTACCAAGACTTAACTCTGTACGCTGATTAAGAAAACAGTTTTAACTTTATTCGCAAAAGAAGTAAACTCATTAGATTGATGTATACTTGTGCGCCCTCTGTTGCTATATGTAGACAACTACTTATACTTTTCCTAGTCTGGAGACTTTGAATGGTAGCAAGTTGAAGACTTGTATCTCAAGCACATAGTAACGTGTGGCTAGACGTAGAATTTATAAGGACAGAAATTTTAAATTTTTCTCTCTTATTTCTGAATAATAGTTCCCAAAAATATTAGATTGTTCATGTTCTTATAATTACTATGATATTATCATTACATTAAACGTAAAATCCTGTTAAGAGAAAATGGATTTCAGATTCGGATTCAGCAAACCAAACTAGTAAAACAAAAACAATATAAAACTTCCTTGAAATTTTATAGCCTTATGTTAAATTTCGTTTTCCATTTTGTAAACATAGGTATCCTATTTAATTGAGTCTAGTCAAATTAAATATGTAATGCGTAAAATAATGCACGCAGGGTGCTCAAATAGTGCATATGTGGACGATTTTGATAATGGTTGGCAAATTGGGATCCTTGGAACCGTTTTTCGCGTATCGTTAAACGTGCATTCAACAGCGCGGGAAATCCCCTAAAAATAATCCGCACAACAGATGGGTTTCCAAAAACGCTGCTGCCAAATTAAGAAACTCAGAAAAATTAATTTACTCCATTTATAGTATCCTTCATTTTTATGTAGGATAAATAAAAATAAATAAAAATAAATGATATTAATCATATTTTAGTTTAATACGTGAAGTTAACATAGTTGGCTTTAAAAAGTAGGTATCTAAATAACACAGGATGGCTTTATTTTTATCTGTCAAAAAAATTGAAAATTAAGCTCCACCGATCCCTGGTTTCCCTCCTTTTTTCGGTATTAGCCTTGTGTCACGGTGTAAATATTTGGCGCGGTAAAAGCGGCGCAGTTTTGGTTGCGCTGTGATAATTGGAAAGGAATCATTTATCATCGCGTACGCACTATTTGGACACACTGTTTAAATATAAAGCAATAATACTATGACAAAAAATTATTTATTAAATAAAAATTATTCAAAAAAAAAATGTTTTTATTAACCAAAGATATTAAACTAGTGTGTAAAACCCTTATTTGTGACCTTGGAGCAATAATCTTCACCGGGATTAAACGATCCACTTTAGTCCCTTGGTACATAATGTAACTGAAACCTTTTTATCCCCATTGAAGCCGTTTTTTAAATCACATCACCGTCTTGAATTAAAGAATTGAGACAACCTGTAAAGTTGTGGAAAACGCGGCATACAAAATGTTATAAAAACACTAATTTCTTCGACGCTGTGCCCCGGACCGTCGAGAAAAAATCTGAAAGGAAAACTATGCCTATAAAATGTAAAATAATAGTTTGCCACTATATTCGGGCCCCTCTGAATACTCTGGGTCTGACAGGAATGCCCCTGTCCCCGTGTTCAAGGACTTAAGTCCAATTTGTTTTCCTTAGTCCATCGTCCATAAGGTTTTCGGCATCGGTTTTCATAATCTGTCTCAGAGATAGGAACTAAGTACACAGGCCCACAATTTTTTTTTCTGAGTCTTGGATTCCAATATCATATTCCTATGTATTTTTTCCCGCTGAAACCGAATCCGTAACAAATCTTTACGTATCTTCGAAGTGATTTCTAAAAGTGTCTTACCTAGTTTTTAGATTTTTTGTGTGTCTTAGTTTTTAGTTTTTTTTTAAATTTTTTTTTACCGACTCCTATTTTCTTCACAGCACTGCCAGTATTTAAACAATCCGTAAAGATTTGATATGATTCGCATTCCATAGTATACTCTCCAGTGGATAGTATATTGCGTTTTCTCTCGATATACTTCCCAAAATATAATTGCTTTGATATCGTACGCGTAATTTATTTTTTTTACTTTATAGTGACGCCACCTATAACTTTTTTGTTTATAAATGAATATTTTTCAAAGTTGCTATGGATATTTCTATGAAAGTAATAGTAGTACTATGGTCTGTTTTTTCAAGCAAGATAGTAAATTAAAAATCGCACAGTAAATATTTTTACAACAAGTTTGAATAGTATATGTTTGTGTATAGGATATAGTTATGTTTTATAAAATAAACTACGCAGTATATTCGCACATCCAATATACGAATCTGTTTTAAAAATATTCACTGTGCGATTTTTAATTTACTATCTTGCTTGAAAAAGCAGTATATGGTCTTTTTTCTTCAAGCAAAATAGTTAATTAAAAATAGCACAGTAAATATTTTTACAACAGGTTTGAATACTATATGTTTGTGTATAGAATATAGTTATGTTTTATAAAATAAACTACGCAGTATATTCGCACATCCAATATTCGAATCTCTTTTGAAAATAGTCACTGTGCGATTTTTAATTTACTATCTTGCTTGAAGAAACAGACCATAGTAATAGTAACTTTTTCGGAATTTTCCTTCTACTGTTTAAAATTTTTGAAAATTGGACGCCCATAGCTTTTTTATTTTTAAAGATTTTTTTTTTCAGAATTCGTAGGATTGATTTTTATAATAAAATTTAACCTAAAAAAAAAAATACTTTCCTTCGGTTTGTTTTTTAATTATTTTTTTTTATTTGCCCACAAGTTTTTTTTTTGGAAGATTATTTTTACGCACTGGGATATATATAACAAGGTAAGAATTAAATACCAGTTATATGCTTATCAAGTAAAGTTATTTTGTTTTCAATTAGCGATGCTTAATCCATAACAGATAAGACATTCTTAATCTGATTATAAAAAATTACATCACGTTTATGATATTTTTTCGTACACTTCTTTCATGACAATAAGTTGGTCCGTCAATTTGAAAAGGGTCCATATTGTTAACAGTTAATAGTTAAGGGCAAGCTATTAAAAACATTTAAATGTTATGTTATAATTATTAAATAATTCAGATATCAGAAAATATGCAAAAACTCGAAGGGCAAAAATTTATATTCAGAAGTTGATATTCACTTCTATTCACCTAGGTGATCAGCTGATCACATCAGCTGATGTGATCATTTCTTTTTTTACAAGCGTGCCGAAAGATGTCTCTTTCCGCATACATATGTGTGTGGAAAGAAGGTCTTTTCCGCACTCATAATTATTTCAAAAGATCAAGTAGCTTGAATATACAAACGTTAAAATTGTTGGCTAAAACACTTGTTTTCATGGCGACTGATCAAGATGATAGCGTCCTAAGCTAGTTTGTTTGTGTCAATTGTGTGTCACAATTATTGTGAAGTTTTTATAACAGAAAATTATGAACCTTAAAGAAGAAGATGAAATGTTGCCTGAAGAAATGGCAAATGCTATTGAAAACTGCAACAAATTTATCATTAACGATCAACCAAAATAGAATTGGTAATAACTAACATTAGCTAGCTTTTTCTCAATAATTCTTAAAATTGTTTAATTTCGTCGTGTTATATTTATCATAAAATTATAAAAATGTTTACATTTCTTAACTGTTAATTGTTTTTCTATTTGAAAAAATTATAAAAATAAAATTTATTTAAGTACTTAAGTAAGCACTTAACTATAATTTCGCCGTTCTTTTTCTTTCACGATATTGGGGTATATTTTTGCAAGGATGTTTGAAAATTTGAAGTAAGAAAAAAACTTAATAAAACAAAATTATTTAAAAAAAATGCTTTTTATATCTATATAATAAAAATTGCATAGTTACCAAAAAAATATTTGTCAGCCTAGTTTTAGCGCTAAGCTCCTTTTTGACAAAAAAATTAAGAAACCTTTTTTTAGTAAAACTTAAGTTTTAAGTTATATTTTTTGAATTTTGATAATATTTCTTACCGTTATAACGGAGAGCAAAATTCTAGAGGGGGCAACGATTTTCAGAAAAACCATAATATATCTGTGAAACTATAGGTATCCAACTATTCAGTTCTTAGGTATTTCCACAGAATAACGATGCCCCCGCCTACTAGATCAATTATAGTGAATGACAATGCCATTTTTCCTGTGTTTTTGGAGTAAATTTAATCGATTGCAGTCTTATACAAAACAAATCTTCTGATTTTAGATAGACATTTAACAAAATTTTAGAACTTTTATAATGTGGGTGAAAAAGTGATGAGACGCATGTGTGAGATTTATCTCGCATACGTGCGACTCATATCCCCAGTCAAATGTGTCCCCAATTGAGTCTCATTTGAGACGCACGCTTACGCCCGCCCGCAAAACGTGAGCGAAACCAATCTGACGACTGAAAATTATTGTTGATGATGTTAAATGTTAAACGTATACGTACGTTATACACGTAAGCGACTATTATATGATTGCATATATTTTCGGGGTCTTTAAAATTTCCCTGAACATTAAGCACATTTGTCTAAGTAATTTTTAAGTTCGGAAATAGTTATTTATGGTACTAGTGGGTAAAGTAAGATATTGCCCATGACGCCTCGCAGGTTAATTTTCGAGAGGGCAATATCGGTTTACCCATGAGTGCCATACAAGGTTTTATCTAATAAATAGCTTAGGAATACATATTTTTATTAAAAATTTTAATGACATTTACAAGAAAATAATTTGACAAGTGACAGTTGAGTGGGTAAAATAAATAATTATCCACTCAATAAAATAAAAGCCTCGCGGGGGTTATTATTGAGTTTACCTATTTAAAATAAAGCTGTTAATTGTCTTATTATCTATGTGTATTGGATAAAATATATTTACACGCGTAAGTATACGTCAGATACGTCACGTCTCACATCGTGCTATAGCACGTATACAACAGTGCGACACTCGATGCTTGCATAATACATGCAGATCGTGCTATTGCACGTCATGCTACAAAAGTGCGACGCACGATGCTTGCATAATACATGCAGACCGTGCGCTCGCACGTTACTGCCTCTCATATGAGTAGATATTTACACGTATGCGTGAGCTCGCACGTCGTGCTAGAAACGTGCGACGCACGATTGTTATCTGGGTCATCATCATATAGGGATGATGCTGGAATACAAAATTTTTACTTCTTAATAAGTTTTTAAAAAGTTATTTAGCAATTACTAAACTATATGCAAAAAGTAGAGTCATTTGCGCCACTCGAATAAACTCGTGTTTTTAGATACCTATATATATTTTTTTAAACTGGGCCCTTTTTAAAATAATTTCATGCAAAAACTTTAATTACTCATTAAAATGTGCGTAACATATTAATCTTTAATTAAAATGCATACATACATACATATATAAAAATAAAGTGATGATACATTATTAGTAGTTCTTAGTGCATTTTCTTGTTAGTTAGTTTCAGTAGTTTTTACCGCATTTTTTTGTAATTACAATGAAGCTGTGCGCTTCTGTAAGTAAACAGGGTTATTCTTTTAAACGGTAAACCACCCTTAACTTTTAAACGCAATGAGATATTAACTTTAAATTCCAAATGTTTATATCGCACAACAAAACCTATCATTTGCAATATTTTTCACTTTTTTATTCGGTAAGGCAGGGTGGAAATAGTGGACAATACTTGCACTTGCAGTCTGGGTCTCGTGGTACGTTATTTTAGACAGGTTAAAATTCTCTGTTTAACCATGTAGGTAACTATCGAGGTAACTATTTATTAAAAAAAAAATTGAAGATTTTTTTTCTTTAAAATTGATGAAATTGCCAGTATTTTTTTAAAATTGATTTTTGAAATTTTCCTCAGAAAGGTCCAAATAAAAAATACAAGGCGTATTATTTTAAGACTAATGATTTATCATTTCTATGTAATAATTTTAATATTTATGTAAAAAATATTGAAAATTTAAATAATTTTAAAGAAAGAAAAAACTTGAAAAAAAAAATTAAAATAACTACAGCTGAACGAAAAGTTTTTTTTTAATGATATATCACATGACCTACGCTGCTATTTCAAATGTTGTCCCACTGTCTCCCTAGCGCAGCCCTATCGGATAAAAAAATAAAAAAAATATTGTAACTGAAAGTTTTTATTGGGTGACATTAAAAATTTAAAGAAAATATCTTATTCCGTTCCAAAGTTACGGGGATATACCATTTAAAACAATATTGTTTTAAATGGTATACCCTAGAGTTATATAACTCTGTATAATTCATCTAGTCTATAGGATATAGCCAAATATATTTAGGTATATTTAAAATTTAAAAATTGCGGTACTACCGGGCGCGTATGTAGTGAAAAATTATAACATCGCGTGTGTGGTGGGGTGTAATCCACCCCAAACTTTAAAAAATCATATAAAAAAATTCATTATCAGTAGTTTGTTTGCACCTTTAAGAAACAGGCGCAGTGCCTATAGCTCATTTGTCTAAAATAGAATTAGTTTGAATGGATAATTGGAGGAGGAGCTCACTGATTCTGGAGTTGCATCTGTCATGAATTGGCGTTGGGGTCGGGGGAAGAAGTGGGAGGGGGATGAGGAGGAATAGAGTAGGGAGGGGAGGGATGTGTGGGAAGAGTGAGGCTAGCTCACTGATGCTGGGAATGCATCTGTCCTGAATTGGTGGGTACCATTACTGGTTGAGGACGTTTTTGATCTTTTTGTGGGTGTAGTGGATTTCGTGATCATAATGAGGGGGTTTGGGTGTATAAAAGACGTGCTGTAGCGGATGATTTCCATTTTTAAGAGGGGCATTTCGAGATCTCTGTGTATATGGTTATTCCTCATGAACCAGGTGGCATCGAAGCATATTCTGAGTGCCTTATTTTGGAAGGCTTGAAGTTTGGCTGAGAGATTTTTGTTAAGGGTGATTTTGTTCCAGGCTGGGGCTTAGTAGAGGAGTTCCGGCTTTAGGGTTTGGTTGTAAAGAAGTTTGTTTTTGATAGATAGGGGCTCTTTCTACCTATTAGGGGATAGAGTTTGGAGAGGCGGCAGTTGGCTATTTGGAGGGTGTTTTTGACGTGTTGAAAAAAAAGTAATGTGTTTTTTCTTAAAATAATAATTTGTTTAGATTTCGAAATCTAGATCTATACACGGTGTATTTGAAATAGCATCGAAAATTTTAACAGATGATTCTACATCATAAAATATGACAAAAAGTTCCTATAAACATATGTCTAAAAATGCGTCATAAGGGAGCTACGCCCCTTTGAAAGTGGCTAAAAAAATCGGTTTTTATTTAATAACTCAGGAACCCTTTGAGATATATCAACGAGGTTTTGCACGTCAACTAATCCTACCAAGGCCCGTTTTTATGTGTTATTTTCATGTACTTATTTCAACCAGGGGTGTTCGAAACGGGGGGGGGGGGGGTGCTTATCAGTTTTTTGTCCCAAACTTTTTTCTGTGTAAATTTTTTGCAATTTTATTTTTGACATATGATTTCTCAGGTCAAAATACATAAAAAAGGTACTCTTGTTGTAATACTGTAGGATTAACCGTTTTCGAGAAAAACTCATTTGAAGGTGAAATTCCACGGTTCGAGGACGAAAAATTAAATACTAAAATGTTGAAAACCAAAATTTTAATGATGCAGGGCGAATGTACATTAAAAACTAAGAAAAAAACCTCATATACAGGTACTTCCAAAAATCAATCCTAATGGAGCTATGGTCTCCTAAATATGCTTTAAAAGCGTTTTTTCGACCTACATGTATGGAAACTTTTTTTCTTAGTGTTTGATGTAGAATAACATTGCATCATTAAAATTTAGGTTTTCGACATTTTAGTATTTAATTTTTCGTCCTCGAACCGGGAAATTTCACCTTTAAAGGAACTCTTCTCGAAAACGGTTAATCCTACAGTATTACAACAAGAGTACCTTTTTTATGTATTTTTACCTGAGGAATCATATTTCAAAAATAAAATTGCAAAAAAGTAACACAGAAAAAAGTTTGGGACAAAAAACTGATAAGGCCCCCCCGTTTCGCACACCCCTGGTTTAAATAAGTACGTAAAAATGACATACAAAGATGGGTCGTATTAGGATTAATTCACGTGCAAAACCTCGTTAACATATCTCAAAGGGTTCCTGAGTTATTAAATAAAAACCGATTTTTTTAGCCAATTTCAAAGGGGCGTAGCTCCCTTATGACGCATTTTTAGACATATGTTTATAGGAACTTTTTGTCATATTTTATCATGTAGAATCACCTGTTAAAATTTCCTACGCTATTTCATATACACCCTGTATAGTAGTAGTAGTATACTACTAATATATTTAATACAAATATAATTATATTATTATATAATTTATCGTTTTAAAGAAATACAAAACTCGATTCTATAGAATGCATATTTACAAGAAAAAGTACTTACTTGGAGATATAAATGGAGGAAAAACTAATATTTGCTTAAAATTTTGTTATAACACAAAAATCCAAATAAAATAACAAATAATGAAAAATAAAAATTATTCAATAAAACCAAAATTTTATATGGTGTGTATCTAAAATTATGAATATTTTTATAACGTTAAGTGTACACTAAACACGTATGTAATGGGCTTAAATCTAATCACGTGGAACTTTGAAACCGCTAATAAAATAAACTTGTAGGATAAGGGTGAAAAAAATGTCAGTAGGTTGTCTATGCGTTTACCTATGTAGGTAAACGCATAGACAACAACAACAACAACATGTACAGTTATTGAAGAGGAGAATGTTAAAACAAAAAATACTTCGAAGCAGTTTACGTTTGAAATATGTCATGGGTTAAATCATTACCATTTGTTTTTTTCCTAAGGAAACAAGAAATAATATTAAGTTATTAAAACATTTTTAATTTTTTATTGTTATCTATCTGTCTATCTGTCCGAGAAAATTTGTAACTACGACCACTTAAGAAAGCTTTAAGTTAAAGACAAATTTTGACCATAAGTTATCCAAAGTTCTTGCATGGGACTATTTTTGATAAAAATCGAGGTGGAGCAAAAGGGGAAAAAATAAAAAAATAAAATAAATGTAAATTGTTGATATTTTAATTTTAAGATTATGGGAATTCTTGCACTGGCTGCCACTGTTTTAGGCGCGCCAGCTCCATCTCCATTTCCAGGACCATCTCCGCTTCCAGGGCCGGATCCTGCTCCCAAACCACAGTGGATAAGCCCTAATGTATATGCGTATACTCCATATACATATGCCAGCAGTTATTATTATGGATACCCTGCTGTAGGTAAGTGTATAATTTAAAAAAAATAGGGGCTCTCCATTAATTTTGAAATTGTGACGTTTCACATTTTTCTCCACATAAAAATTTCAAATCCTTTCTTCCAAGCTCCACCTACATTTCCACAGATTGTCCTCTTCATAATCCCTAATTAAACAACTTATAATGTATGTAACAAGATTTTTTTAATAATTTATTTTTAAATTTACACAAGTTCCCCTGTTAGGTGTCATGACGTTATCTGCAGTTCAAGATAACTGAAGGAACTAGTTCCTAAAGCCTCCAGATATCTTGCTGTAGATTAACAAAAGTCCAAACCAAAATCGCATTAAAAACGTCTATTGGAATCCGATTCCTGCATGTCTTAGCGTTGGTCTACTGAATCCAAATCCCACCCGCTCGTTTTCGAAAGTTTTGCCCATAATAAAAAACATACATAAAACACAAAAAAAAACTAAAAACCATCAAAAAACTTTTTAAAAACAGAAAACATATAAAAAATATTATCGGAACATAAGGAGTAATTTTTTATCTTTTTTTTTTCACTTAACTTTTTTTTTGTACGCGCGGAGGTGCAGTGTATTTTATTTTCTTACAAAACCATTTTTGATGTTGTTTGTTGTAGTTTCTGTCGTCATTTTACAATATTGGCCGTTTTAGATTGATTCCAAAAAAGGAGGAGGTTATCAATTCGACGTGTGACTGTTTTTTTTTTTGTTGATAGTTTTTAATGTTTGATTCCGCATAACTTTGGAACGGATGAACAGAATTGGGTGAAACTTTTTGCAATTTAAAGAGGGCATTCATGAGGGGGTCCCGTTTTAATTGGACTCTCGGATAATGCCGGGTAAACCGGATAATTAAGATAAATCTAATAATTTTAACGCAATTTCACTTAAAAGTGGCTTAATTTGGTTCTAATATGAACCAAATTTTTATGAAATATCGGATAGCTCAGATAATAATTATAATTTGCTTAAAGTTTAACAAAGATTTTCTTTAATATTTCGTTTAAAATAAGGTTGGTTGGACTCTCGGGCGCTGAATTAAAAATTTTACTAAATTAATTTTTTAGAAATTTATCTTAGTGCGTTGTGATGTCAGCAGCTTATCGAGATGGAAGGACAACTATAATTTAGCTTAGATGACGTTACAAATCTACAAGTTCTGTATCTTTAAAAAGTAAAAAATAAAAAATAAGTCGGTGTTAATTTCACCATTCCTTAAATTAAATACTAAATATTATTTTTGTTGTTAAATTGTTTGATGTGAAATTGGCACCGACTTATTTTTAATTTTTTACTTTTTAAAGATATAGAAGTCGGTTTATTTTTTTTTGTTAAAAGTTTCTATGTTTGAATTTTTTTATATTTTTAAAAATGTGACCAATAGACGGACTAATTTAGTTTTTTTTTACAGGTTATGCCTATGCTTCTCCGTACGTCGTATATTAATTTTAGTCTATTTTTTAAGTTTTTATTAATTTATCGAAAATATATCATATATTAAAGCATTTAGTTTTTTTTATTTAACTGTCTACTTCATAATATTTGTATTATTCAGAGGGATTTACAAATATGTTACAAAATATAAAAAAAGTGTCTATAAAGTTTAGTCCGTAAATGATCTCCAAGGAAGCTTCGATCCTCCTAACGGTGCGCCTGAAAAATAGTTTTTATTTAATATCTCTGATCCAGAGACTCCGGAAGCCAATGAACTACAGTATTTAACGAATTTTTGAACATGTACTAAAATTGATAAATCCTATCATTCTACAGGGTGGGCCAAAAAAAACCGGCCACTTTTTAAACCATTATAACTTGTTTCCCTTTTGACCGATATATACAAAATTTTGAATGAATAAGCTCAAAACATGTCCGATTCTGTAAGTAACTTTAATTATTTAAAATATTGTTATATTTTTCAGTAATAAGGCTTTTTCTAAAGGGGTTATTTTAAAGCCGTGGGGATTAGAGCAAAATGTATAATTAGAAAATTTTTCGCCTTCATAATGTTAAGTGGTCTTTCTTCAGTAGGTAAGTATATTTAAATTTAAATTTGAAATTATATTTATTTTTTATTCTTAATTTTCTGAATTGCAATAAATTAATTTTTAAGATAAAAAAACTGATTGAGTAGGCGTGTTATTTATCTAACATCTCTCAAAAAATAATCTGTCAATTTAAAAACTATTCAAAATGACCAAAAATCTGTGAAAATGTCAAATACATAAAAAAATAAGAAAAAAAGTAAAAGCTGAATTGTAGATGTATATTTTAAGGAAAATGGTTACGAAATAACAGAAAAATTACTATTGAAGTACGCACATTCAAAAATTGTACCATACACTCTATGAACATTACATAAAAAACAAAATATGGCTAAAATAAATCAAGATTAACTGTTGGCTAAATAAAAAAGTATTATATTTTCATTCCAAATAAAATTAATTATTTTAAACACTGTTTTAATTATAAATAATATAAAACCATATAATTATGTTAGGTACAGGATCTTGGTTTGATATTTGCAGTTAAAGTTCCATATTCTGATTTATTGATTTTAAAAAATTCACATTATCCTTCATCGTATGTTAACGTTTTTAAAACAAGCATTTTTCTTGTTTTGACCAAAACTACACTTATTTCTTGTTTATCTACAAATGTTTTATTTAAATACATATATTCGTTTTTTATTTATTGCTCATCTTTAAAATATATATAAAATGATGTTTTTAATTTTGATTCGGGATTTTTAATAATTTTCAATTTGACATATTATTTTTTAGACATGTCAAAAATAATTTGAGATGAGTAACAGACTACTTAATCCGTGTTTTTATGATATTTACTGCTAGCTGTACCCTTTCCAAAAAAATAATATAAAAAATAAAATACAATCTTAAGTTAAAAGAAAAATATACATAACTATTAAGGAAAGACCACTTAACGTAATGAAGACGATTTTTTTTTAAATTATACATTTTGCTCTAATCCCCACTGCTTTAAAATAACCCCTTTAGAAAAAGCTTTATTACTGAAAAATATAATAACATTTTAAATAATTAAAATTATCTACAAAGTCTTACATGTTTTGAGCATATTCATTCCAAATTTTGTATAGATCGGTGAAAAGACAAACAAGTTATAACGGTTTAAAAAGTGGCCGGTTTTTTTTGGCCCACCCTGTATGTGATTTTTAACCGGTAATTTTAACCAGGGGCGTGTTATTTTTTGACCCAAACTTTTTGTCTGTATTTTTTTACATTTTATCAATAAAGTATGATTCTTTAGTTAAAAAAATACATAAAAAAGGTACCCTTTATGTAACACTGTAGGTCTAACCCTTTTCGAGAAAATCATCTCCCATTTTGCACGCCTCTGGTTAAAATTACCAAATAAAATAAAATTTCTTGATAGCCCTTATCAATGTTAGGGCACGTGTAAAAATAGGTTACTTTAGTTCATAGGGGTAAAATTTGACATCCACAAATAAAAAAAAATCAAATTAAAAGTAAAATCTGAAAATTGGTTAGTAGAAAGTAAAGAGAGAACTAATTTAATTTTTTACACAATCCGTTAAAAGGACGAACTTTACGACTAAACTAGTATCATATATAATTATTATTGCGTATGTGCGTTACTAATAATACAGTCAGATTGGGAGGGTTTGGTTAAGGCCTATCCAGAAGCTTGCATAAAAAACATAAGAATGCGATACCGTGATTGGCTTACAAGATACATGGCGGCACATCAAGCCAATCACAGCATCACATTGTTATGCTTTATTTTCTTATGCGAGCCTGTGAATAGGCAGTTGGCTACCGCGTCTACATGACAAGCCAAATAGCCAGGCTAGCGTGAGTTCGATTCTCACTGGCGCTGATTTGCCTTTTTCACTTAATTAATAATTAAAATTTGGCGAAGGCGATAAGTGAAACGGACGCTCCCTAGAAAACTGGGTCGAAAGTCAGTATAAGCCGGCGGTTCCCTCTACTACTAGCCCACACAAGTCCTGGACTTAGGGGGTGCTTAATTAAGTAGAATAGTATGAGGTTAAACAAACATGTAATCATAACATGTATGTAAGATTACTTAATATTAACGAAATAAGATAAAGTTTTTAAATGTATTATTAATAGCGCACGTACGCCGCTGAGACCATAAATAAACAAAATGTGCATCCTGTTTGCATGATAATAGAAACGCATCTAAAATTATCAATTGGTTATTTAATTTAAAATGATTTACGTGAATAGTTTATCCGTTTTGTTTGGTTTAATTTTGTTTAGTGCCGAAATAAATTCAAAAAATGAGTTTGAAAGGATTAAAATTGATTACAACGATACAAGAGGAATTTTTAAACAGTTTTGGAAAAGCACTGGAATGTGGTAGGTATCACTTTTTACCCAAGATCCAAGTAATCTAAGATTGATCAATTATAACAAGTACCTAGAGACTCTAGCCTAGAGTTATATTAAAGGCATAATATGCCTTTATATTATAATTCCGTGTTATTTTTTATTTATACTTATACGCATAACATTATAATTTGGCGCAATGACTTAAGGCCTATCCAGAAGCTTGCATAAGAACATAAAACATAAGAATGCGATGCCGTGATTGGCTTACAAGATACATGGCGGCACATCAAGCCAATCACGGCATCGCATTGTTATGTACTATGTTGTTATGCGAGCCTGTGGATAAGCCCTTATTTCCGGATTCAACTTGTATTGATTTTAATTAATTTAAACTTTTAATATAATATATATTAATATGTAATTATATTAATATTTATTTATAAATATTATTATATATTTTAAATATTTATTTTGCCAAATGGGTATATTAATATTTCTGTATAGAACATTCTAAAAAAATACAGTTCATTAGCATTCTAAAAAATACAGTTATCTACTACCAAAAGTTTAAAATCTACCGATGAATCTACTATTTAAAGAAAAATAATATTTTTTTTAACCTTTTTAAAATATATTTTTAACAATACACATGTAGAACAAAAAAAAAACAGATAAAGCGTTTGAAAATTCAAAATTTAAATAATGATTTTTTTAATTTAAAATTAGCCCTCCAGACCCCAAAGAAAAAATTTACGAATTTATCTTAAGCACGGACACAAAAATCAACATGGCTTTAATTGGTTCACTGCCCAACCAAGGAATTAAACAAGTAAGAATACACTGGCTACTAAATTTAATTACACAGTAAGTAAACATTTTGTTATTTAAAAATTATTTCATTATGTCATACATTATTATTTCAATAAATCTACAGTAATCAAAGTAACTAAAATAAAAAAAAATAAATTGGCATGAAAAAATATAAATATTTAAGGGAATGTTCCAATATTACGTACCGCAAAATTCATACACTTCATACCTCGGTTCTCATGTCATTCAAGGTTGTAGATATTTCATATTTTGGCTACCCCCCCCCCCCCTATTAGGGGGATTCAGATTTTATTCAGTTGTATTTAGAGTGTCTCCATGTCAATAATGTGCAAAGTTAAAATGTAGTTTCTGTTAGGAATAATTTTGGGAATTATTCTTGAATTAAATTAAATAGTTTTTAAACTTAAAAAGATTTTGAGACTTGTCAGACTTAAAAATAATTTTGGACACTCACAAATATTGTTAGTATCAACACTGATAGAAATTTTGACGAATAATAATGAAGAATTTTAATCAATTTTATTTAATAAATTATACTTAAGAAGCGCTTGTTTTAATCTGTTTCCAAAGCAACATCTCACTAGAACTTACAGCTTCCTAATAAAGTGGTAAAAGTGGTAAATGGTTGTTAAGTATACTCTCCACTCGGCTACTTTACTAAACGATAGAAGATTGGATGGCCAATCTGACTAAGTTAACAAATACAAGTTATAGTCTCCGCTAGGTTATACTTGATAAAATAATAATACGAATTTTCCACTTTACAACATTAGTGGAAAAATATATATTAGTAAAAAAACACTTCACAACAGAATACTTAATTTGTATTTTTATCTATTTGCGTTTAATAATAATAATAATAATAATAATAAAGGTCTTTATTAATTAATTAATATTATTACATTAAGAATTTATGTTTCATAATTACGTTTTTGTAGTTTTGGTTTGCGTGTTACAATAAGCTTAAGCTTTTACAATTAACTGTAAAAGAGTTTTAGTAACTTTTTTATTAATTGTTAAACAGTTTTTGGGGATTTCTTTTGTGTATAAGTTGGTAACAAAAACAAATGAAAATTGACATTTCTAAAAATTTTGGTACTCTGTATTTACAGTATCTAAAGATCTAAAAACAGACCTTATGTAATAACACAAAAAAGTATATAACTTTAAAAATAATAAAAAAGGCTACTTTTTAATCTTATGCCTAGATAATACGAAATACATTTACCTTAGCATACTTAAAACATAAAAAGTTATATACTTTTTTCTAGTGTTATTACATAAGGTCTTTTTCTCTCTTTTAGCTTGATAAAGTCTTAATTAAAGACGAAATGTCGCTAGTGCATAAAACTTATATGTATTTAAAGTCCTAGTCCCGATGTTTGTTTATTAATTGTATAATCGAAGGACAATAATACATGAAATAATTTATTTGTTTTATTACAAATTTGTAATAAAACAAATAAAAATTTTTAAATTGTCAGTATCATTGTTACCTACCAATGTACTTAAATACATTAAATTTCCCTAATCAGTCATATTGAAATTATTAAAAAGCAAAATAAAACGCGCAAATGGACAAAATAGTATAAAGAACTCTTTCCATAAGACATTTGGCGCACGCGTCCATTGAAAAACTCCAAAAGTCCAAACATGGACGCGTGCGCCAAAATAGTGTTTTATGTAACTTGTCCTTTAATAAATCATTATAATTTTAATTAAAATAAAAAAAATGCTTCATAAATATGCATAAAGGACCACATAAACCCTTGTAAAAAAAGCCCATGGCTAAATTCGCTAGAAAAATTTATAGACCATTGCCATAGAAAAAAATAATAATTATAATCTTTGTCTATGGCCATTGCTGTGTTAAGAATTGACCCAGTACAGTTTTCGAGATAATATCTGTATATTATACAGATCTTAACTTTCTATTTAATTCTGGCTTTCAACCAATTTTTTTTTCTCTATTTCACTAAGTTTTTTTTATGCTTATTTATTACGGATGTAAAACATTTTTTAATATACAGGGTTACTGGTAATTCGATACATTCCTTTGTCATGTGATGGGAAAGAAGGTAAGAAGTAAATTAACCTTAATATGAATTATGTAAAACAATAGATTTTGAGATATTTCAATTTTAATTTTTTTCTTAAAAAAGTAGACCTTAATGTCTTAAAAGTTAATTTCCAAAAACTCTACTTTACATGAAAGTTAAATGAAAGTTAAAGAAATGTAAAGTAGATTTTTTGGAAATTAACTCTTAATACAATAATAATAATAATCTACTCTTTTAAGAAAAAAAAAATAAAATTGAAATATCTCAAAATTTATTGAGTTTTTTATAATGCATATTAAGGTTAATTTACTCCCTACCTTCTTTCCTATCACATCTCCAAGGGAATGTATCGAAATACCAGTATCCATGTATATCGATATATTGTTTATTATTGTGGTTTAGGTACCAACCATAGACAAAGAAATATTATTTCATTTTTTTCTATGGTACAGTGGGTTAGGCTAAATGTGACACCCAGGGTAATTGTGACATGTCCTGTTATAATTCTTCTAAACTAGTTTATAACCAATCCAACCCTGGCATTAGGTTTTTGACAGTATTAAATATTTTGCGTAAAATTTCGATTTGATTTAAAATTGTTTAGAAGAATTATAACATGTAACGGTTCTTCATTTTTTAGATATTATATTTCAGAAAATAAAATACGACGTAAAATTAATAATTATAAAGAATATAGAATATATTGTATTATATGCCAATGCTATAGAAAACTAAGAAATATAAGAATTATTCAAAATTACAGGTCTCAACAAGTTAAACTTTTTATTGTATTCTTTTGTAAAGGAGACTAATAACTGTCAAATAAATTAGATGACTAAGTAATCAATTTTATGTTGGTTTTTGGTATCAATAATTTATTAGTCATAAAAGTCTAAAATGCTTTTAGTTAGGAACCTAAGTACTGCCTATCAGATTTTGAAACGACGCGTCTCTAAAGGTGTTTTAACCAATAGCGTGTTGCCACATTTTTATGTTTTTTGGTAGTATAAAAGACTTTTATTTTTAAACAGAGTATTCATTCTGATCCTAGCATCCTTCTATCGTATTCATTCTGATCCTAGCATCCTTCTATCGTTATCATTCCGATTCTAGATTTATATTTTAAAGTTTTGTAAAGTATTTATACTAGCCTTTTCGGTGGGGTTAGTTAAAGTTAACAGAAAATGGTTAATATGTATGGAAATGTCAAATAATTAAAAGTTCAATATGTTCAGAAGCCATAGCCAAGTGTAAAGCCAAGTGTTTAAGCAATTTTTACTGTAATGAAGATAATATTATAATGTAAGTCCATTTTAATTTAAGTTATATGTTCACCAATATTTATATTTATAATTGATTAAGTTTATTAAATATAATTGTTAAGATTAACAGAAGAGTTTAAATTAATTTCTCTAAACCTCTTATACTTTCTGTTCAAACAAACTGTTTAACGAACCCGTATAAAATATATTTGTGATTGGTAGGGTTAATATCTTGACGAGAAAAATAACCACCACATATGGAAGAACCGTTAAAAACCCTGCATCACATGGTCCCAAAAACTATACTTCTTTCTTCATTATTTTCATAAAAATATAAATTTATTTTGCAGTTTCCGTAAACAATTAAAACAAAATCCACAATTCCACCCATTTAAACAAATTTATCAGTTAGTATATATCTTCTGTTTCATTCTGAATTCCACAAGATGTCTTTTCTCTATGTGTGCCATTTAATTAACTTAAAAATTTCTCTTTTCGTGAACTCTTATTACTTTCTATGCAAAAACTACAGGATATATTCCTATATGTAGGTTTCCCAAACTGTAAAATCCCACTTCTGACACCATTATGTGATGCAGGGTTTTTAACGGTGAACATATAACTTAAATTAAAATGGACTTACATTATAATATTATCTTCATTACAGTAAAAATTGCTTAAACACTTGGCTTTACACTTGGCTATGGCTTCTGAACATATTGAACTTTTAATTATTTGACATTTCCATACATATTAACCATTTTCTGTTAACTTTAACTAACCCCACCGAAAAGGCTAGTATAAATACTTTACAAAACTTTAAAATATAAATCTAGAATCGGAATGATAACGATAGAAGGATGCTAGGATCAGAATGAATACGATAGAAGGATGCTAGGATCAGAATGAATACTCTGTTTAAAAATAAAAGCCTTTTATACTACCAAAAAACATAAAAATGTGGCAAGACGCTATTGGTTAAAACACCTTTAGAGACGCGTCGTTTCAAAATCTGATAGGCAGTACTTAGGTTCCTAACTAAAAGCATTTTAAACTTTTATGACTAATAAATTATTGATACCAAAAACCAACATAAAATTGATTACTTAGTCATCTAATTTATTTGACAGTTATTAGTCTCCTTTACAAAAGAATACAATAAAAAGTTTAACTTGTTGAGACCTGTAAATTTTGAATAATTCTTATATTTCTTAGTTTTCTATAGCATTGGCATATAATACAATATATTCTATATTCTTTATAATTATTAATTTTACGTCGTATTTTATTTTCTTAAATATAATATCTAAAAATGAAGAACCGTTACAAACAGGACATGTCACAATTACCCTGGGTGTCACATTTAGCCTAACCCACTGTACCAACATTTTTTTTTGTTTCTTCTTTTCTGTGTTTTTCTTACTGCCATAAAAATGTTATCCCCCGAAACCTAAGCAATAAAATAGAAAATTTATTTTCAGACCTGGAGCAAATAATGTTTATAATTATTCTCATCTGGATTATATCCTGGAGCTCTTACACGTTTATAATTTAAGGCCGGGCTTCGAGATAATGGGATATGTACCGAAATTAAATAACGACCTTAATTATTTGGTTGATCGTAAATATGATATTAACTGGACTAATCTTGTTAAGCAAATTGCTACCAGATATATAGGTAAGTGAATACGTGTCCGTACATAAGAAAAATTACGTTTTCTCACTACCCACTAGGTAAGTTGACATTACGTAATCAAAAAGTCGACAGTAATGGAAATTACTAAATCGAGCACACTTAGTGATATATGAAATCAATACAAATCAATACAAACAAAACCGTAACTAAAGACAGAAAAAACGATTTACCGCGCAAGCACTAAGTGTCCAACACTTACCGCAGAGAGACATCTAGACACAAGACTATTATTTATAATTTTATGGAGTGATTCCATAAAAAAAATGATGTCTTGAATTGTCACATATAAAAATGTCAAAAATATTACTAGTAAAATAGGATTTTAACTCCTTGGTAGTGAGGAAACCGTAATGCGCTATTCGTAGGTAATTCTGTCTTCGGCCTCACACAGAAAAATTTACTTACCTCTACTAGGAGCGCAAATATCATAACTATTTTCTGGCTAAAAGTTTACACGGAGATTAGCATTCAATCTCTCAGACCCAGTTTATCAGTGTACAGTTAAAACTTTATCTAAAAGATAAAGTCTCAGTTAAGAGCAAATTCTGGATTTTGGTTGGAGTTGCTATGGTTATTACGTGTCAGCTAAATTTAGCTGCACTTTGATAAACTCAGCCTCAATATAATAAATTATTATTATTATTATTAGTTTATTTGTTGAAAATTCTACATAAGCATGGAGAACCCCAAATAAGCATTTGGCTTGTGCTAGGAGCTTTCAATTAATTTTGAAAAAAAAATACAGTTTCAAATTCTTCGCAGGAAGGAATAATTATAGGTACATCCCTGATAACACATTTGTACAATCTTTAAATGAAGTTTGTACAATGTTACGACCGGAGGTTTAAACGATATTTGATGTTGATGCAAACATGGCTTGACACACTCTCACAATGGCAATTTTTTTGATGCACTAAATACGTATAAAGTGTTAACTGCTTTTCATTGTTTTAACTTCTATATTTTCCAATATTTTGTCAATTTTTTGCTATATTTACGTTATTTGTCACAAGTAAATGCATTTTCTTTTGACAGAACTGGTCAATTTTGGCAGATCTGTAGACTTTATAAATATTTATGTTGGCAATACTATTTTTTAAATGGTTTGTACAAAGATTGTGCAAATTGCATTTTTTTATTAAATAATTCAATTTAATATTTATTTAGAATTAAATTACACTGTAATATTATTACAGTCCTGAAGAAGTTTTGGCTTTTGCTATGGGCTCTCCATTGTCCAAACATGTGTTGTTAATAATTTTAGTCTTTCCGTTCCTCCTTCTCGTCCTCTTCGCGCATACTTCTTTTCTCATATTTTATTCTCACCATCCATTTCCAAATTTTTCAAGACTATCTACAGCGAATTTTGAATTTAAAAATAGATAAAATTGATTTTATAAATATACCCGCCGCAGTTGAAGCCATTTTAACAAAGGCCAGCTATTTTGGCTAGCCAAACAGTGCAAAACAACAAGAGAACAAGCGCGTAGCATTCATTGAAAAGCAGTCTTTGACCGACCGAGGTGTTTCTTATCTAATGTTCTTTGGCGAAGTATACCTATTTATAAATTTATTTATTTTAAACTAAACTGATATATTAAAATGAGTAAAAGAATAATAAAAATAATTGTTTCTTTGTTAAAACATCTGACGGAATATTTTCTAGGAGCTTGGAAAGCTTTTAGTATAGAGTGTGTACGATAATATATTTGCATAATTTAGTTGATTGTCCTATTCTTTTAGGAAAATTTGGTTGGAAAAGTGTATCGAAATGGAGGTTTGAAACCTGGAATGAACCAGATCTTCGTTCATACAACCTACTAAATTTTACACTTTCAGGTAAACTTATAATTAGCAGTAGTAGGCGTAAACTCAGTTATGACTTATCAACGTTGAAAATAAACACAGAAACATAGGCTTACGGAATAATTTTTGCCGAATTAGGAGGGAAATTTTTAAGGGTCACTAAATTGAAACATTTGACGACTAATTTGTTACACACAACAATATTGACTATACATATAAACTATACATATGCATGTATCTCGGTGCTTTTCAAAGAAAACCCAAAATTCGATTTTTATCTTTTAAGAATAAGGAAGTTTTTAATTTTTATTTATCGATAACTTTTTTTACCACCTTACTCGTTTAAATGGAATCATTAAAAAAAATCAAGATAAAAAGAAAAAAAAAATGTAAATATTTAAAACCTCGCGTCAACGCTAGAGTCAACGCGGCGCTTATGAAGTACTGGAAATTCGCCGAGTACTGATAATTAGCTACTCGGAGCGTGTCCGTTTTTCGAGCTCAAGCATGGGTATCTCGGTTATTATAAGTGATACAAGATCGGTTAATTTAGGAAGAAACAGTTGCGCATTTTTATGCTGATCAATAATCTGCAAAAAAATTTGACCTATTATTTTTTGTTTTTTAACTATTGCAAAAAAAAAATAAAAATCCTGGGTTTCGTATTTATTTTTTTGAACGAAAACCGACAAAGCTAGACGTTTTTTACTAAAACATTCTTAAAGTATTTTTTTGCAAGGAATCTAAATCTGTTATCATATTTTTCATGGCATTTCAGATTCCAGAGCTAAAAGACTTAACTTCGTTTTTTGTTAGGAAAATAGGTTATCAAAATTTGAGGAGCGGCTAATTGTAGATCTAAGTGCCAAGCTCAAGCATGTGCGTAGGTGTCAATGTCACATTGACAATATTTACCATTAATCGTTGTTCCCAAAGCACTCTGCGCAAAAATGATTTTTTTAATTTTGCTCAAAATGTAAGAATTGATGATCTCGTGTGATAGATCATCGTAATCAGAAAAAATAACTGTATTTAAAAATGTAAAAGTCCAAAATAGTGCCCATAAGAAAAAACGAAGTTAAGTATTATAACTCTTGCATCTAAAATGAAATGGAAAATATGATAAAAGATTTAGATTCCTTGCAAAAAAATACCTTGACAATGTTTCAGTTAAAAACATCTAGCTTTGTCCATTTCGCTCAATAAAAATAAAAACGGTTCTCAGGATTTTTTTTTGCGATAATTAAAAAACAGAAAATGATAGCTAAAATTTTCTTTCAGATTATAATCTCATCAATAATTATTGATGAGCATAAAAATACGCAACTTTTTCCTAATTTAAGCAATCTTGTATCTTTTATAATAATTGAGATGCTTTAGCTATAAAAACGGACACCCTGTATTAATCAGGACTTCTTAATGTTCTGCAAAATTTAAAAATAACATGGAGTAATATTGCAATATTGCGTAAAATGCGCCTTCGCCAAAATTGTAAATATTCTACATTTTAACAAAAGATGAGCTAAAAAAAGGTTAGTTAGAATTAAAAAACAAAAAAAAAGCTTTGATCAAGTGACCCTGGTGCGTTTTATAAAAAAAATGCGTAAAATTATACCCCAAGAATGTAAAAATCTACTCATAAAAGTTATACCCTATAGGGTATATAGGGCATATATATATATATATATATATATATATATATATATATATATATATATATATATATATATATATATGCCCTATAAATATATTTACTAGAACAAGAAATAATAATACTTTACCTATTCCCAAAATGAATAAAACCCTTGGTCAGCGCAGTAGCAGTTTCTTAGGCCCTAGAATTTATAACGCACTACCTGAAAACATAAAAACGCTAAACATAAAATACAGTTTAAAAATTTATGCAAAAATTATATCTTACATTGATCTGAAAAATACCTAAAAAATATTATTTATTCAAAAAATACTATTTTAACCCCGTTATTTATTTATTTATTCTTACTCGTTATAGTAGTTTCAATCATAAACTTTATGTAATTGTGTCAATGTTATTTATTTAATTATTTATGTATTTATATAGTTATTTACTTAGTTGTTTGTATATTTATCTTGTAAAGTGTTTTTGTTTAGCATTGTATCGAAAATTATCAATACTTACCTCTATACCTTTTTATCAATAATATATTTATCAATTACATATTTATTAAAAAAATGATTATATTTTATATACTTACCTCGTATTCTTATAAATTTTGAAAATATTGATTTTTAGTTTTAGAAAATATTTTAAAGGCACGCTCAATAGTTTTATTACATTTCTGTGTTTTTAGCATATTTATTTGCAAATGATTACCATTGTATATTTTATGTAAGTCCTTTCTATGCAATAAATATTATTATTATTATTATTATTATTATTATTATTATTATTATTATTATTATTATTATTATTATTATTATTATTATTATTATTATTATTATTATTATTATTATTATTATTATTATTATTATTATTATTTTATTATTATTATTATTATTATTATTATTATTATTATTATTATTATTATTATTATTATGGGTCTGATGTTTCGAGAAATTCAGATATACCAATTTTCGATAACGAAAGGAATAAAAATGCATGAATATATGAAAGTATATTTTTTAGATTATCTTAAATACGTTTACGATGTCTCAAAGGGCTTAAAAAGTTCATTTCTACAGCATACAAAGCAAAATGGTACAGAAAATAACCACCCTGTTCGATTAACTGGCCCAGCCGGTCTATTTCGAAACGGAACACATCATCCTCTTTGTTGGGGACTTCTAGACCGCTGTATGAAAGAAACTAGTAAAACTTGCCCTATACAAATTCTTTCGTTTCACCGAAAAGGAAATGGAACAGCAGAAGAAACAATGCAAGAAATTTTGCATCTTCTGGATTTTTTAGAAATTAAATATCCTAACATCAAAAGAAGACTTGCTATTTCAAATGAGTAAGTAATAATAATAGTTTTTTTGCAACTACTATGAGGTTTATCTATACAGAATGTCCAGTAAATCATTTAATTAATTTGAAGGGGTGATTCTACATAGGAAAATTCGTCGTAAGGGAGCTAAGCCCTTTTGAGCAAAAAATTGAAAAATTCGGTTTTTATTTAATAACTCAGAAACGCTTTGAGGTACAGCAGTGAGGTTTTAAATGTAAACTAACCTTAATAAGGCCCATCTTTGCATGTTATTTTAATGAACTTATTTTAACCAGGGGTGTTCGAAGCGGGGGGCTCATCAGTTTTTTGTGCCAAACTTTTTTCTGTGTAACTTTTTTGTAATTTTATTTTTGGAATATGATTCCTCAGGTCAAAATACATAATACGTTTGGACTTTTTACTAATGAGTTCCCCCCCCCCCACCGTTTAAATACACCTGGTTAAAATAAATACATGGAAATAACATACGAAGATGGCCCTTATTAAGACTAGTTCATCTGCAAAACCTCGTTGCTATATCTCAAAGGGTTTCTGAGTTATTAAAGAAAAACCGATTTTTTTAGCCACATTTAAAGGGGCGTAGCTCCCTTACGAAGCGTTTTTAGACATATGTTTATAGGAACTTTTTGTCATATTTTTTAATGTAGAATCACCCCTTAAAATTTCGGACCATATTTCAAATACGGTGTATATCTAAAAAATGTATTTTTATTTGGCATTTTGTATGTTTGTATGTGAATTCTACACTACGGCGGCGATTTCTGAACAGCTGAACGCTTAATAAATATGGCGTATGGTAATACAATAATTTTGTGTCATTAGAAACGTTATACAATGCTTCTGTTTTCTTCCGTGCTCTATACGATATTAAAGTCTTATAATGTTGGTTAATATAGCCGCCATAAAACTGTTTTTGAAATAAAGCAGGAAGTTGATCCTTGACAAATTTTAGATGTTGCCAGATTTCATAATACATACAAAAATTTTCCCACGTCATTTGTTTTTTTTACAGCAAAAAATCATTTTAGGTGCATTTAGGTGCATTATTAAACATTATGAGGTTATGTATAAACATAACTATTTTATAACTAAAACTTTATTCCTGGGAACTACATTTCTATTCTATATGGTCTTTATAAGAGAATATACTGTTGTAGTTACAGGTTAACTATAAAATACTTTCATAATCATTGTTTAATTTTTTACTTCTGTGTAAAATAACAATTTTATTCCTTTGTTTAAAGAACTGCAATACAACTTGTTACATAACTTCCATTACAACTATCTTTTAATGTCAAAATTAAAAGTATTAGAATAGGTATACAACTGTATTATAATTTTTATACAATTTGTTTAAAAATATTTTTTATTAGATTGTATAAAATGTTATACAACTCTTACAAAATTAGGATATTTACAATCATAATATGAGTTTAAGAATGTCTATATAATAGCATTATGGAAGCCAGTTTATTTTATGACAAAATTATCGTATTATAATACGATACGATTATGCGTATAATTAATTATACGCACTAAAAAATAAAATTGTTCTATAAGCGGTGCTAGACAATAGTTATAAAATATTTCCGTTCTTTTAGGGGTCTATTTTGCTAGTTGGGCAGTTTAGCAATAATCATAATAAAATAATTTATATTTTTATTTAAATTATTTTTAAGCTAAACCTAATAAATAATAATAAAAAAGAAAAACAAATAAGTAAATTTAATATTCGTATTTAAGTATTACACATTACTGAAAATACTGCCCACATTATGGAATTTGACTTTTCAGCTTCGATGCGAAAATTAGTTGATGTTAGTTTGTACAGTCTTTGTTTAGCAAGTTCATAATCTTCATCCTCCAAACTTTCTAAAGCCACATCTAAAACATCACTGCAATTTGCCATGAGAATTAGGGCTAGCATTTTTTTATCCATTAGTTGAAGATCATTTACGCATTCGAATAAAAGGGCGTTCTTTATGCTTTTTATTAGTTCACGTTTAGTTAGTTCGTTCAGAAAAACATACGAAACTATATCAAATAACATCATGTTCCTTTTTTGTGATATTAAGATTCCTTTTTCTACTAAATCTTTAGCTAGTCGACTTCTTAGATTTTTTATGTGGTATTTAATTTTTAAAGGATTCCACGTTTCTCCACAAAAATAGTTTATCCACGTTTCTATATTTTCTACAGTTTCACTAGTTTTAATATGTTTTAGGGCTTCGTCAAGTACAGCGTTACCAGTTATTTCCTCGTTTACTACTATAACATTTCGTTGAAATAATCTTCTACGTTTACCATTGTTATGTTCTAAAGTTATTCTTCCTCTAAATTCTAGTTCTATTAAAACACACCCTCTTAAACCAAGAGATAACTTGTCGTTCCAAAATGACAGAAATCCTTCATTATTTTTAAATCCTAGCAATAGAATTTCATCTAATAATGTAAGTTTGTCATTATCTTCGCTTAAATATTCAGTTTTATCTGGATTTGTGCCTTTACGTTGGATAACTTTGGATTCCATTTCCATGTTAAAATTATTTTATTTTCTGGAAGTTGATGATCTTGTCATCGTGATTGTCATTTTTGAAGTTTAAAAATTGTTTATAAGGATATATAAGCGTAGAGTCACTCTATCAACCGTCTTTTAGATTTTATTGGGGGGTTAGGGGGTTGAAGGTTAAGTTTCTGACTTTTCCTGGGGTCGTGAAGAGATACTCTATGCACATATCAAGTTTCAAGTTTATAGCTATTTTAGAAGTGTTATTAAATTTTTTACCCTATTGTAAGGGTTAAGGGGGTCGTAGTTGAAGTTTATATTTTTTCCTGGGGTTGTAGTGAGATACTCCATGTACACATCAAATTTCAAATGTCTAGCTGTTCTAGAATTTTTCCTCAGTTTTAGGGGGTTAGGGGGGTCGAAGGTTGTTTCAGATTTTTTCTGGGGTCTTGGGTGGATACTCCATGTACATCCCTGAACAAACTACGCATTGTCGAAGCTTCGTGAAAGCCTTGTGAAAGCTTCATCAAAGATGCGTTAAAAAAAGCTTTCACAAAGCTTTGACGAAGCTTTCACGAAGCTGTAGCAAATCTTTTGATACATCGATTTTGCGGTGATGCCAAACCGATTTCCATCAATTGAATATTTTAAATTTGGTAACAGGATCACAGAAAACGCTATAGATCCAAACTATTTTTTTATCAACAAAAAAGCTTTGTCAAAACTTCGTTAAAACTTCGTAAAAGCTTTGTAATAGGAGAACATGTTCTGCAGAAACTCTATATAGTATTAGGGTGGACCTTATATTTTTTTATTATCTTAAAATTTTTAGGGTGTAGGTTAAAATTTCTTAAAATAAGAGAGTGATCAAATTTCTCTGAGGGTGCTAACAGGGACCCTAAAATTCGTAAAATTATCATAAATCGTAAAAAATTGTTAAAAATTGTCTGTAATTTGTGTCCTAGTGAAATATTTAAAGGAATTGAAATCCTTTTGAGAATACAAAAGTATGTGTCAAGTTTCAAAATGATAAAAATATTCTAATCTTTGCGAAAAATCCGCCAAAGTTGGCCCCAACACTAAAATTGACGAATTTCTACTATCTATTTTAAAAATGTATCAGATCGTACTGAATTTATTTTTATTTAATGCATTCTAATATTTATTCATAATATTAAAATGATTTAACTAAAACAAAACGAGCTAAGCGCCCAATATTATGTCACTCTTCATTTGCGGGACGAAATATCCTCTTTTATATTAATCAGTATCACCCATATCGCCTCGAGATCGCTCAATATCGCCTCAATATCACCTCGATATCGCCTACCCAATAAACAATGGTTCGGCCCAGCGGCCGACCGTCGGAATACCGACGAAGCAACGGCGGTCCGTCGTCAATAGGAGACAAGTGCCTACGGTCAAATGATGATCATTTTCCGCTCTTTTACCGATCATATTGCCAACCACTTACCGACCATTTTAAGATCATCAAACGATGATCATTTGCCGATCTTTTGCCGATCATATTGCCAAACATTTACCGACCATTTTAAGTTGCAAATTGCAACTTGCAATCTATAGATTGCAACAGACAGTTTTTACTGCTCTAGTACAGGATTTTCCATAATCAATGAGAAAATCCGTACCAAAATGACTTTTGCATTGATGGTTAAAAGAAATTGATCCCGAATTAAAAAGTTAATGTAGTGAAAGCGTACAGATGGTGGCGCCATCTAATGTTGCACAAAAGTACTATACTGTATTTTATATTGGCTGTATGTCCGGGAAAATTTTGACCACGATAACTCAATGCGCTATCTAGTTAAAGGCTTAAAATTTGTACCACGGGTTAATTATACAAAGTTATAGTCTGGGATTGTTTTTGGTAAAAATCTGGGTGGGTAAAAACAAGTTTTAAAAGAAAAAAAAAATTTTGAGTTTATTTTTTTTTCTTTTAGAAAAAAAATTTTTGATTTTTTTTTTTTTTTGAAATAATGCAGCATTTTTTTAGCAGTATTTTTATTTTATATGTGAAAATTATACATAGCACTATACTGCTTTCAACAAAATAATACTTTCCCCTATATGCCTAGGTTCATTAAAAACAAAACCAAAAAAAAAAATTAAAAAACTTTTCAAAACTAATTTCAAAAAAATTTCCATGTTTTAATTTTTTTTATTTTCTTTTCTTTTTTCGTAAAACCAAAAAAAAACAATTTTTTTTAAATTGTTTTTATACGTCATTTAGTTTAGTCAGATGCCAACTGAATTAAATTATCAAAAAAGAAATTTTATTTTAAATAATATAAATTAGATTTGTTTGTTTGTTTGTTTGTTTAACCTCGTACTATTCTACTTAATTAAACATCCCCTAAGTCCAGGACTTGTGTGGGCTAGTAGTAGAGGGAACCACCGGCTTATACTGACTTTCGAACCAGTTTCTAGGGAGTGTCCGTTTCACTTATCGCCTTCGACAAATTTCAATTATTAATTAACTGAAAAAAGTATAGGTATGCTATAAATAGAACAGAAAATATTCGAACAATAACATACCATTTGGTGTTTTGTTATATTTACTAACCAATGAATGCTGCTCTCCTGATACGCGGATTGAAAATACCCCGCAGCCTCTCAACTTTAAAATTATAACGCAGGGTACGTGTAAGTGCAAGTGTACCTTTTATCTTTCCTGTTCTCCTATTAGAGAATTTGAAATATTCTTATTGAAAATCGTGGAAATTTAGTGGAAATCTTTGAAAATGATGTGAAAATATTTTTTGGCATTACCGAAAAATCGATGTATCAAAAGATTTGTTTAAAATTCGTGAAAGCTTCGTCAAAGCTTTGTGAAAGCTTTGTTTTTTTAACGCATCCTTGACGAAGCTTTCACGAAAGCTTTGACAAAGCGTAGTTTTTTTAGGGATATTAAATTTTAAGTGTCTACCTATTCTAGAAGTCTGTTTAATATTTTTTCTTCAATTGGCGGATTTAGGGAGGGGGGGTCGGAGGTCAAGTTCTAGTAGAGTCAGTTCGCGTCAAGTGCTACCACAGCATCAAAAATTAAATATTATTACTATGTGTTTATTTAATTATTGGGTAAGGTAATAGTTCAAAATTCATTCAGTATTTCCAAAATTGTTGTGGTGAAAAAGTCCAAATAAAGTAAAATAGCCAGTATTGAATACAATGTGCAATCAATGTTTATTAGTCCTGTACTTGATCTTGAAATTATTGACAACATAAAAAACTTAAAAAATAAATGGAGTACGGGCATTGATGAGATTCCAGTACCCAGACTAAAACTATGCTCTTTAGAAATTTGTGAGCCATCAGCTTTCATTGGAAACACTTGTACCTACATGGGGTTTTTCCTGAAAATTTAAAGGTAGCTCACAGTGTGTGGGAAATAACAGCCGATTTTTCATCGTTTTTTAATAGTTTGGGTCTAGGATTTTGCCTATGAGAAAATTAAACCACAAGTTCTGGAGGCGGAGTGGGTTAATTTTAGAGAGGTCAATATTAAAATATGAGATCCTATGATAGGATTTCATAGATAATTTCTTGCCATTACTTCATCCACATATCTGCTCTTGTCCATTGAAAGGAATTTTCCACAGGCATGGAGAATCCGAACTAATCCGATGATGTACATTAAATTAGCAGACGAACTAGCGACTAAACAGTACTGTTCAGTTTACGTAATCAATATATAAACTTTAAAACTTTTTTTAGTGGTAGAAAACAGTATGTCACCTACCCACTAAACAAAAGTAACTTACAAGATCTTTAATTAAATAAAGTTACCTACAACCTTTATTTTTAAAATATTTTCACAATACCTTTTAAACTCTTGCACGTAGACACTTAAGGTTTGGGTTATTAGATAATATACAGGGTGTAACAAAAAAGGTGGGCTTGCTATACATTAGGGTGCCCAGTCAAAATTAAAAAATGAATTTTTTTAGGGTGCCATCCCCTAAAAATGTTCATTTAGGTCAAAAACCAACCCTCAATTTTTTTTCAGATTTTTAAAAAAATATTTAGAGGTCGTGCCCGGCGGTTTTTTGAGAGAGAAAACATGTTAAGCCTTTTTATTATTATTTAAATATAAAAAGATTGAAATCCGGCGATTTTAGAAGGGAAACTTATTTTTGAATAATAAGGGAATATTCAAAAAAAAATTACCCTTTTACATGAAAAAATGGCTTTACCAGGGTAAAAACATTGTAAAAATTGATGTATGAAGCTTATACTACAAAAAAGGTTACTTAGATATGTCATTTTTTTTTAGAAATTCATGGATAGATACCAATTAACGCCCTATATTTATTTTTTCGAGAAAAAGAACAGGATGTCCAAAAAAAAATCACAAATCCCATAAAATGTAAAAAAATCACTTTATTTCGATTAAAGAGATTATATTTGGCCAAAAAGCATGATAATATGTACAAATTGCTTTGAAATGTATTTATTTTTATAACTGGGTGTTGTAGATTTTTTTTTTCGGATTATACCAATTAACGCCCCATATTTATTTTTTCGAGAAAAAGAACAGGATGTCCAAAAAAAAATCACAAATCCCATAAAATGTAAAAAAATCACTTTATTTCGATTAAAGAGATTATATTTGGCCAAAAAGCATGATAATATGTACAAATTGCTTTGATATGTATTTATTTTTATAACTGGGTGTTGTAGATTTTTTTTTTCGGATTATACCAATTAACGCCCCATATATATTTTTTGAGAAAAAGAACAGGATGTCCAAAAAAAAATCACAAATCCCATAAAATGTAAAAAAATCACTTTATTTCGATTAAAGAGATTATATTTGGCCAAAAAGCATGATAATATGTACAAATTGCTTTGAAATGTATTTATTTTTATAACTGGGTGTTGTAGATTTTTTTTTTTCGGATTTTTAAATATAAACGTCTTACATCTTTTTGAAAAAAAAACCTTATTTAATGTGTTTCATTACATAATTTAAGATATTACAAGGCATTTTGAAAACATTTTTTATTTATTTTCTACAAAACTGACATTTTATTGCAATTTAATGCATTTTTTAAACTTTTATTGAGATATTTAATTATTTTTTGGACACCCTGTACTTTTTTTCAAAAAAGTAAGTATAAACCCTGAATTCGGACATATTGGAGAATACCCTAGGAAAAAATTACTCTTTATAAAAAATTCTGTGCAGTTTTTTCTAGCCTTTATTAACCTCATTTGTCAATTTTTACCATTTTTACCTCATAAAAAATCTTTTTATTTTTTTAGAGGGACATAAAAATTGAGAATATTCCTTTATTATCCAGAAACACTTTTTTATTCCATAAACTTTCAATATCAAAGTTTTTATATCCTTAAAAAAATAAAATCCCTTCACATGATTTTCTATTTAAAAAAACGCCGCGCGGGACCTCCAAATATTTTTTAAAAATCTAAAAAAAAATCAGGGTTGTTCTATCGTCTAAAGGAACAATTTTGAGGGGTGGGACCCCAAAAATTCCGTAGGTCCTGGGCACCCTACTATACACTCACCGAACAATGAAAAAGTTCATATACATATATTATCTAAAATGCTTCGTCTCTGGGATACGATTTGAAAGTGGCTAAAAAATAGGTTTTTATTCAATAACTCAGGAATCTTTTGAGATACAGCAACCAGGCCGTTTCGCACGGCCCTGGTTAAAATAAATACATTAAAATAACAAAGAATATGGGCCTTTTTTAGATTATTTCACATGCATG
>OY294047.1:26354330-26407249 GCA_958510825.1 Brachypterus glaber
CAACTTAAAATATTTTCCGATCGGGTTATAATTTTAGAATGGGGTGCAGGGTGGTACCTAAAGTCAGCATACAATATTTCAGCCCGATCTGATAATTTAAAGTACTCGTTTTTTTACCATTCCGCAGAAAAAAATCGTTTCGTAGGCGTAAACCAACCCTAAATATTTTCATATGGGGTTGAAATTTTAGAATGGGGTGCAGGGAGATCTCTAAAGTCACCACAAAAAATTTCAGCCCAATCGAATAATTTAAAGTTCTCTTTTTTTACCGTTCCGCTGAAAAAAAAATGGTTCAAAGGGGGAAGCCACCGTTAAATATTGTCCGATGGGGTTAAAATTTTTAGGATGGGGTGCAGGAAGGTCTGCAAAGTCAGCATACAAAATTTCAGCCCGATCGGATAATTTAAAGTACTCGTTTTTTACAATTCCGCAGAAAAAATCGTTTCGGAGGCGTAAACCAACCCTAAATATTTTCCGATGGGGTTAAAATTTTAAAATGGGGTGCAGGGAGGTCCCTAAAGTCGCCGTAAAAAATTTCAGCCCGATCGGATAATTTAAAGTTCTCGTTTTTTACCATTCCGCAGAAAAAAATCGTTTCGCAGGTGTAAACCAACCCTAAATATTTTCCGATGGGGTTGAAATTTTAGGATGGGGTGCAGGGAGGTCCCTAAAGTCACCACAAATTTTCAGCCCAATCGGATAATTGAAAGTTCTATTTTTTACCGTTCCGCTGAAAAAAAATGTTTCAAAGGGGGAAGCCAGCCTTAAATATTGTCCGATGGGGTTCAAATTTTAGGATGGGGTGCAGGAAGGTCTCTTGAGTCAGCATACAAAATTTCAGTCTGATCGGATAATTTAAAGTACTCGTTTTTTACCATTCCGCAGAAAACATCGTTTCGGAGGCGTAAACCAACCCTAAATATTTTCCGATCGGGTTATAATTTTAGAATGGGGTGCAGGGGGGTACTTGAAGTTAGCATAAAAAAATTCAGCCCGATCGGATAATTTAAAGTACTCGTTTTTTACCATTCCGCAGAAAAAAATCGTTTTGCAGGCGTAAACCAACCCTAAATATTTTCAGATGGGGTTGAAATTTTAGAATGGGTTGCAGGAAGATCCCTAAAGTCACCACAAAAAATTTCAGGCCAATCGGATAATTTAAAGTTCTCTGTTTTTACCGTTCCGCTGAAAAAAAATGTTTCAAAGGGGAAGCCACCCTTAAATATTTTCCGATGGGGTTTAAATTTTAGGATGGGGTGCAGGAAGGTCTCTTAAGTCAGCATAGAAAATTTCAGTCCGATCGGATAATTTAAAGTACTCGTTTTTTACCATTCCGCAGAAAACATCGTTTCGGAGGCGTAAACCAACCCTACATATTTTCCGATCGGGTTATAATTTTAGAATGGGGTGCAGGGTGGTACCTAAAGTCAGCATAAAAAATTTCAGCCCGATCGGATAATTTAAAGTACTCGTTTTTTACCATTCCGCAGAAAAAAATCGTTTTGCAGCAGTAAACCAACCCTTAATATTTTCAGATGGGGTTGAAATTTTAGAATGGGGTGCAGGAAGATTCCTAAAGTCACGACAAACAATTTCAGGCCAATCGGATAATTTTAAGTTCTCTTTTTTAACCGTTCCGCTGAAAAAAAAATGTTTCAAAGGGGAAGCCACCGTTAAAATTTTCCGATGGGGTTAAAATTTTAGGATGGGATGCAGGAAGGTCTGTAAAGTCAGCATACAAAATTTCAGCCCGATCGGATAATTTAAAGTACTCGTTTTTTACCATTCCGCAGAAAAAATCGTTTCGGAGGCGTAAACCAACCCTAAATATTTTCTGATGGGGTTGAAATTTTAGAATGGGGTGCAGAGAGGTCCCTAAAGTCGCCCTAAAAAATTTCAGCCCGATCGGATAATTTAAAGTTCTCGTTTTTTACCATTCCGCAGAAAAAAATCGTTTCGCAGGCGTAAACCAACCTTAAATATTTTCCGATGGGGTTGAAATTTTAGGATAGGGTGCAGGGAGGTCCCTAAAGTCACCACAAAAATTTTCAGCCCAATCGGATAATTGAAAGTTCTATTTTTTACCGTTCCGCTGAAAAAAAAAATGTTTCAAAGGGGGAAGCCACCCTTAAATATTGTCCGATGGGGTTCAAATTTTAGGAAGATCTCTTAAGTCAGCATACAAAATTTCAGTCCGATCTGATAATTTAAAGTACTCGTTTTTTACCATTCCGCAGAAAACATCGTTTCGGAGGCGTAAACCAACCCTAAATATTTTCCGATCGGGTTATGATTTTAGAATGGGGTGCAGGGTGGTACCTAAAGTCAGCATAAATAATTTCAGCCCGATCAGATAATTTAAAGTACTCGTTTTTTACCATTCCGCAAAAAAAAATCGTTTTGCAGGCGTAAACCAACCCTAAATATTTTCAGATGGGGTTGAAATTTTAGGATAGGGTGCAGGGAGGTCCCTAAAGTCACCACAAAAATTTTCAGCCCAATCGGATAATTGAAAGTTCTATTTTTTACCGTTCCGCTGAAAACAAATGTTTCAAAGGGGGAAGCCACCCTTAAATATTGTCCGATGGGGTTCAAATTTTAGGATGGGGTGCAGGAAGGTCTCTTAAGTCAGCATACAAAATTTCAGTCCGATCGGATAATTTAAAGTACTCGTTTTTTACCATTCCGCAGAAAACATCGTTTCGGAGGCGTAAACCAACCCTACATATTTTCCGATCGGGTTATAATTTTAGAATGGGGTGCAGGGTGGTACCTAAAGTCAGCATAAAAAATTTCAGCCCGATCGGATAATTTAAAGTACTCGTTTTTTACCATTCCGCAGAAAAAAATCGTTTTGCAGCAGTAAACCAACCCTTAATATTTTCAGATGGGGTTGAAATTTTAGAATGGGGTGCAGGAAGATTCCTAAAGTCACGACAAACAATTTCAGGCCAATCGGATAATTTTAAGTTCTCTTTTTTAACCGTTCCGCTGAAAAAAAAATGTTTCAAAGGGGAAGCCACCGTTAAAATTTTCCGATGGGGTTAAAATTTTAGGATGGGATGCAGGAAGGTCTGTAAAGTCAGCATACAAAATTTCAGCCCGATCGGATAATTTAAAGTACTCGTTTTTTACCATTCCGCAGAAAAAATCGTTTCGGAGGCGTAAACCAACCCTAAATATTTTCCGATCGGGTTATGATTTTAGAATGGGGTGCAGGGTGGTACCTAAAGTCAGCATAAATAATTTCAGCCCGATCAGATAATTTAAAGTACTCGTTTTTTACCATTCCGCAAAAAAAAATCGTTTTGCAGGCGTAAACCAACCCTAAATATTTTCAGATGGGGTTGAAATTTTAGGATAGGGTGCAGGGAGGTCCCTAAAGTCACCACAAAAATTTTCAGCCCAATCGGATAATTGAAAGTTCTATTTTTTACCGTTCCGCTGAAAACAAATGTTTCAAAGGGGGAAGCCACCCTTAAATATTGTCCGATGGGGTTCAAATTTTAGGATGGGTTGCAGGAAGGTCTCTTAAGTCAGCATACAAAATTTCAGTCCGATCGGATAATTTAAAGTACTCGTTTTTTACCATTCCGCAGAAAACATCGTTTCGGAGGCGTAAACCAACCCTAAATATTTTCCGATCGGGTTATAATTTTAGAATGGGGTGCAGGGGGGTACTTAAAGTTAGCATAAAAAAATTCAGCCCGATCGGATAATTTAAAGTACTCGTTTTTTACCATTCCGCAGAAAAAAATCGTTTTGCAGGCATAAACCAACCCTAAATATTTTCAGATGGGGTTGAAATTTTAGAATGGGTTGCAGGAAGATCCCTAAAGTCACCACAAACAATTTCAGGCCAATCGGATAATTTAAAGTTCTCTGTTTTTACCGTTCCGCTGAAAAAAAATGTTTCAAAGGGGAAGCCACCCTTAAATATTTTCCGATGGGGTTTAAATTTTAGGATGGGGTGCAGGAAGGTCTCTTAAGTCAGCATAGAAAATTTAAAGTACTCGTTTTTTACCATTCCACAGAAAACATCGTTTCGGAGGCGTAAACCAACCCTAAATATTTTCCGATCGGGTTATAATTTTAGAATGGGGTGCAGGGTGGTACCTAAAGTCAGCATAAAAAATTTCAGCCCGATCGGATAATTTAAAGTACTCGTTTTTTACCATTCCGCAGAAAAAATCGTTTCGGAGGCGTAAACCAACCCTAAATATTTTCCGATGGGGTTGAAATTTTAGAATGGGGTGCAGGGAGGTCCTTAAAGTCGCTGTAAAAAATTTCAGCCCGATCGGATAATTTAAAGTACTCTTTTTTTACCGTTCCGCTGAAAAAAAATTGTTTTAAAGGGGGAAGCCACCCTTAAATATTGTTTGATGGGGTTGAAATTTCATGATGGGGTGCAGAAAGGTCCCTTAAGTCAGCGTACAAAATTTCAGCCCGATCGGATAATTTAAAGTACTCTTTTTTTACCGTTCCGCAGGAAAAGATCGTTATTTCCCACTGTGAATCCCACGAGAGTCCGTTAACGGAACTTGATAGACAGTTTTTTTCTTACAATAAAAACTCTTTGAAATATAGAAAATATTTAAAGTTATTTATTGAATTTAGGTATCTTCTTAGACCTATTCATTTCTTCTTTAACAAGCACATGACCACAAAAGATTTAGCGCCAATTAATACTACAGTGCTGAACAATTTAAGTTGAAGTAGTCAACAACGTTGCCAAATCTTAGGGACTCATATCATATGACAACTACATAAAAATACATGCAACATACAGTTCTACTGTGTCGCCATCTAGTTCAACTTCCGTGAACACAGGCGCGTATATTTTGATGGGTATTAGAATAATAGGAAGCCCTGGGCAATTTTTCAAGTCTTCTTCTTCTACTATATTTAAGGTCCAATAAAACGATATACACTATAAAAAATTCGAAGCCCAAAACCGGGCCTCGTATGTCGGTAGTGGGCTTCGTATCGCAGGTCGAACATGCAATTTCGGGCTCCCTATTGATGGAATATGAGTATATATATATATATATATATATATATATATATATATATGTATATAGGGTGTATTTGAAATAGCGTATATATATATATATATATATATATATATATATATATATATATGTATATAGGGTGTATTTGAAATAGCGTATATATATATATATATATATATATATATATACACGTAGAACTATCAATAGGAGGCCCGATACATAGCATAGGTGATTCGAAGCCCGGGTTTAGGGGCAAGGAAAAAAGATATATGTGTAACGCTAATACGAGTCCCTATTATATTTTCCGGTCATAGCAAGCCCAAATGCATATTTTTTTGATTTTTCACAGTTATTTGAAGCCCTGCGATGTTGCCAATATTTCCTACTTATAAATTCGATATAATAATTATTTAAGTTGTCTTTGTATGAAAGTTTAACGCTTGTTTTTTAATGATAAATGAATAATATTGTTATAAAAGTAGTTTTTATTTTTAATATTTAAAATGTTTAAAATGTAATGAAACTATTTTGTTTAAAGTACTCGTTTTGTTTCATTCCGCAGATAAAAATCGTTTCGCAGGCGTAAACCAACCCTAAATATTTTCTGATCGGGTTATAATTTTAGGATGGGGTGCAAGAAGGTGCCTAAAGTCAGCGTACAAAATTTTAGACTGATCGGATAATTAAAAGTACTCTTTTTTTACCCTTCCGCAGGAAAAAATCATTTCACAGGCGTAAATCAACTTAAAATATTTTCCGATCGGGTTATAATTTTAGAATGGGGTGCAGGGTGGTACCTAAAGTCGGCATACAATATTTCAGCCCGATCTGATAATTTAAAGTACTCGTTTTTTTACCATTCCGCAGAAAAAAATCGTTTCGTAGGCGTAAACCAACCCTAAATATTTTCATATGGGGTTGAAATTTTAGAATGGGGTGCAGGGAGATCCCTAAAGTCACCACAAAAAATTTCAGCCCAATCGAATAATTTAAAGTTCTCTTTTTTTACCGTTCCGCTGAAAAAAAAAATGGTTCAAAGGGGGAAGCCACCGTTAAATATTGTCCGATGGGGTTAAAATTTTAGGATGGGGTGCAGGAAGGTCTGTAAAGTCAGCATACAAAATTTCAGCCCGATCGTATAATTTAAAGTACTCGTTTTTTACCATTCCGCAGAAAAAATCGTTTCGGAGGCGTAAACCAACCCTAAATATTTTCCGATGGGGTTAAAATTTTAAAATGGGGTGCAGGGAGGTCCCTAAAGTCGCCGTAAAAAATTTCAGCCCGATCGGATAATTTAAAGTTCTCGTTTTTTACCATTCCGCAGAAAAATATCGTTTCGCAGGTGTAAACCAACCCTAAATATTTTCCGATGGGGTTGAAATTTTAGGATGGGGTGCAGGGAGGTCCCTAAAGTCACCACAAAAATTTTCAGCCCAATCGGATAATTGAAAGTTCTATTTTTTACCGTTCCGCTGAAAAAAAATGTTTCAAAGGGGGAAGCCAGCCTTAAATATTGTCCGATGGGGTTCAAATTTTAGGATGGGGTGCAGGAAGGTCTCTTGAGTCAGCATACAAAATTTCAGTCTGATCGGATAATTTAAAGTACTCGTTTTTTACCATTCCGCAGAAAACATCGTTTCGGAGGCGTAAACCAACCCTAAATATTTTCCGATCGGGTTATAATTTTAGAATGGGGTGCAGGGGGGTACTTGAAGTTAGCATAAAAAAATTCAGCCCGATCGGATAATTTAAAGTACTCGTTTTTTACCATTCCGCAGAAAAAAATCGTTTTGCAGGCGTAAACCAACCCTAAATATTTTCAGATGGGGTTGAAATTTTAGAATGGGTTGCAAGAAGATCCCTAAAGTCACCACAAAAAATTTCAGGCCAATCGGATAATTTAAAGTTCTCTGTTTTTACCGTTCCGCTGAAAAAAAATGTTTCAAAGGGGAAGCCACCCTTAAATATTTTCCGATGGGGTTTAAATTTTAGGATGGGGTGCAGGAAGGTCTCTTAAGTCAGCATAGAAAATTTCAGTCCGATCGGATAATTTAAAGTACTCGTTTTTTACCATTCCGCAGAAAACATCGTTTCGGAGGCGTAAACCAACCCTACATATTTTCCGATCGGGTTATAATTTTAGAATGGGGTGCAGGGTGGTACCTAAAGTCAGCATAAAAAATTTCAGCCCGATCGGATAATTTAAAGTACTCGTTTTTTACCATTCCGCAGAAAAAAATCGTTTTGCAGCAGTAAACCAACCCTTAATATTTTCAGATGGGGTTGAAATTTTAGAATGGGGTGCAGGAAGATTCCTAAAGTCACGAAAAACAATTTCAGGCCAATCGGATAATTTTAAGTTCTCTTTTTTAACCGTTCCGCTAAAAAAAATGTTTCAAAGGGGAAGCCACCGTTAAAATTTTCCGATGGGGTTAAAATTTTAGGATGGGATGCAGGAAGGTCTGTAAAGTCAGCATACAAAATTTCAGCCCGATCGGATAATTTAAAGTACTCGTTTTTTACCATTCCGCAGAAAAAATCGTTTCGGAGGCGTAAACCAACCCTAAATATTTTCTGATGGGGTTGAAATTTTAGAATGGGGTGCAGGGAGGTCCCTAAAGTCGCCCTAAAAAATTTCAGCCCGATCGGATAATTTAAAGTTCTCGTTTTTTACCATTCCGCAGAAAAAAATCGTTTCGCAGGCGTAAACCAACCTTAAATATTTTCCGATGGGGTTGAAATTTTAGGATAGGGTGCAGGGAGGTCCCTAAAGTCACCACAAAAATTTTCAGCCCAATCGGATAATTGAAAGTTCTATTTTTTACCGTTCCGCTGAAAAAAAAATGTTTTAAAGGGGGAAGCCACCCTTAAATATTGTCCGATGGGGTTCAAATTTTAGGAAGGTCTCTTAAGTCAGCATACAAAATTTCAGTCCGATCTGATAATTTAAAGTACTCGTTTTTTACCATTCCGCAGAAAACATCGTTTCGGAGGCGTAAACCAACCCTAAATATTTTCCGATCGGGTTATGATTTTAGAATGGGGTGCAGGGTGGTACCTAAAGTCAGCATAAATAATTTCAGCCCGATCAGATAATTTAAAGTACTCGTTTTTTACCATTCCGCAGAAAAAAATCGTTTTGCAGGCGTAAACCAACCCTAAATATTTTCAGATGGGGTTGAAATTTTAGGATAGGGTGCAGGGAGGTCCCTAAAGTCACCACAAAAATTTTCAGCCCAATCGGATAATTGAAAGTTCTATTTTTTACCGTTCCGCTGAAAACAAATGTTTCAAAGGGGGAAGCCACCCTTAAATATTGTCCGATGGGGTTCAAATTTTAGGATGGGGTGCAGGAAGGTCTCTTAAGTCAGCATACAAAATTTCAGTCCGATCGGATAATTTAAAGTACTCGTTTTTTACCATTCCGCAGAAAACATCGTTTCGGAGGCGTAAACCAACCCTAAATATTTTCCGATCGGGTTATAATTTTAGAATGGGGTGCAGGGGGGTACTTGAAGTTAGCATAAAAAAATTCAGCCCGATCGGATAATTTAAAGTACTCGTTTTTTACCATTCCGCAGAAAAAAATCGTTTTGCAGGCGTAAACCAACCCTAAATATTTTCAGATGGGGTTGAAATTTTAGAATGGGTTGCAGGAAGATCCCTAAAGTCACCACAAACAATTTCAGGCCAATCGGATAATTTAAAGTTCTCTGTTTTTACCGTTCCGCTGAAAAAAAATGTTTCAAAGGGGAAGCCACCCTTAAATATTTTCCGATGGGGTTTAAATTTTAGGATGGGGTGCAGGAAGGTCTCTTAAGTCAGCATAGAAAATTTAAAGTACTCGTTTTTTACCATTCAACAGAAAACATCGTTTCGGAGGCGTAAACCAACCCTAAATATTTTCCGATCGGGTTATAATTTTAGAATGGGGTGCAGGGTGGTACCTAAAGTCAGCATAAAAAATTTCAGCCCGATCGGATAATTTAAAGTACTCGTTTTTTACCATTCCGCAGAAAAAATCGTTTCGGAGGCGTAAACCAACCCTAAATATTTTCCGATGGGGTTGAAATTTTAGAATGGGGTGCAGGGAGGTCCTTAAAGTCGCTGTAAAAAATTTCAGCCCGATCGGATAATTTAAAGTACTCTTTTTTTACCGTTCCGCTGAAAAAAAATTGTTTTAAAGGGGGAAGCCACCCTTAAATATTGTTTGATGGGGTTGAAATTTCATGATGGGGTGCAGAAAGGTCCCTTAAGTCAGCGTACAAAATTTCAGCCCGATCGGATAATTTAAAGTACTCTTTTTTTACCGTTCCGCAGGAAAAGATCGTTATTTCCCACTGTGAATCCCACGAGAGTCCGTTAACGGAACTTGATAGACAGTTTTTTTCTTACAATAAAAACTCTTTGAAATATAGAAAATATTTAAAGTTATTTATTGAATTTAGGTATGTTACGCTAATATCTTCTTAGACCTATTCATTTCTTCTTTAACAAGCACATGACCACAAAAGATTTAGCGCCAATTAATACTACAGTGCTGAACAATTTAAGTTGAAGTAGTCAACAACGTTGCCAAATCTTAGGGACTCATATCATATGACAACTACATAAAAATACATGCAACATACAGTTCTACTGTGTCGCCATCTAGTTCAACTTCCGTGAACACAGGCGCGTATATTTTGATGGGTATTAGAATAATAGGAAGCCCTGGGCAATTTTTCAAGTCTTCTTCTTCTACTATATTTAAGGTCCAATAAAACGATATACACTATAAAAAATTCGAAGCCCAAAACCGGGCCTCGTATGTCGGTAGTGGGCTTCGTATCGCAGGTCGAACATGCAATTTCGGGCTCCCTATTGATGGAATATGAGTATATATATATATATATATATATATATATATATATATATATATATATATATATATATATATATATATATATATATATGCAAGGTAGAGTTAAAATATTTAAAAAGAAATCAATTTTTACAATTTTCACCGTAACCAACTCCAGCTAATATCCAAATGGCTCCTCTTTGTAGTTTCAAAATACGATCTCTGATACATGAGTGCCCCCAAGCCAAGAGGCCGTAGGTCATAGTGGATTGGAATAGTGAGAAGTGCGCTGTTCGTAATATTTGAGTTGAAAGGTAATTAGACAAATTACGAAGTAAATATTTGAGCAAAGTTTCTTAGCCAGATCATCGCCATGTTTATTCCATGTAAGTTTGGAGTCAATATTAAGACCCAGAAATCTACCACTTTCAGAAGTCTCTGGTACAATATCGAATCCAGTCTTGTAACTAGCAGGTTTTTCCTAATCTGATATTTATAGGAAAATTGAGCATTAGTCAAAAATTAATACTGGTAAGATACAAAGATAAAGTTACGAACAAAAGAAATTAGATAAATTTCAGATTAAAAGAAAACCCAAGTCACACTTGCAACGGCAGCTTTTCATCGGCGAGCAGGGTTGTGGGTTATAAACGGTTAGAAATACTTACAGATAGATTGTTGATATGGGCGCCAAGATCATCGTACACTACAATGGATATTATTTTAATGATTGATAAATGATCTAAAAATCAACCATTATTGGTGAGTATTAGTATACTTTTTAGATTAACTATTAACTTTGAGGGATAGGTATTAAAATGAGAGAAATGTTTTTGGTTTACCTGTTATAATAATAATCTGCTGTGGAAAAGTACAAAATAAATATACTCTTGAATAACGTTATTCGAGGTTCACAAATATATATATACATATATACATGTTTTGGGTTACACACAGGTAAACTTACTTAAATGTAATAAAAAAAATTATAAAATGCGATTAATGAAAATATGTGTTAAGCACTTATTTAAATAGTTACGATAATAATAAACTTAAACGCTCCATGCGTTTCAATAGAAAAATTAAAGTTGTTTTTAAAAAGATATGTCGATAGGAGGTACGATATAGTCTTCGAAACTCACGTGATATTGAGGTAGAGTGTTACCTAACATTGGACACAGACAATACTACGTTCTCATCGGTTTCACCAAGAACTGCACAGATAGGTGGTAGGTTATGACTTCTTCATGGTGATAGGAACTCATACCTATGTTTGGTAGTTGCTTATTTTGGAACTCGATGAACAACATGGTATCACCTGGTTGATGGGAAAACGATATGCATGACGTGATTCATACAGGAGATAACCTCAAATATACCACATGGGCAGATATCTTCTAATGTCCGTACGAAGATATCCATACGAAGAACCCTATTAGAAAAACAGGTATTAATTACATGTTTCTTCTAATATAACTCATAGAGCAACAATTTACGATCAATACAAAAGGAAATAATTTAAAGAAAAACCAGTTACCTTATTTTAAGGGATTCTTCTTAGACACGTACGCACATGGCCAAATCAATGGACTCATTGTACATCTAAAAATCAAGAGAAACACAAAGTGAATTTCACAAATTGTAAAGAGCTTGATAAAGGATAATTTAAAAAGAAATTTCCTTACCTAATTAGATAATTAAAATCACTAAAAGAAAATTCGAAACATGAATGCTAGAATTCAGACTCGAAGAGCAAAATGTCACGCCGCCTACTACGCATCAGGTTTTTGCGCTTTCCGAAATTTTTGCGACGTTGTCGGATGTATATTTTTAGAAAAATACATATTTTTAGAAAGATAATAAATGGTATTACAGAGAATATGTTATGGTATATTACTTAATAATGGAAAATAACAACCAATAACATCCAGCGATAATTTTAAGAGATAGGAAATGACGTAACCACACCGTTTACATCATGTAACCGGACGGAATTCGTAGATCCACAAAAATGTGAGAGATAATCGATAAACCACGGCAACACTGTTGATATGACCTTTTGACATTTATAACCTAAAAATTGAAATTAAAAACATTACAAAAGTTATTTAATTTAATAATCAGAGATAAAAATAATAAAGTATCTTTAGTATATGTGTGCTCCAATCATTTGTGAAAGTATTACATCTATCGGAGACATAATAACAAAAAAAAACACGATATGAAAAATATTAGAGAAACCTTAATTTCTCAATAACTATGGAATAGAAAGGTGAGATATCTTTGTATTAATGTTAATTATCTATGAATAGAAATATATTAACCTAATTTAGCAAAAAGATATGGATCAATAAATCAACAATACATATTTTTAATTTCAAGAATATAGCCATAAAATTATCAAAAACAAATATTCTAAGACACATGTTCATTGTTTTTAGGTAGAACTTAGTGAGAAACATCTATTGGAACAATATGAAACATTAACAACAGAATATATGACGACATAAGTGAATTGCATCAAAATATGGGTTTCGATAAACAAAGAAAGTGATTTATCCAAAAAACAATGTTGTGCCTTATTCAGACAAAGATAATCTGTATTATGTGCTATAATAATCTAAAGGTATTTATACGATAATAAAAATTAAGAAAAATAAAGTAGAAATTTTCAATTGCTACACCACCCCTCTCCGAAAAAGAAAAATTAAACCCAGTTTAATTTTTTGCGATAATTAAATATCAGACAATTAACTAAAAAACAATTTCAAAAAAAATTGAAGGGTGTATATTGTAAATAGTCCATGATTCTATATAGTAAATGATATTTGATGGGTAGTATCTTACGCGTACAAAACGTCCAGATAGGAGACACAATCGAGAACTATATATAACAATTTATGTTTAAGTTCGTCACAATCGGGGTTTGATCATCAAATGATCGACAAAATCGGGAAAGTTTATACATCTAAATCACTTCTAGAATCAGGAACCATTTAGAAACTAAAACTAATTTAAGATAAAGATAAAGTTAAAGATACTAAAAACTAATTAACCTAGGTATATACAAAGCTTTTAACTAACCAACGGAAACATCTGAGTTAGAACCATAGTACGGCTTTAAATCTTTGATGTGCCAGGTACCAACATCAGTTTTGTTTGTTACATTAGTTAAACGATAAACGGTTTTAGATAGTTTCTCTGTGACTTGACATAAAATAAACTTCGGTGCCAACTTTTTGGAAAAGTTATTTGCGGCTGAAGATAGAATTTTATTCTTACGCCATACCTTCTCACCTACTGAGAATGAAACATCTCGTTTACGTAAATTATAAGCTTTTTGATTCTTAACATACGAATCATGCATATGCTTCTTTACATCACTGAAAATATCCTTGAGATGTACAAGATCTTCTACAAGATTATCTCTATTTCCAGCTTGTAACTCTATTTCTTCGGTACTATTTAGTTTACCGTAGAAATTTCCAGTTATAGGTATGTTTCTTCCAAAATTCAAGAAACACGGGGAATATCCAGTTGCTTCATTAACAGAAGTGTTAATGGCATATTGGATTTTAGGTATTTCAAGATCCCAATTTTTGTGATCTTTCACATAGCTGCGGATAGCAGTACCAACAATTTTGTTTTGTCTTTCTACAAAGTTCACTTGGGCATGATATTTTGGTGTATACCAAATCTTCTGAACTTTATACTTTTCGGCAAGTTTCTTAAACTCTTTTCCGGCAAATTGAGGACCATTATCTACAGTTATAAATTGTGAAACTCCAAAAACAAGAAAGACTTCTTCCTCAATAAATTTAATTATTGGGGCGGCAACAGCCTTACGTAAGGGATGGATAAGGGTATACTTAGTTAACCAATCCGAGACAACAAGTATATAGGAATTGCCTTTTTTACTGCGAGTCATTGGACCAATTAAATCTGCAGCTATTACCTGCCAAGGGTAATCGACAGTTTTCTCAGAACCCATCAAACCAGCACGTGCTGTATTAGACGGTTTCTGTGCTCCACAGACTAGACAATTTTTACAAAAGTTCGCTATATCTCGCCTAATTTTTGGCCAAATATACAACTCTTGCACTCGATATAGTGTTTTTAGAAAACCAAAATGACTTGCAGTCGAGGGATTGTGACAAGAAGCAATTACTTTTTTTCGAAGAGATTTAGGGACAAAAATTTTCCATTCCGGAATATTGCTTTTCATAGGAAGCTGATTAGATACAAATTTATAGATAATGTTATCCTTCACATCAAATTGAGGATATTTATCGGGAGATTCTATGATACTATTTTTCAGATCTATGTACCATGGATCAAAGGAAGTTTCAGGAATGTCAATAACAGATATTTCTTGCTCAGGATGTGGAATTCTAGACAACGCATCAGGTACGATATGTGCTTTCCCTTTTCGATGCACTAGGTCAAAATTGTGTTGTGCTAGTTTAACACTCCATCTGGCAAGTTTACCAGTAGGTTCCTTCATATTGTTTAGCCAAAGCAAACTATAGTGATCGGTAATTACTGTAAATTTATGAGGACTACCTTCGATGTAACCTCTAAATTTATCGATACAAAAGATAACAGCGAGACATTCACGCTCAGTAACACTATAATTTCTCTCTGCTTTCGATAAGGATCTGCTGCAAAATGCAATAACACGTTCAGTATTACCTACATTCTGTGTAATTAAGCCACCAATTCCACGGTCTGACGCATCACATTGAATGGTCATAGCTTCGTTGAAATTTGGACTACAGAGAATTGGGGAAGATACTAAAGCTTCTTTTATCTTTATAAAAGAATTTTCCGCTTCAGGTGTCCATTGGATAGGTTGTTTTTTCTTCCTGGTCTTCAGTAGCTCATTTAAAGGAGAAACAATAGTGGAAAAGTGATTTATGAATCTACGGTACCAAGAACACAAGCCTATAAACCTTTTAACTTCGGTAGTATTGGAAGGACGAGGATAATTTATCATTGCAGAAACTTTTTCGGGGTCGGTACGTAAACCTTCGGAATCAATTATAAAGCCAAGGTATTTAAGTGAAGTCTTAAAAAATTCACACTTATTAAGATTAACGGTAAGATTTGCATCCTTAAGACATTCTTTAACCTCATGAAGTAATTTCATGTGTTCAGATAGAGTTTTGGAGATAATGATAATATCATCAAGGTAAACAAAAATATGAGGAAAAAACTTAGGTCCAAATAACTTATCCATAAGCCTTTGTTGATTTTGTGCTGAATTGCAAAGACCAAATGGCATTACTTTAAAATGAAAAAGACCTCTGCCAGGAACAGCAAAAGCAGTTTTTTCTCTGCTAGACTTTTCTAAAGGTATTTGCCAAAAAGCTTTACGTAAATCTATGGAAGAAATGTATTTTGCATCTTTCAGAGAGTTTAGGATGCTATCGATACGAGGAAGGGGATACGAGTCTTTTTTAGTTATGGAATTTAGTTTCCGTCCGTCAAAACAAAATCTGTACTCACCCGATTTTTTCTTTGTCAGAAGGACTGGAGAACACCAACCTGACTGAGATTCCTCGACAACACCCAGTTTCAACATTTCATCTAGTTCTTTATTAAGTATTTCTAATAGGTAAGGTGACATTGGATATTGTTTTTGTTTAAAAGGTTTTTCTTTGTCAGTGTCTATTTCAAAAACAATTTTATCGGTAAGGCCTAATTTATTTTCATTAGTTACTTCACTAAAAGAATCGATAACGTTTTGTGCCCTTATTTTATCTTCTAAATTTAAATTATCGAGACTGCATAATTCAGAAAAATTATTGGGAAAGGTAAATTTTTGTTTTAAGTTATCGGTAGTACATGGTGTTGACCAAGTATTATTTCTGTAATCTATAGTTATTTTAAATTTTTTAAAAAAATCTATTCCTAAATAAAAAGAATGTTTTAGGGAAGGTACGACAGAAGCTCTAATTAATTTACAGTTATTCTCTACTGTGATAGGTAATATAACAAAACCAGTAACACACTGTGATGCGCCATCAGCTGTGTTAACATTCGAAATCATACTTTTATTGATTTTTAAACCAAGTTTTTCGATAATAGGAAGACCGGCTGATCCTATGCAACTATTTGTACAACCTGAGTCTAACAAACCACGAACTGTTATACCAAGTATGTCGACATCTATATAAGGACGGTTATCGTTTTCTTTTTGTGAAAATATGGGAGATACGGCAATATTTTTAGAACTGGAATAAAATGCTTGAACTGTAGCAAGCCAAAGATTCCAATCAGATAAGTTAAATCTACTTTGTACAGGGTACTTAATAGAAGATTCTGAGGTATAGTTAATTTTACTAGATAAGGTATTTTGTTTGTTTGAAGATAAGGAAGAATTTATTGCAGGTACGGCATTGTTTGTGTGCGCGGCATTTTTCCCACTTACTGTCTTTTTCAGTGTTGCGGAAATATTTGTATATACGGCATTTTTAATTGGTAGGCAATTATTCTCAGATACGGTATTTTTAATGGGGCGGTAATTATTTACAGATACGGTATTTTTGAATGGGCGGTAATTATTTTCAGTCAATACGGTATTTTTAAACGAACGGTAGGTATTTTTAGATACAGTATTTTTGTTATCATTTTTTAAGGAACGATAATTATTTTTAGGTACGGTATGTCTTGTCTCGTCAGACTTGACTATAGGTAAAAGATTTTTCGTTTGTACGTCGCGACTCATACATACGGCTTTATCATGAGATACGGTAGGAACTATAGGTAAAACATTTTCGGTTAGTAAAATATTTTCGGTAGGTAAAATATTTTCGGTAGGTAAACATTTTTTATTAGTTACGGTATTTTTCATAGGTACGGCATTTTTTGTAGGTACGGTATTTTTTATAGGTACGGTATTTTCTATAGATACGGCATTTCTATAACGGGCATTATATTTACAAGGTAAGGGGGCGGTATTTATAGATACAATATCTTTGTTAGGTACGGTATTTTTACTAGGGGCAATATATTTACAAGATAAGAAAGTTTTATTTACAGTTAGGGGTTTTGGCGACTGATGCATATGTTCAGGTTGATGAGGTGGCCTGTGGCCTGCAGCGCACACCTCAGCAATTAGTTTCCCTGGTCCTTATTACAGGTTTTACATTGCATGAGTGTAATGTCGGGAGTACCACATCTATAGCAAAACTTTTTGCGTTTTTGTGAACAGTTACTGTAGATATGATTGGGTAAACCGCAGTTCCAACACACTAAAACTCCAGTAGTTTTTGTGTTGTCATTTGAGGTATTTTGTCGGGACACATTTTTAAAGTTATTTTTAGAGGTATTTGTGTAGTTATTTTGTGAGGTATTCTGGGAGGTAGTTTGGGAGGTAGAGAGTTTAGAAAAATTTTGATTGGAGGTATTTTTGTTAAAGTTATTTTTAAAGTTATTATTTTTGTTGCCAAATTTGGAATTTTGGTTTTGGGAGGTATTTTGGGAGTTAGTTTTTGTATGTTGGTCTAGGTAAGATAACTCTGGTTCAAGAACGCTTACAACATTACTTCTAGTAGCAGATTTACAAGAAAGCCTATCCTCAAGTTTTTTACATAAACTGGATAACTCAGCAACAGTAGAAATGTCTGTGAGAGCCAGGTGACCTACATAAATAGATAAGACATTTTTTCTCAAAATTTTTACTCTTGTGACTTCACAAGGTGGTTTCATAAGTCGATTAAACAAAGTTTCCATTACGGCAATATAGATAGTAACGGACTCATTTTTACCTTGAGTTCGTTCTTTTATTTGTGACCAAAGGTCATCGTCATAATCTGGAGGTAAAAAATCACGTTTAAACGCTTTAACAAAACTATCCCAGTCAGACAAACTGGATTTTATGGAACGAAACCAAATTAAGGCCTTTCCATCGAGAATATCTATTAGGGAATCAAAAAGCTCTACTTTAGAAACTTTTCTAGCAAAAGCTAGTTCTTCGATACGTTCGAGAAATGAAATTACAGGTAATGTTTTTGATGTATCATCAAACTTAACATTCCATTTGTGGACAGGTACATGCTTACTGTAAGAAGGGGTAAAGTTAGATGATGAAATATTCCATTCTCCAGAGGGATTTACAAATAAGGGATTTATGACTGATTCATTAAGGGAAATATTGCATTCTTTTGCTTCGGTAATACCAGCATATAATAGTGCCTCAAGATGCAATGCCGTGGCATACGCCTCATTTTTAAATGAAGTAGCTTCCTGTTTTGTATCCTCCGGTACTTTTTCAAAGGGGAAACGTGAAATTCTATTCGAAATGTGTAAAAGACGACAGTTAGCTCTTATAAAAACAGAGTCTGATTTAGGTCCTTCAAAACCATCGATAAGATTTCTTATTGATTCTAAGGTACTATTCACTTGACTTACTTCGTTATCATATTCAAAAGTTGGGTCACAGAGTTCAGAATCAGCAACTTTTTGTTTTTTCAATAAAACAGACAGGATACTGCGTTTTTCATCAGCATTTTTCACAACCTCTTATTCTAAGCTCATACTCAACCTCTGATATTAACAGACGTTTAGGGATTATTCTTTCACAATCGGTAGCCATGGTTCCTTTAAAATCAAAATCGAAGACAAAGACAAGATAAATTTACAGTTAAGTAAAAAATGCAGGATATTATCACACGCCAAATTCAGTAAAAATCTAAAAAAAAAATCGAAATCGGTAAAAATATAAAAAAATCAAAATCGGTACTACGAGCTGTGTTTATGGCAATCCAATAACGGTGCCCGCAGGATTCGGGTTGGTTTTAACACAACGGATATTTGCCCGTCAAATATCGCAGGTAAAATTTAAATTTTTGGCGTCAATAAGGTACCAGGATCGTAATATAGAGGGATTTTGAAACCTGTGAGAGGATATTATTTGGATTGGGTTGCCAGACCCTTAATTCTTTAAAAAAATGGACTGGGATATGATGGTCTCACTTTTTCAACAAACTTCCAATTAAAATCACCTCCAAAACAATAAAAGCTATTGCTTACAACCAAAGGTTGTCCTCTATAAGCAACTCAAAAATAACTGAATATTATTTATTAAGTTATTTTTTTTTAATTAGACGGTATTTTAAGCGGAAAAAATCTAAATATAATTAAATATTTAAGACACTTTAACTACCAATTTTTTAAGTAAACAAATTCGAAATTGCAAAGAAAATACTAGTTAATTTTTTTTTAAATTCCACCGAAAAAAAATTATGCAAAATTTTAATGCAAAAAAAATCCAACGTTAAAAATTTAAAAAATTGTTGTAGGTACTATGTAAGAATATATGTTCTATACACCAAAAAATTGTATACAGACTGTACATATACTTACAAAAAAAACTTGGTAGCCAAATATTTTAGATAGTGCCGATATATTTAAAAATAGTTATTTACACTAGTAGTAATACCAGCATATATTTGCGATTATGTACTGCACTGTACACAACCAAAGGAAAATTATTTTTTTTTTTTTTTTTTTGAAAAAAAATAATATTTCAGAAAAAAAATTCAGAAAAAAATATAGCAAAAAAAATAGTAAGTTTAACTTGCCATTCTAAACCAACCTCAAAGTTAAAGTTTTTTTTTTTAATCAATCTAAATGTAAGTAAAAGAAAAGTAGGTAAAAGATAGTTATTTTGCTAAATATGCAAAAAAAAATTCGGAAATTCGATATCTAACACGTTAAGGGCGCCATTATGTAACTAGCAGGTTTTTCCTAATCTGATATTTATAGGAAAATTGAGCATTAGTCAAAAATTAATACTGGTAAGATACAAAGATAATGTTACGAACAAAAGAAATTAGATAAATTTCAGATTAAAAGAAAACCCAAGTCACACTTGCAACGGCAGCTTTTCATCGGCGAGCAGGGTTGTGGGTTATAAACGGTTAGAAATACTTACAGATAGATTGTTGATATGGGCGCCAAGATCATCGTACACTACAATGGATATTATTTTAATGATTGATAAATGATCTAAAAATCAACCATTATTGGTGAGTATTAGTATACTTTTTAGATTAACTATTAACTTTGAGGGATAGGTATTAAAATGAGAGAAATGTTTTTGGTTTACCTGTTATAATAATAATCTGCTGTGGAAAAGTACAAAATAAATATACTCTTGAATAACGTTATTCGAGGTTCACAAATATATATATACATATATACATGTTTTGGGTTACACACAGGTAAACTTACTTAAATGTAATAAAAAAAATTATAAAATGCGATTAATGAAAATATGTGTTAAGCACTTATTTAAATAGTTACGATAATAATAAACTTAAACGCTCCATGCGTTTCAATAGAAAAATTAAAGTTGTTTTTAAAAAGATATGTCGATAGGAGGTACGATATAGTCTTCGAAACTCACGTGATATTGAGGTAGAGTGTTACCTAACATTGGACACAGACAATACTACGTTCTCATCGGTTTCACCAAGAACTGCACAGATAGGTGGTAGGTTATGACTTCTTCATGGTGATAGGAACTCATACCTATGTTTGGTAGTTGCTTATTTTGGAACTCGATGAACAACATGGTATCACCTGGTTGATGGGAAAACGATATGCATGACGTGATTCATACAGGAGATAACCTCAAATATACCACATGGGCAGATATCTTCTAATGTCCGTACGAAGATATCCATACGAAGAACCCTATTAGAAAAACAGGTATTAATTACATGTTTCTTCTAATATAACTCATAGAGCAACAATTTACGATCAATACAAAAGGAAATAATTTAAAGAAAAACCAGTTACCTTATTTTAAGGGATTCTTCTTAGACACGTACGCACATGGCCAAATCAATGGACTCATTGTACATCTAAAAATCAAGAGAAACACAAAGTGAATTTCACAAATTGTAAAGAGCTTGATAAAGGATAATTTAAAAAGAAATTTCCTTACCTAATTAGATAATTAAAATCACTAAAAGAAAATTCGAAACATGAATGCTAGAATTCAGACTCGAAGAGCAAAATGTCACGCCGCCTACTACGCATCAGGTTTTTGCGCTTTCCGAAATTTTTGCGACGTTGTCGGATGTATATTTTTAGAAAAATACATATTTTTAGAAAGATAATAAATGGTATTACAGAGAATATGTTATGGTATATTACTTAATAATGGAAAATAACAACCAATAACATCCAGCGATAATTTTAAGAGATAGGAAATGACGTAACCACACCGTTTACATCATGTAACCGGACGGAATTCGTAGATCCACAAAAATGTGAGAGATAATCGATAAACCACGGCAACACTGTTGATATGACCTTTTGACATTTATAACCTAAAAATTGAAATTAAAAACATTACAAAAGTTATTTAATTTAATAATCAGAGATAAAAATAATAAAGTATCTTTAGTATATGTGTGCTCCAATCATTTGTGAAAGTATTACATCTATCGGAGACATAATAACAAAAAAAAACACGATATGAAAAATATTAGAGAAACCTTAATTTCTCAATAACTATGGAATAGAAAGGTGAGATATCTTTGTATTAATGTTAATTATCTATGAATAGAAATATATTAACCTAATTTAGCAAAAAGATATGGATCAATAAATCAACAATACATATTTTTAATTTCAAGAATATAGCCATAAAATTATCAAAAACAAATATTCTAAGACACATGTTCATTGTTTTTAGGTAGAACTTAGTGAGAAACATCTATTGGAACAATATGAAACATTAACAACAGAATATATGACGACATAAGTGAATTGCATCAAAATATGGGTTTCGATAAACAAAGAAAGTGATTTATCCAAAAAACAATGTTGTGCCTTATTCAGACAAAGATAATCTGTATTATGTGCTATAATAATCTAAAGGTATTTATACGATAATAAAAATTAAGAAAAATAAAGTAGAAATTTTCAATTGCTACAGTCTAAGAGTTACCAGAATATTAACAGTGTTACTTGTATTAAGGCTTAGATGATTACTATTAAACCACTGCGTAAATGGAACAAAATACATATTTTTAAATAAAGCACTTAATATTATTTTATAATTTTATCGAAAAAACACTTAAAGATTTTTATTGAGTTTCACTAATTAGAGAAATATAATTAAAATAAGTAAATTAATAGGTATATTTTATTCACAATCATAAGTATAATGTCCTTTTTGTGCGCTATAAAAAGTAGCCAAGTATGTAATTTTTATTTACTTTTTAACAAGTTAAAAAAGTTACCTTTTTCCCTTTTGACAAAATTTTTTAGAATATCATAGAAATTTTGCTTAATGTTATTATACTAGAACATATTAGAATTTCTATAATTTTCAGTAATTATTATTATTATTATTATTATATTAATATAAGAGTTGAGGTACTTAAACCTATTAAACTCAAGATCGAACATATAAACAGAATGTAGAATTTACAATAACGATAGAAAGACTACACGTCTACACTCTTTGACAGCTGATATTTAATGTTTTATTCATAGGCCTATGTATGTTTACCTTCAATTTTTAGTGGATTTTATAGAGGATCCTGAAACAGCAAAAAAATATTAGAAAATCATTGAAATAGCATTCAAAGAAAATCCTTTTGAACATCATTTATCTTTAAATTATTTGAAGAAAGTATTTTTATTAAAATTAAAAAATAAAGTAATTTTTTTGAGGTATTCGTTTATAGTATAGTTTATTTCTGCACTAATACATAAGCATGGAGAGCCCCAAATAAGCTTTCGGCTTGTGCTAGGGACTCTCCATTAATTTTGAAAAAAATAAATTATTCGAATTTTGACATTTTGTATTTCACATAAATTTTCAAACATCTTCTTCCGCCCGCTCCACCTCCATTTCTACAGATTCACATCTTCCTTATATATCTTCCCAACCATCATTCCAAAAATAAATCTGCTTCATTAATTTTTGATTAAAAAAAATACATAGAAAATTGACTGACATTAAATGTCATAAAATATGCGCATAATGAACATTATAGACTTTTGAATAAAGAATGAAGAAATTTCTTTTAGAGCATACCTAATTTTTAAAAAGTTTTAATAATATTTTTTTTATTTTTTTTTTAATTATACAGACATTATGAATAATTTGGAATGAGATTTTTATTAAAAAATATTTTCTCGACAATGATTTTAAATAATCCTATAATGTGTATTGAATTAGCTAACTGAATACGTTCATTAAAAAGTTTTGTTAGTGGTAGAAAATATCATGTGGCTCCACCTATAGCATAGGAATTTTCCTAAATGTTATGTTATATAAAAATGTTATATTTTAAACAAATATTATAAAGTATTATAAAAAAAGCATTTGTAACTTTTATTTTATTTTCGTACTAGGATACTTTAAAACCATATTATAATATTTTATAAACAAAACTTTTTTTGGCCAAAAAATAACAAAATGGCGGACGTTTTTCAAAAATTTTCAAACATTTTTAGACAAAAACTTCCGCCATTCTGTTATTTTTCGGCCAACAAAAATTCTTGTAGATAGGGCTATAGCGACTTGAATACTGAATAATATCCCGTTTAGTTTTTTTTTTTAGTAGATCCAAACGGCCGGAATCATGGCGCCCACCATTTTTTTATGATTTTTCAAAAAAAAATTATGGCCAGTAAATGTCACTTTAAAAATCTAAAGAAATTTTTTATTCTATGAATATAAGTAAACATACTTACAATATTTCACAATGGTGCCTTTTTTGTCTAAGCACCGAAAAAACTATTTACCGCACAAGGACACTAGTGTGCTTATATTTACCACAGGGGGACATCTAGACACAAGACTACTATTTCTAATTTTATAGAGTGATTCCATAAAAAGATTATTTCTTGAATTGTCACACAGATAAATGTCAAAAATATTATTAATAAAATAAGATTTTAACTCCTTGGCAGCGAGAAAAACATAATGCGTAGGTAAGTTTTTTTCTGTCTTCGGTCATGTTTATGGACCTCAGCTCCGCTTCTGTCCACAAAATACGACCTCACACAGCAAAATTCACTTACCTCTAATAGAAGCGCAAAATAACTATTAAGGTAAAACCCCTAATAGTTGACAGTCTAAGAAAAATTCTATACTGTTTTTTAATTAAAATTTTATCTAATATTTTTTTTTATATTTTATTGAATACATGTGTTTAGTTAGATGTTTTCTTTTTATATTAGTACCAAAATGTTTGAATATGATAATACAAACAAATATTTTTAATTTTTTTGTAGACCCTGTAAAAATTGTTAAGTTGACAAGGGTAATAAAGTAATTTACCAGTAGTTGACATATAACATCGCTAATAGTCGACATAACATATTTTTTCTTTTATTTTAAAAGAAATATTACTTTAAAAGCATAATGCTTTAAAAATGTAACTTATAAATTACTGTTTTTATTAAAAAGAATGCCAGTAAAGTTATATTTATATTTAAATTCATTAAGTTTTACAAAACCATATCAAAGCACCAATAGTTGACAGTATTTTAACCAATAGTTGACGTAAAATTCCCTGTCAACTTTAAAGCTCTAAATCTTATTTTATCTCTAAATGCTATGCGACTAGAGGTTAACCAGAATTGTATAATAACACAAAACTGAAGTGAAGTTCTTAGCAAAATACGAAAAATAAGAGATGAGCATTTTAGTTAAAATACTTTGATATATTTTATTTTTATGTTGGAATTATAGAAAAAAAAAACATTCATTTTATCTTAAAACACCCATCCACATTTAGATCTTTATTAAATGTGCAGGTGTCCACAGATCAGGGAAAACAGGGAAATCAGGGAAAAGTAAGGTAATTTGATCAACTGTAAAAAATCAGGGAAACTGAAAAAAAGTTGTGGTGTACATGATAAGCTATTACTAAAACAAGTTTTTATTCATAGAGTTCTACCATTCCATCGATCAGTTTTACAGAAAAAAAGTTGAAAAAAATAAAAAATCATAACTCATAAATAAAACAGAATGTTTAAATTTTTTACGACTATTGGCTTCAAAAACGTTTTTTTGTATCTCTACGTTCATGATCTGTACTAAAATCAGGGAAAAATTTTAATTTTTATCAGGGAGTTCAGAGAAGAATCAGGAAAGCATCATGAAAAAATCAGGGAAGAATCAGGAAAAAATGATGGAATCTTAATTTAAAAAAACCTGTGGTCACCCTGAGGTGTATAATACAGTATTTTAAACGATCTCCAAGAGCCGTAAAATTAGCTGTCAACTATTGAAATTTGTTGATTTTTTAATCTAGTGGTTGACCCCCTATGTAAAAAGCTAAAACTGTCTTATTGAGTTGTAAATAATCAGAAAAAGTTTGATTTGAAAAAATAAAAGCCTGTAATTAAGATTAGCATGCATAAATACGTATTATTAACTAAATGCTGAAAATTAAAAACACCCAATTTCTTAGCACTTGCCTTAAGAAACTGTAAAAAAAATTCAAACAAAAACACTCCACTAAAAAATTGTCTGCCATATTAAAACGCAACTCATTACTTGATCTTCAGTTGTTAATTCTAAGACTAGATGGTAGTAGGTGCCCATTTATTATTTATTTCGCCTTAATAAATGTAATGTAATCTTATTTTAGGTTATTTTGTTTAAAACTGTCAACTGTTGGGGTAGTGTCAACTATTGTGTTTTACCTTACTTATCAAAATTTTAAATTTTCAAAACACACAAGACATACTAGAAACCTTTTTCTATAAGAATCAATGATGTTCCTAAAGTATTTTTGTAACAGGGTTTCCAACCAAGGACAGAAAAGAGCTCTTTTCTAACCTGTTTTGACTTTAGAGTTTACCTCACAGAATGCGCGCTATAATTATCATTGAGGCTGCGCCTCGGTCAAATAGGCGCAGGCATTAGTGTTTTTGACGTGTGAAGATTTTGAATCTTGTGGAGGAACGTAAAATTATTGGTTATAGTATCTTCAACTGTACCAAACATTATTGAATAAAATAGCATATCCCGAGTTGGAAATGTTTCATTTTCTTATTAAGTCAGAAATATACTATTTATACCACCTTATTAAGTGCTACCTTACATAATATGTAATATTATTATCTACTGTCGTCAAGGCTTATTTACCTTAACAACCAATAAAATTAATGAATGTATTTATTATTAACCGTTGTTAAGCAATGTTTGTTGACGACGATCGATAACGAAAAAAAAATCCTACGACCTAGTTAGTAGTTAGTGCCTATTTTCCACCCGTTGTTTATGACAAAGGTTGGAAAGTGACAATCAGCTGATTTTACATATCTGCTGTCAGAAAATTAATAAACGTCAAACACATAACCTCAAATCGACAAACTAATTTTAAGATAATTTAGTATAGGAAAAATAGTATACTAACTTCGACGCAAACCATTTCAGTGCACATCGAGTGCTTTTTTTATGAGGCGAGATGAACTAAAAACTAGGTTCGCATACTCGGTGGTTTACTTTTTTAGCTTAATTGTCAAACTGACAGCTATGTCAACATAATTTTAAAACTATATTTTTACCTGATATTTAGGGTTACTAGATTTGGGTAGTAAAAAAATATTATATGCATCACGTATGCGAACTGCCGCAAGTGTTCTCGACTGTTTTTTTGCCTCGACTCCGTCTCAGCAAAAAAACTTTGGAACACGAAGGACTTAGTTCGCATACTGGGGGCATAATATACCATAACAAATTTTAATTTAAAAAGTGCAAACATTATTGTTAGACTAACAGAAAACATGGTTCAAATTATCTGCAGTAGATGGCACATTTTTTTTTATATACAGGGCGGGCCATCTACACGGAAAGAAATTAGTGGGCTCTGCGCTATACATTATAAGATATTTGGTAACAGTGGCAAATTATAGTGATTTAAGCTATAGATTATAAGGGACACAATAACTAATAATGTTAAAAATAAATTGGAAACGATTATATATATTACAGACACGATTATATTTATTACAGGCACTATTATAAATTTACAGAAATTTTATTATATTATAAAAATTATTACCACGGACAACAATTAAATCTATTTAAGCTATAAATGCCATACTATTTGTTATATTTTATTATTCACTAAACAATTAAAGTATTTCATATAAATTTTTACACTGACTGCCATAATTGTAAGAGACAGCCTTGTATTTATATAATAAGCGATTATAATTTGCTTAGTATGTGTGTTATAGCGCTCCTAGCTATATTTTTTTTTTCCGTGTAAGACGTATAGGGAATTTTTTGGCGTCATTTCTAAAGCTATCAATTTAAAATTATAACTATTGATTATAGACCCAATAAGCTATTAGTCTGACCAAACAAAACTTTTTAACTAGCTTTTATTTTGGAGTTGCGGCCATATGAAACTGAATTTCAATGATAAAGTTTAGTTAAAAACTTGAAAATCTAAAAATATTTGCTTTTTCTTTAACGTTCAATACTTTTTGTAACTAGTAACTCAATTTTTTAAACAAAAAATCTAAATTGAAAAATTAATAATTTTAAAATTTTCTTACAGTGTATTTAAATAAAATGATTTTATTTAGTTTGCTGTGATAAAATTTTTCTAATCGTGAGTCTTTCATAAATGTCAATTTATTTTACCTATGTCAACTGACTTTTTCTTTCGCAATAACTATGTCCGAAATTAAAAAATAAACTTATTTTTTTGATAAATGAAAATGAATGAAAAATGGATTAAAAAATAGGAATCAGTTAAAAGTGCTTCTGAATTTTATCACCAACCAGCATAATTTGAATACATGTAGTTTTTGAACGTTTTAAGAACTTTTATAAAAATAAGGTCTACAATAAATTTATAACTAAAAACAAATAAAAAAAACTAAATAGATACATATTTGAATTTTTATTTAAGTTAAGCAATTAGAAGTATAATTTAGTTCATTGTATTAGCTCTTGTATCTCTTGGCTTCCGAGACAAGTAAAACCCAAATTTAAGTAAAACTGGAGGTAAAACTGCACCATTTTTATGAAAAATAAACATGCACCAGGCTTTTCTTGCTTATTTATAATCTTTTATCACTTCCAAGTTATAATTTTAAAACTTCTCACTGAATAATAATTTTTGCCAAACCATGGTTTACAAACTGTAACTTCATAATACATGCTATTATTTTATTTTTCTAAATATCTATTTATTTATTATAATTATTAAGTATTTTTCTTGTTCATAAATAAAAAACTAACATTTTCAAAATTATTCAAACAAGTGAATTGTCATTTTACAAGATTTAGTAAAGTGTCACAACCTCGGTCACAACAAGCTTTATCTACTTGCGTTCAACTCATACACTGTTAAAAAATTTTAAAAATAACTATTTTTTAATTTCATTTTTTTGTCTTAAAACTAACGTTATTAGTTATGAAAAGTATGGAACGTTAAAGAAAACGCAACAGTTTTTCAGATTTTAGAAGTTTTAACTAAAGTTTACCAATTAAATTCAGTTTCATATGACCGTAACTCCAAAACCAAAGCTAGTTAAAAAATTTTGTTTAGTCAGATTTATAGCTTATTGGGTCTATAATCAATAGTATAAATTTTAAATTGGCAGCTTTAGAAATAACTCCATAAAACGCCCTGTACGTCTTAGATGGCCCGCCCTGCATAAAATCATGAAAAACGTTAAATTAAAAAAAAAACTTTATACAATATAAGTAGTGGAAAACTTTTAATTATTCAATATTTCAATATGGTAAAATATGTATACAGGGTGATTTAGAAATAAGGTAAAAAATTTAAGGGGTGATTCTAGGTCCAAAAATATGAAAAAAGGTCCCATAAAGGTTGGTCAGCAAATTAGCCCTAAGGGAGATACGACCCTCCTACGAGTACACCCGAAAAGTAGTTTTTATTTAATATCTATGGAACCCTATGAACTACAGTAGCGATTTATTTTCACATGTCTTAGCATTGATAAAGGCTATCCTTTTATGTTTTTTTTTTTTACGAGGAACGTGCAAAATGGGGGGCGATGTCACTTTTTATCCTTAGATTTCTTGACATTTTCTCAATAAAATATAATTCTTTAATTAAAAATACATAAAAAAGGTACTCTTTATATAACACCGTAGGGACCAACTGTTCTCGAGAAAATTTGAGTTAAAGAGAAAATTTCACATTTCATCCAAAATAGAAACTAAAAAATGTACCAATAAAAATTTTAATACTGCAGGATAATTCTACATTAAAAACTGTGAAAAAAAGCTTGTATACATCTAGGTTCGAAAATCAGTTGTAAGAAAGAGTACTACAGCCTCTCAAAGAATGTCAATTTTTAAGGGACTGTAGGCTTTAAAGTTAATTGGACTTGCGGTAAGTCACTTACGTCATTATTGAAGCAACAAAATAGTTTCAAATTATGAGCAACGTATAAATAAATTATTCCCTGTTTAATAGTGAAAACCGGTTTGATCCATCTCGATTAGTAATAGTAATTCCACTAGAAAAAAAAAGCAATCTTCTAATTCTTTTAAGCGTTCCTTAAAAGGAACAAATATTTTAAATTTCAGCCAAATCTGTGATTATAGTGCATTAATAAACTTGGCTTGAATCTGCGCGGATTGGGTCACAGTAAAAAACCGTTAGTATCTGAATGTCTCGAAAGAACGAGCCCCGAAAATCCGGACAAGTGGAAATCCTGTTATTTGTGATGATTTCGATAAAAACCAACTAAAATATTTATGCATTTTCAGGAATAATTTTCTATAGTTACTAGTTGGTAGTTACTTTTTCATAAAATATAACTACCCAATAAATTCACAAACTTGCATGAATATTCCTTGTTTACGGACAGGAGTTTCCGAATAGAAATACGATAGCATTAATATATCTTCTATGTACGTCAAAGGCTATTAAATTTGCGCGCCGCTGTCTATACTAAACCCATATAAAAGAACACCGTGTATAATCAAAACCTAAAATCCGTTTTTATATATTTTTATATTATATTATTTATATTATTCTATATATTTATATTATTCTACGTTAATGGTTTTTAATAAAATTTAATACTTATTAAAACAATAATTTTACCTATAGTTTAATTTTGCAAGAGAAAAGGAACATTTTTAAAAACTTTTTTTTTGAAAACGTAGTGTGGCGACTATAATTTTTTTTGCAATTTTCACAAGTTTTTACACAACGACGAGCATTTAATAACAAAAAATAAGGTAATTAAGTCTATAATAAATACGCAAGTACTAAAAAAATATACGGTGCTTCCCAAATCAATTTAAATCAAAAATCCGAATACCCCCTATTTTATGAATAGAATTTGTTTTTTAGACTATTTTGAGTGATACAAGGCCAAAACCAAAATCTTACACTTGGCCGTTTTTCAAAAAAAACATTTTTTTAAAGAAAATTGAAAAAAAAACTCGAACAAGAATTTCTAAATTTTTTTTTTTACTATAATATATATTTCACAACTGTTTTTATAAAATTTAAGGTAAAAGTACCAGATACGAAAGTTGCTATCTTGTATCTTTCCTGAATTTATAAATATTTCAAAGCCAACTATATGATATATTACTAAGGTAATCAATTTTTAAAAGTTTACTTAAAAAAAATATGGATTTTATTTATTCATAACAACAAAAACATATATTTAAAAATATAAACATATTAACTCACAATATAACTCAACAAAATAACTAAAATTATAATTTTAATGTGACAACTATTATTTTATTAAACTGCTCTTAAAAGTATATTTGCATAGTTCGAATGTGATTGTTTGACTTTGTATTTTTGCCATATCTGCTTAAAATCGTAGTGAATTGATTTTTGTCACAAAAATCTTTAATGTGAAAAACATCCAGTGCACTTTGGGAATTACTGGAATATTTAAAAAAGAAAACATTTTAAAATCATCTATACTTTTTATATAGTCAGAGTGTAATGTTACACTAAAACTATTATTAATAACAGTTTTAGTGTAACATTACACTTTAGAAATTCTGGCTCCCCTTTTTTCTCAATTTTCAAAAAAAATGGCTTTTTTGAAAAGTGTAAGATTTTGATTTTGGCCTTGTATCGCTCAGAATAGTCTAAAAAACAAACTCTATTCATAAAATATGGGGTATTCGGATTTTTGATTTAAACTGAAATCTATTATTTTTATTTATTTATTTATTTGATTAATTTTACAGTGTCTTAAAGAGCCCCAAATAAGCTCCGAGCTTGTGATAGGGACTCCACTAATTTTGATAAAAATGACAAAAAAATCAGAAAGTAGGTCTTCTATCCAAAAATGTTGCCACCAAATGTAAATCTTCATGATTTTTGTTACCAATGTCAATTATATGTCAACTCTTATGTAATATTTTGAAAACGCTGCTATTGACAAAATCTATATCCATTTAATTGATATCTATTTAATAGATATTAAATGGAGATTAGCCCTTTTAATACTCAGGTCCAGAATTATAGTCTTGCAATCTTTAAGACTGACTCTTATATCCCTCTTTAAAAGTGAATCTTATATCCCTCGATGCTACGCTCGGCTATAAAAAAGATTTTCTCTACCTTGGCGTTTAATTTCTATTTTATGTTCGTCAATAACACAGGCACACAAAAAAAGGTCTGGTTCCCCAGACGAGACAATAATTTCTATACGTTTTTGGGGTCTCTGAATCCGAATCTGGGGTTGGTTTGATCCGTTAGGTCGCATTTCGTTGCTAACCTTGAAAAAGTGATGGAAGTTGAAACACTTTTCATCACTCTTGTAATGTTAGGAACGAAATGCAAACTGATCGATTCAAACCAACCCAGGTTCGGATTTAGCTACCCCAAAAACGTATAAAAATTTTTATCTCGTCTGGTAAACGACTTTTTTTTTTCGTGTAGGTACACACAGGCACACCGAAAAAAAAGCTTGGTTCCCCAGACGAGACAAACATTTTCATAGATTTTTGGGGTCCCTGAATCCGAATATGGGGTATGTATTTTAACTTGTTTCGTCTGGGAAATCAGACCTTTTTTTGTGTGTCTGTATAATTAATTGAGCAGTAACTTTTACTTCTGGCAAAGAAGTCCTAAATGAGGACTCCTAATGATTCTTTAGCCCAAGCGTAGTCGGTCTTAGTTCTTTCTCTAAATTTTTAACTTCAAATTTAATATTTAAAACACATTTGATAACACTTTTTAAACATTTTTTATAAAACAAAATAGCGCTCGCTCAATATTTAATTGCCCTGTGAATTGTTAGTAACAATTCTCAATGATAACAATTTTTTACCAACCGGTTGGTTGCAAATAAGGTAAAACGTAACGCAACATAAGGGTTTCTTGCTTATATGGGTATACGTGTATAAAAACCGCAAGGCGAAATGACATGTCTCACAAAACATTTCCCTATTATTGTATTTTCGTGCTTGAAATGCGAATGCAAAGTATAATTTAAGTACAGAAGACGAACAGAGCTGTCACATAAACAACTGATATACATGAATATTCGGGACCATTTAAGACCTAGTACGCAATAGTTATGCATAGAAAGCATAAAACTAAAAGATTTTAACCTCTCCAATTTTTTATTTGATTGCAATTTTTCAATTTTACGTTTTGCTTGTAATATTATGAAATATTAGAAAGGCAGGAGGCACAAATAAACTGCTAAGAATGCTCAGCTCAAGTTAAGAATAAAAAAAATTATGCAATTTTAAACTCAAATATTTCGAAAACTACTAAATGGATTTAGATGATATTTGATTTGAGTAAAAGGCTATTCATTGTTCTATTATTTGCAGTATTATACGTTAAAGAAAAATGTGTTTAGTCGCAGTAACTTTTTTCTGGTTTCTACTAATTAGTGTACATCAGTGAGGAACTACCTCATCTTTTTGCATTGCCGCAATATTGACTTTTTCGAAAACATTTAATATGTAACATGTAAAAATGTAAGAATGTAACAATGAAAAAATGTAAGAATGATCTAAATCCATTTAGTGAATTTCGATATCTTTAAATATAAAATTGTATGATTTTTTAGTGTGAACAGTGTTCACTGAATACCTCCAATTGCTGAGCAGTTTAGAAATTTAAGCTTGGTGACAAAAAAACTTGGCAAAGTTGTATTGAAGGAGGATAATACCACAGTAATGCATGATAATATCACTTTTACTCAGGCCAAATGCCAATTGTGCATACTACTTTCTGTGAACCACCGGTTTATAGTGACTTCTGAACCACTGTTTTTAAGGTACAATTTTTTTTGTCCAACAATTCTTAAAGTGTTACCTTAACTGATAGGTTTTCTCCTTTTATAGAAATTAAACAAATTATTATGTCTACTACCTGACTCAATGTAAAGCAAGTAGAATTAAACTTTTCAATATTAACAATTCCATATTATATGAAAATAAAGAAAACCAAATTTTCAAAACGAAATTTGTCGTAGGTATTTTTTTTGTACGACGTATAACTAATTTACGACACCGCCTTAAACCTTAAGCGATAGGTTTTTAGTGTTTTATTTTCTTTTCGGGAAAAACAAAATTTTTCTTTATTAGTCAATAAGACATGCCTCTAAGAACATTTTCAATGAAAAATAAAAAAAAATCTATCTGGCGGTTTCTTTTAATGTTTTTAAAATTACAAATTTTAAAATAATTTACTCATTTGTGTCCCATTATCTCTAGATACAGTAAAACGATTTTCGATTAAAAATTACCATTGTATTATGCATTAAAATGACATGTAACATGTCCTATTTAGGCATAGTGACAAAAAAACTTGGCAAAGTTGTATTGAAAGAGAATAATACCATAGTAGTGCATAATAATATCACTTTTACTCAGGCTAAATGCACATTGTCCATACTACTTTCTGTGAACCACCGGCTTATAGTGACTTCTTTGTAAGGTACAATTTTTTTTGTCCAACAATTCTTAAAGTGGTACCTTAACTGATAGGTTTTCTCCTTTTATAGAAATTAAACAAATTATTATGTCTACTACCTGACTCAATGTAAAGCAAGTAGAATTAAACTTTTCAATATTAACAATTCCATATTATATGAAAATAAAGAAAACCAAATTTTCAAAACGAAATTTGTCGTAGGTATTTTTTTTGTACGACGTATAACTAATTTACGACACCGCCTTAAACCTTAAGCGATAGGTTTTTAGTGTTTTATTTTCTTTTCGGGAAAAACAAAAACATTTTTTATTAGTCAATAAGACATGCCTCTAAGAACATTTTTGAATGAAAACTGCATTGAATGCATTAAAATGACATGTAACATGTCCTATTTAGGCATAGTGATAAAAAAACTTGGCAAAGTCGTATTGAAGAAGGATAATACCACAGTAGTGCATGATAATATCACTTTTACTCAGGCCAAATGTACATTGTCCATACTACTTTCTGTGAACCACCGGCTTATAGTGACTTCTGAACCACTGTTTGTAAGGTACAGGTACAATTTTTTTTGTCCAACAATTCTTAAAGTGGTACCTCAACTGATAGGTTTCCTCTTTTTACAGAAATTGACCAAATTATTATGTCTACTACTCGACTCAATAGAAGGCAAGTAGAATTAAAAATATTAACAATTCCTGATAATACCGCAGCCTTACTGTATCGACTTCAATTGCAGCCCACAAAGAAAGTATCCATAATGTAAATTCGGCCACAAATCTGTATGCGACATCGCATGAATGAAAAATTGTCGTCCACCGCGGGCAAACGAACCCACGTTTTTGGCGAAACGAATTAAATACTGAACACCTTAACCGCCACGAACACCGCCTGCCCATTGGCATGGTGTCACTATTATCTCGGCTTTTTCAAATCGTCAAAATATAGGGTGAACAGTAATTATTCTAGTCGTCAGGTGAATAAAAACGGCTTTACCTAAAAAGAATTCAGGGAGTTTTGATTTTGGGTTTATTTCAAAGGGAACGTTCAAGTATTACGTAACGCAAATTGTACCAAAACTCATACACTTCATACCCAGTTTCTCGCGTTATTAAAGGCTGCAGAGATTTCAGGTTTTGGCTACCCCTCCCCCTAATATGGGGGGGGGTTTAGGGGGGTAGCCAAAATATAAAATCTCTACAGCCTTTAATAATGCGGGAACCGGGGTATGAAGTATATGAATTTTGGTACAATTTGCGTTACGTAATACTTGAACGTATAGGGCCGCATAGGGTATAGGGCATAGGGTATAGGGCCGCAAATAAAAAAACAATTTTATGACCTTGAACTCAATTTGGAACTGTCATTTTTTTGAGGTATTTTCACAAAAACCGTTTTTTTTTAATATCTTAAGATGGGTGCATCCTAGGACAAAAAATGTTATACAGGATGATTCAGAAATAAATTACAAAATTTTAAAGGGCGATTCTAGGTCCAAAAATATGAAAAAAGTTCCTATAAAGGTTGCTCCGAAAATGAGCCCTAAGGGAGTAACGACCCTCCCAAGGGTACATCTGAAAAGTTTTTATTTAATATACAGGGTGATCCATAACTGGCATGCCAAAATTTAAGAGGTGATTCTAGATCCAAAAATATAAAAAAAGTTCCTATAAAGGTTGGTCCGGAAATGAGCCCTAAGGGAGCTAGGGCCCTTTAAAATTGTAATAAAAATAAGGTTTTTAATTAATAACTCGGGTACCGTTTAAGCTAGAGCGGCGAGCTTTTGCATGTATACTAGTATTAATAAGAGCAATAAGTTTCTGTTAATTTATTTTTTTAATTTATCCAGAGGCGTGCCCAGACGGACAAAATATATGAGGCTTAAAACATTTTTGCCCCAAACTTTTCTATGTGTATGTTTTTTGGATTTGTTGTAAAAAATATAGATTTCTAGAGTAAAAATACATATAAAATATCATATAGTGTAACACTGTAGGAGCAACCGTTATCAAAAAAAATGCAATTAAGAGGAAGTAACATTTTGTGCCACCAAAAACGTTACTTTTTAAAAGGCTATTACTCCTTTAATATTAAATTTAGGTGTTTTGGTGTATAATACTTTTTTGCTCAGTTTTAAATGAAGAATCACCCTGTAGCATTAAAATTTTATTGGTGCTTTTTTTTGTTCCCCATTCAATACGTCATCTTCGAAGGGCCGTAGCTCCCTTAGGGCTCATTTCCGGACCAACCTTTATAGAAACTTTTTTTCATATTTTTGGATGTAGAATCACCTCTTAAATTTCGGTACGCGAGTTCTGGAACAGGCTGTATCTGGACCGCAAATAAAAAAAAACTATTTTATGACATTGAACTCGATTTGGAACTGTCATTTTTTGACGTAATTTTCACAAAAATCGTTTTTTTTTTTTAATTTCAAGATCGGTGCATCCTAGGACAAAAAGCGGTCTACACAATATGTATATTATATGAAAATAAAGAGGACCAAAGGAGGATATCGGGTTTTGGGCCATCGGCCGTCGTTCATAAAATTTTGCACAGACACGGGTCTTTAAAAAAGACTTAATTTGCCAAATTTTTAGCTCTCAAACCATTCCCGAATACCTTCAAAATAGCTCCCGAATAGGTGAATTTTGGTGACATTTAATGACTTTTTCAAAAAGAAAAAATCAAACTGACAACAGGGCACATTATTACATTACATTACATTTACATTACATGTTTGTTTAACCTCGTACTATTCTACTTAATTAAGCATCCCCTAAGTCCAGGACTTGTGTGGGCTAGTAGTAGAGGGAACCACCGGCTTATACTGACTTTCGAACAAGTTTCTAGCGAGTGTCCGTTTCACTTTTCGCCTTCGCCAAATTTCAATTATTAATTAACTGAAAAAGGTAAATCGGCGCCAGTGAGAATCGAACTCACGATAGTAGACTTGCTATGCATACGCGCTAGCCACTACGCTATGCCTCCCATTAAGTAGTATAAATAATTTAGTTCTCCTCGTCATTTTTGACATCACAAATAACTTGTGTCAGTAAATTGTTAAATAAAATAAAATAGTTTTATAGAAATAGAAACTGATTTAAAGAATTTATTATGTATTATACTACATATGTACAGTATACAAGATATAACAGTTATTTAATAAGGAAGAAACTCTCCGACCGCGTAAATTGGATCAAAATAGATTACAGATTATAAAGAAAGTGCATGGAATGAATGATTGTATATAACACTGCAGTACTGATCTATTCTTTTTATGAAAGAACAATTATAATGGGATGGTTTGGAATAGATTTTTTGCATTAAAAATTATTTGTAAAGTTATCAGTATAGTATTTTTATCATAAATAGTATAAAATATCTGTGTACCCTATTGAAAATGACCTGTCTGGGCGGGTATAAATGGTTCACAAACCGGACTTTAGCGGGTGAAGTTGATCCGCTCAAGTGCGGTTTGTGCACCATTTATACCCGCGTAGACCCGGCATTTTCAACAGGGTAGGTCCTGAACAACTTTAAATAAATAAATAAATAAAATATTCTCCGTCCGTAAACTTTGAGGTTGGTGTTTATTTAGTTTTAATATGAGTTTAAAAGTTAAAACTGATTTAAATTCAAAGTTTTTTTCATGAAGAAATTGGAAACCAAATTCATGAATATGATAATTAGTTAAGGAAAATTATGTAGTGTATAGGCGCGATTCGATGCTCTTAGTTTCTTTAGAGAAAACGTTTTCTATCAGATTGAGCAAAGCAAATTAAAACCTGGTATTACCAATTAGTACTTATATAGTTGCTCTAATATATTATGCAATCTGGAAATGTATGAAAAGAAGAAAAAGAAGAAACTGTACCATAACATTTTATAATCACCATCCGTAATTTGCTGACGGAAAATCTTCCTTAAATTAAGATTTTGTATCCCCTTTAAATTAGTTTCTAGTTTCAAGTTTGTATAGGTTATATAACTGTTGTTCATAAAGTTCCAGATATATTACATAAAAAATCTTTTTATTCATGTACCCATCGCATCCAAATACTTTATTGGTGCCATTTTATCAAAAATTTACTTGACAATTAGTTTTCATTCAAGTCATGTCAAAAAGGCTCGACTTAAGTCATGTTAGAAAATCTTGACTAGTTGACTTTGTCTCGTAATAAAAAGCAATATTGCCAAGATGTACATTTTTAGTTAATTTTATTAAAATATTTTTTTAACAATTAAGGTAAATGTCCCAATTATCGTCCACTTAAGCACTAAATCAGACTTTGGTAAGCCACAAAAAGTTAGTTTAAAAGAGTATCAAAATTAAAATGGTACTAACTGAATCAACATTTATTGAATTTTACTAAATTATATTTAAAATTAACGTATATATCATCAAAAATATATAAATAATTGCTATTTATAAAAATGTATGATGTCCCAATTATCGTCCACATAATTTTTGGGGTTGCCCCAATTATCGACCTAGATAATGTCCCAATTATCGGTCACAGTGAAACAAGATGATTTTTATATTATATTTATTAATATTTATCATAAAAGTGGTCATTTAAAACATGTTTTTAAAATATAGCCTTTACAATATGAAATTTATAATTAGATCCGGAAAAAATTGTCTTTTAAGACAATAAATAATAGGCATTAAAAAACCTATTTATTCTGTAATCTTTTATTTCCATATTAAACCGCTGAGGAATTGAGATGTAGGTATTGTGGATATTGTAGATATAGGTAGATATTGGAGTAAATCCAAAGAAATCTTAATCCAAACCTTTAGGGTAATTTTCAAGATTTTTCGAGGAAATATTGAGGGAAAATTGCGAGAAAATTTAAGGGATTGTTTCCTAAAAGAAATTCAAGGAATACAGCTTTTTTTAGCAGATAACCCTTCAGTTTAAACTTATTTTTTTATGTTTTTCCCATATGATTTCATAGTATTTGATTTCTTATTATCTATTTTTTTTAGTATCCAGTTTTTTAGTAGCTATTTCTTTTCTTTTATTTCTTGCTCGGATTTCTTTTTTCCATCAGTTCAAGTTTTGTTATGTTTTACTAATAACCAGAGCCCAAGCACTCATTTGGCTTTGACTCGTCTTTTGCATTGAGTTCTTGTAGAGTGAGGACACACGTCTTGCTGTTGCTTATATTCATTTATTTATGCTACGCTCATGAACGAAAGAGCAGCTCTCTTATCCCCGAGGTCTCCTAATAACAGATTATTTATCTTCTTATTCTTTATGCCAAAGAACAATTCAAGAAATTACTTGTGCATTGGAAATGGTAAGAGTTTTTAAGGTTATTTTGATTTTGGTCCTACATTCTTCTTCAGAACTAGATATATATTTACTAAATTTTTGTAATGAATTTTTAAGGTTAATATTTTTACTACTTATAAAAGATTATTTTCTTGATGATTTACCATTTTTTTTTTGTTTTATTAAATTAAATAAACTTATATTGATAAATGGACCTTGCAATACTGGCCCAGAATATCTATTTCTTGAAAAATGCAAGGAGTTTGTAAATTTTATGTTTTCTGTTTTTTTTTTTTATATTTTTGTTCTTACATATGCAAATATTATCCAAAACGGTGTGATTACAGGCGTAAAAAAACTTGCAAGAAATGGACGATAACTAGGACAAATATAAGACGCTAATTGGGACAAGCCACGTATACGTGCTTATTTGTGAAAAAATGGTAGGACGATAATTGGTCTTGTGAAACTTTGTTATGTTAACAATTAATATTTGAGAAAATTCATAAAAAATATTAATTTTTTTGGGAGTTATGGTTATATAAACTTAAATTGAGTTTGGCCCAATTATCGTCCGCCCGGACGATAATTGGGTAATGATTTATTTTCTTGTCCCAGATATCGTCCGGCTTATTTTTTTTATTAAAACTGAGATTTATCCTAAAATTTTACATAATAAAGTTAATAATGTGTTTACAAATTACTAAAACCAAATTTTTACTTAAAATGTGTTAAAATAACCCAGATATATCAATTTACTTCAGACCTCTGAACTTATCTGACTAACTAAGAAGTACATTATAGATAGTATTACAGTTGACATGTGATGGTTTATTCGTTTGTGTAAAATTATACAGAAAAGTAGTGCTGCCCTAAAGCTGAGTAAACATAGCCAACATATCAATTATTTTATTAAAAATTGAAAATTAATTTAATTTTACCCGATTCTCTTATTTTTTTAGAAAATATAAGAAAGTGGACGATAATTGGGACATGGTCGATAATTGGGACATTTACCTTACTACTAAATAAACAGTTTAAATTGATTAGTTTTCCATTTCTTATCATTTTAAACCTAAAAACAAATACTTTTAATATGGCCTAAAATACCCCACTAAAACGATATCCTCCTTTTCGAAATAAAATTTGTCGTATTTTTTTTTGTACGACGTATAACTAATTCACGACACCGCCTTAACATTACACGATAGGTTTTTAGTGTTTTATTTTATTTTCGGGAAAAACAAAAATTTTCTTTATTAGTCAATAAGACATGCCTCTAAGAACATTTTGAATGAAAACTAAAAAAAAATCTATCTGGCGGTTTCTTTTGGTTTTTTTTAAATTACAAATTTTAAAATAATTTACTCATTTGTGTCCCATTATCTCGAGATTCAGTAAACCGATTTTTGATTAAAAATCACCATTGTATTATGCATTAAAATGACATGTAACATGTCCTATTTTCTTAGATTCTTAACAATGCCGGAAAATAATTTTGTAATGTATACTTTTAAAACGTAAAACTGGTAAAATCTATACCGAAATTGTTAAGGATCCTTGAAAATAGGACATGTTACATATCATTTTAAAAGTTTGTTCATGGCTAATACAATGATGATTTCCAATCGAAAATCGGTTTACTCAATCCCGAGATAATGGGGCACAAATGAGTAAATTATTTTAAAATTTGTAATTTTACAAAAATTTAAAATAAACCGCCAAATAGATTTTTTTTAATTTTTAGTCAAAATGCCTTATCGACTAATAAAAAAAATTTTTGTTTTTTCCCAAAAAGAAAATAAAACGCTAAGAACCTATGGTGTAAAGTTTTAGGCGGTTATAAGTCGTACAAAAAAAATACCTATGACAATTTTTTTTTTTGAAAATTTGATCCCCTTTATTTTCATATATGTAGAAAAGTCCTAGGATGCACCGATCTTGAGATATTTAAAAAAAAATGAATTTTTGTGAAAACTACGTCAAAAAAATGACAGTTCCAAATTGAATTCAAGGTCACAAAATTTTTTTTTTATTTGCGGCCCTATACCCTATAAAATAAACACAAAGTCCAAACTCCCTGAATTATTTTTAGGTAAAACTACCTGACCTCTGGATGAAATGTACCTACATTAAATTTTAAACTACATGGATAGATAACATTTTGTATATTTATTATTTATTATCTAAAATTCTATCCCAAAATAAATTATTGAAACATAGCTGACCAAATCGTTCCGGTAACATACATTTACAACACGTAGTCTAAATTTATAAATCCACTTTATCTAGAGTGGGCATTTAAATCAAGGACTAAGACTGAAATGAATTTCTTTGTAATATTCTATAAAATGGTTATAGATACTACAGATCTGTATTGTTGAAAATTATAAATTTTATACTCTTGAATAGAAACCTCTTCTTTTTATACAGGGTGGCCCATAAGTCACTTTACCATTTCAAAATTGAATAACTTTTTTGTTTGTCAATTTTTTTATTTATTTCTTTTACAATATAGAGTACAGGAAATGGATTTACTATGCATGAAAAATCATGTCTTTTAAATGAAGTCCATTTTCCGCTTTGCAAGCACGGGCTCTTTTTGCGACATTTTCCATTACGGCTCCTAACATGTATGGCTTAAGCTATTGAATAGTCCTGGGATTATTGACATACACCTGATCTTTCAAGTAGCTCTAAAGAAAAAAGTCTGGTGCTGTCAAATCGGGCGATCCGGAAGGAAAATGAAAATCCGAATTTCGCGAAATTATTCGCTGTTCGAAAATCTGCCTTAAAAGCTGCATTGTGGATCAGGCCGCATATTTGCCCCATCTTGCTGCCACCATGTCTCTGACATGTCCTTCACTGCAGGGCACACAAAATCTTCCAGCATTGCGCGATATCGGTCGCCGCTGACTGTAACTGTATTGCCATTTTCCTAGCAGAAGTAAAGCCCGATTACCATTTGAAAAGTTACAACGCACCAAACCCTGACATTGAGGAGGTGCAATTCACGTTGGTGCATGACCCTAGCAGGAGCTATATATGTTAAGAGCCGTCATGGAAAATGTCGTAAAAAGAGCCCGTGTTTGCAAAGCTGAAAATGGACTTCATTTAAAAGACACTATTTTTTATACATAGTTAAAAAAAATCCATTTGCTGTACTTTATATTGTAAAAGAAATAAATTAAAAAAATTGACAAAAAAAAGTTATTCAATTTGTCATTGGTAAAGTGACTTATGGGCCACCCTGTACATTAAAACAAAATTCTTTATTATAGCAAAAAAAGACTTACTAATTTAAATAATTATATTTAACAAAAATCTGCATGCATGCATGTGTAAGAAGAGGTATGTCGGTTTAAGATTAAGTAAAAATATGTCTTTAATTCGAAATTTAAATAAAATTCTAAGGAAAATTCGGAATTTGAGTTAAATTATAACTTAAAGTTAAAATTTAAGTAAAATTCTAAGTCTAAATTTAAGTAAAATCCTAAATTCCTAGATTATAATAATAATAATAGTATATAACAGGTCGACTCAGAAAATAGTACTTATCCGAGACCTAACTAACTAACCTAGGTATACCTATCGGTACCTTACCAATTTTTTCGAACCCTAGGTTATTGAATCCAAAGGGAGAAACCAATGCTATAAATCTATGTGGTTTTAGTTTTTTTTTTCATGTTTACCACACATCATTTTACTGAGAAGAGCACAATCATAAAAATTTGAATTTTACATACACGTAACCCAAAAAAACGACCACAAAAATAACTGTTGATAACTCACAAGTCACCGTTTATAACAATTAATATCTTTCTCGATCTAAAAAAACAAAAAAAAAATGAATAAAACAGTACTATTTACGTCTTTAAACCAAAATGTATTAGATTATACTTCTGTTTATCATGATGATAACAGCAGTTCAGCCATCTTGTTTATTGTTAGAGTAGGTAAAAGAGAAAACTGTTAATATCTATTTAATTTTAATTTTAATACAAAATTTATATTATTATATTACTTTCTTATCAAATATATTTTAAAATTAAAATATTTAGTCTGTTTTCATTAAAAGGAATAACAGCTTAACGATATTTTAATCGGTGGCGCTATCTAGCGAAAATAAATAATTTAAATACAGACTAGTAATAATTAGGTTACAGGTCTAGACCAGTAATCACGTACTTCCCAAGCTTTATTAATACATGTAATGTATGTATTACATATACAGTTTCAAATAAAATACTAATACAGCCCTTCCGAGTTTCTGTGTTTTCGTTATCATTTCGTTCTTAGTTCCTAGTTAAAATCGAGTCTAACACCGTTAAAAATTGAAAGGGTATGCACTTAGTCGAAATGTTCATTCTGGCTCTAATACCATGGGATAGGATACTTAAGGATAGCGGACGGTGTTTGAATACCTTCCTGGTGTATCCCAATAGTCTATTCCGCGTACACGATATTTTCCTTTTGTCCACTCACAATCAAGATTTTCCACTGAAAAAAAAAATTACAAACATTAATTTAAGAATGTTACATATATACAAATTTGATATTAAAAATTAGATCTTAAAAGAAATTAATTTTATATAGAAAAGGGGTTAATTTACATAAAAAATGGACAAAAGGAAGATATTTTTTAGTTTTTGATGCAAAATCATCCAAAAAAAAAATATTAACTTGACAAAAAAAGTTTTTGTTGGCTATTTTCAAAGTTCAAACCAAAGTTTACCATTTGTATACATGAAGAAAATATTTTGTTTGATTAGTCCTAAAAACTATAGAAAAAAATCCTAAAATTATCTAAATGTTACCTATATTTTAAGAACATTCAATTTTGCGTTTTACTGCTCATAGTTTAAATTTATTTTCCATTATCAATAATTTAAGTATTTTTTATCAAACAAACATTTGTCACATACATGCAGTATTTTATGTACTTGTTATTTATAAAAATTAAATAATAATAAATATAACAATATATTTTGTACAGTGTGGAATTTTTAAAATAAATAAATTAGATATTATTTTTTAGGCGAATTCCTAGGACAGGTCGATTTTAATTTTGGAGCAGAAAGTATAAAATTAATATCGATCTCTCCAAGGATTTTTTCTAAAAAATATTATTTTCATATCGCAGACAGGGTTAGTCTGAAAAGCAAAATCATGATACTTTGATACTTTCATTACGACAACAGGGTCGGACAACAGGAACTTTAAATTATGTTTACTAAGTACGATACGTAACTTTAGGATGTTATTCCTTACTCAAAAATAAGAAAAAAAGTTCCTATAAACATATGTCCTGAAACAACTTGTAAGGGAGCTACGCCCCTTCAAATGGGTTTCAAAAATTCGATTTTTATTTAATAACTCATAACTCTTTGTGTTATAGCAACAAGGTATTGCTTGCGATCTATCTCTAATAAGGCGTATTAGCCGATGGTATTGCATGTAGTTACTTTAAGCAGGGACGTCCGAAATGGGGGGGGGGCTTATCACTTTTTTGCCCCAAACTTTTTTTTAAGTAACTTTTTTGTGGATTTATTATCAGAATAGTATTCCTCAGGTAAAGATGCATAAAAAAGCCACTCTTGTTGTAATAACATAGGATTAACTGTTTTCGAGAAAAATTAATTTGAACGTGAAATTTCACGTATCGAAGACGAAAAATAAAATACGAAAATGTTTAAAACCAAAATTTCAATAAGGCAGAGTGAATATACATTCAAAACTAAGAATAAACTACATATACAAGTACTTCTATCTATCTATCTTAATCTATCCTAAAAGAGTTATGGTCTCATAAAAATACTCCTTTTAAAGGGCCATGGTAGCTTTAAAAGCGATTTTTGGACCTCGGGTCATTAAAATTTTGGTTTTTAACATTTTAGTATTTAATTTTTTATCCTCGCAACGTGAAGTTTCACGTTCAAATGATTTTTTTTTTATCGGTTTATCCTACGGTATTACAACAAAAGTACCTTTATAATGTATCTTTACCTGAGGAATCCTATTCTGATAATAAATCCACAAAAAAGTTACTTAAAAAAAAGTTTGGGGCAAAAAAGTGATAAGCCTCCCCCCATTTCGGACGTCCCTGCTTAAAATAACTACATGCAATACCATTGGCTAATAAGCCTTATTAGAGATAGATCGCATGCAATACCTTGTTGCTATAACACAAAGAGTTATGAGTTATTAAATAAAAATCGAAGTTTTGAAACCCATTTGAAGGGGCGTAGCTCCCTTACAAGTCGTTTCAGGACATATGTTTATAATGTTTGATAATACATTCACAAAAATGTTACACAGAAAAAGGTTTGAGGCGGAAAAATGATAAGGCCCCCCATTTCGGACGTCCATGGTTATAGCAACTACATGCAAATACCATTGGCTGATAGGCCTTATTAGAAATAGATCATATGCAATACCTAGTTGCTATAATACAAAAAAGTTCCTGAGAAATTAAATAAAAATCGTATTTTTGGAACCCTTACGAGTCGTTTTAGGACATATGTTTATAGGAACTTTTTTTCTTATTTTTTGGTAAGGAATCACACACTGAAATTACGTACCGTATTAATACACACCCGGTATAAGCAGTAAAAAAAAGTCAAAACTCAACGACCTCATTTTTTTTCAAAAATGCCGAGTTGTAGAATAATTGAAGCGGCAAGTGGATGAAGAAGGTGTTATGTAACATTTTTTAAACGTTTGAAATTTTCAATTAATTTAGAAGGTAAGAGACCCTTCTACGATAATAGGAAGGGTCTCTTACCTTCTAAATTAATTGAAAATTTCAAAAGTTTATAAAATGTTACATAACACCTTCATCCACTTGCCGCTTAAATTCTATTGCCAGATTCGGATTCAAAGTAAGTAGGGATAACTATTTAATTTCATTCTAAAAGTCTGATTGAATGTCACGGATTTTCGTTAAACTTTTTTTATATTATCACCACAAGAATTTAAAAAAATTTTTTGGCTGAGATATGATTTTTTTAAAATTTTGTAATTTTTCAATTTTTGAAGATAAAGAAAACAGCTTTATTTTCAATTTATTACTATAAGTCTGACAATTTTAATCCAAATTTGATTTGGTGCATCCATGTAAACTTAGATGACAATCTTGAATTTTTTATAATTTTTTTTAATAGTGGGTTTCTGCTCTTCTTCTTCTTCTTCTTCTTCAAAAATATTTTTTTACGTTTTTTTATAACTATGTTTAACCCGATTTCTCGTAAAGTGCCCCCCCCCTACGATTTTTCTCAAATTTTGGTCAAATGTACTTCTAAGTGTCCTTTTTTCAATGGCGTAAAATTTATTCTGGGCAAATTAGGTTTACTATATACTTTAGCCATTTTAAATTTTTACGACAATGAGGAATTGTGCTGGAAATAGCTGTTTTACAAAAAAAGGCACATTATTTTTTATATGTTTTTAATAGTTTAGGTCAAATGCTTCATTTTAAGACAAAAACAAAATAATTAATTGTTGGTTTTTTTCAAAAAAGTCCACAATTTTATTACTTTTTTATTTTATATATTTTGTAGGCGTTTTTTTTCTGGTGTAAACGTTAGCTTACGTTAAATACTAAGTCTTTAACACCATAACGTATTTTTATTTTTTTTTAACACAATATGTTTTTTTGTTTTGTTTTTGATCTTAAAAATGCCTGAAAGTTAAACTGTCAGACTAAGACACTTTTTTTTTGTTATAAATCTTTTTTTAATTCTCAGCTCAGAGAATTCTATGCCGGGGATAAATCCTTAAAAAAAATTAATTTAAAAAATATTAATTTATTTAAATTAAAGTTAAATAATAAGACATAAATAAATTGTAAATAAAGAATTAGTATGTTAAATAAATTAATATTTTTTAAATTAATTTTTATTAAGGATTTATCCCCGGCATAGAAAACTTTTCTCTGAGCTGCGAATTAAAAAAAGATTTATAACAAAAAAAAAGTTTCTTACTCTGACAGTTTACCAACTTTCAGGCATTTTTAAGATCAAAAACAAAATCAAAAAACATATTGTGTTATAAAAATTGTTTTTGATGTTAAAGACTTAGTATTAAACGTAAGCTAACGTTTACACCAGAAAAAAAAACGCCTACAAAATATATAGAAATAAAAAAATAATAAAATTGTGGACTTACGCCTTTTTTGAAAAAAACCAACAATTAATTATTTTGTTTTTGTCTTAAAATGAAGCATTTGACCTAAACTATTAAAAACATATAAAAAATAATATGTGCCTTTTTTTGTAAAACAGCTATTTCCAGCACAATTACTCATTGTCGTAAAAATTTAAAATGGCTAAAGTATATAGTAAACCTAATTTTCCCAGAATAAATTTTACGTCATTGAAAAAAGGACACTTAGAAGTACATTTGACCAAGATTTGAGAAAAATCGTAGGGGTGGCACTTTACGAAAAATCGGGTTAAACATAGTTATAAAAAAACGTAAAAAAATATTTTTGAAGAAGAAGAAGAAGAGCAGAAACCCACTATTAAAAAAAATTATAAAAAATTCAAGATTGTCATCTAAGATTACATGGGTGCACCAAATTTCATCAAATATGGATTAAAATTGTCAGACTTATAGTAATAAATTGAAAATAAAGCTGTTTTCTTTATCGTCAAAAATTGAAAAATTACAAAATTTAAAAAAATCATATCTCAGCCAAAAAAATTTTTTAAATTCTTTTTTTTTGCATAAGGCTTTTAGTATTAGAGTGTTGATAATATAAAAAAAGTTTAACGATAATCCGTGACAATCAATCACCAAGGTGGTATGGATTCGTACAGAAATACCCCTATGTAAATTGGATTTTTTTTTAATTTTCAATTTTTTAAGTTTTTGATGAAATTAAAAAAGTTGATTTTAAAAAAAAAGCTAACCGACGAACTGCATGCAGAGTTATACGTTATTTTTTTATTTTCAAAATTCCGGACAGTATGGTTAATTATAATAATTTATAAATAAACAATATTTAAATAGTATACAGGGTGATGAATAATTGGCATGCCAAAATTTAAGAGGTAATTCTACATCCAAAAATATCAAAAAAATCCTATAAAGGTTGGTCTGCAAATGAGCCCTAAGGGAGCTACGGCCCTTTAATATCGAAATAAAAATAAAGTTTTTTATTAATAACTCTGGTACCCTTTAAGCTAGAACGACGAGCTTTTGCATGTATACTAGTATTAATAAGGGCAATAAGTTTATGTCAACCTATTTTTATGAATTTATTCACATTTTTGCCTCAAACTTTTTTATGTGTACTTTTTTTGGATTTTTTGTAAAAATATGCATTCCTTGAGTAAAAATACATAAAAAATGTCATATAGTGTAACACTGTAGGAGCAAACGTTTTCAAAAAAAAATGCAATTAAGAGGAAGTAACATTTTTTGCCACCAAAAACGTTACTTTTTAAAAGGCTATTACTCCTGTAATATTAAATTTAGATGTTTTGGTAAAGAATACTTTTTTGCTCAGTTTTAAATGAAGAATCACCCTGCAGCATTAAAATTGTATTGATGCTTTTTTGTTCCCAATTCAATATGGCATCTTTGAAGGGCCGTAGCTTCCTTAGGGCTCATTTCCGGATCAACCTTAATAGAAACTTTTGTTCATATTTTTGGATATAGAATCACGTCTTAAATTTTGGCATGGCATTTACTGATCACCCTGTATAATGTGTAAACTGTTTTTAACTTGGTTTTTATATTTAAAAGGTTTGAATTTTATAATTTTATGCACTCAAACTTTTATTAATTTATATTTGTTTAAATTTTTCTTCTATTTATTCTTCTCTGATTAATATTTTTCAAATGCTTCTTGGTTAATCTTCCAACAAACATTGTTATCTAAGTTCTTTCTTCTGCTTCTTTTAATATTGTTTCCTGTATGTGCAACACATTTGATCTTCCACTCTTGTCCTTCGGAATCCCACTTCATATTTTTTTTTATTTTTTTGATGTATTTCATTGGTATACATTTTTCTATTACTAGTTCCACAAAATCTGCAAAAATATTGTAAATTATTTATAATTATGTACACTGTAAAAAGTAAACATTTCATGTCCGTCCTCAAATATATAAGTAGGTGACTTTAAAACTATAAGGATTTTAACAAAAATTAAAGTACATTTGTATAGGATCATAAGTTCATATCCATTTGTAACTGAATATTTAGTTACAAATGGATAGAAAGTTATGATACTATATAAAAAGTCCTTTCATTTTTGTTAAAAGCACTTAATAAGCGGAAATTTTAACAAAATGCAACTTTGTGTTTACACACTTACCTAAATCTTTGGCTAAACACTTATTATCGTACAATAACTGACTGATTTGATTCTGGTACTCATTTTCTTTCTTTAAAAGAACAGTAGTCTGTTTTTTCAACTGTTTTTCCGCTTCTTCTATTTGCTTATTTAACTCCAAATCTTCTTCTTGTAAACTGCAATACTTTTTCTCCGTTTGCTTGATTTCAACACCTTTTAAGTATAATTCATCTTCCATTTGCTGATGAAAACTGTCCAATTTTTGCAGTTCCTTGGTCGTATTTTCCAATAGGTACATTTGGTATTCTGTTTTTTCTATTAAACTTTGACCACCAATCAAAATTTTCTTCTGAATGGTACCGATACTTTTTAACAATTCTCGTTTTTGATATTCTATATTTAATAAATCCTCTTCAAATAACTTTGTCTTACTTTTTGACATTAATTTTCTTTTTTCTCGAAGGTTTTTCTGCTGATTTAACTCTAATTGATCTAACTGATTTTGTAATTCATTTATTTTAATCTCAAACTGTTCTAAAACACTGTTTTTTTCTGTGTTTACAGACACAGAGTTTTGAATATGTTTCACCCTATCAGCATACATCAATGTACAAACACTTTCGTCGTGATCTATTTCAGTAGGACTTATAGTAGCTATCATGCTTGTTAAAAAATTACCACCTAAAGAATCTTGCAGAAGCCTTGTCAACTTTGAGTTTCTGTATGGTATGTGAGTTTTCTTCTTATCCACTAGTGCTGATATTACATTACCTAATACTGAAAGAGATAGATTTATCTTTCCAGCTTCTTTCAGCCTTTCTCCGCAAGCCATGGATTTTGCTATTCTTTCAGAACCTGCTAAATCTACTAAATTTAGCTTTCCAAATTTTGTTTCATTGTTCTCCTTGTTTCTAGATTCTAAATGAATTGTAAATATTGCGTGAGATCGGGAAGATAAATCGTTTAACTTTGTAGATCCAACTGCTCTATTTTTGTTACCTCTAGCTAACAGATCAGTCACTGATTCAATTGAGTCTACAGAAAAACCTAGTAGATCTTTAATATATACACCTACATCTGGTCGTTCTCTAATTTGCAACTTTTTATTAGAAATTTCTGATAACAGATCTCTTACTTCTTCATTATAAATTTCCAAATAAGTTACAGTTACTAAATATGATAACTTATGGTCTGAAGCAGATATCTCCGTAAAGATATGGGAAAAAATATTTGGAATGATTCCACTTGTTTCTTCTTTAGATGGGTTTCCTATCATAGTATATGTTTTTCCAGTGCCTGATTGACCATAAGCGAAAATAGTACCATTGTATCCCTTTAAAACTTGCTCCACTATCGGTAAGGCCACTTTTGTATAAATATCCACTTGTGACGAACTTCCGGTAAATATTTTTGAAAACGTAAACGTTTTTTCATTGGATAAATCTGGTTTTGTTATGGTTAAAGTGTTTTCAGATGGTATTTGGACCACATTTCTTATACTTGAACTTAATTCGAGAACGTTAAATGGCCTTAGTCTGACGAATACACGGATGTTTTCTATTTTTAAATTATTTTCTTGTTTCTTGGTTTCTGCTTTCATTTGTAAATTGTTAATATAAAGATGTATAAAAATTATAAAACTAAAATGTTTTGACAAATATTTGTCATTTATTAAGGTTAGGTTGACCTGCTGATCGATTTTTTCATTGCTTGTTGCTCGGCTTTGTAATAATTACCTTTAGGTAATGTGATGTTTTTTAAATTTTTATTATTTTTAAATGTTTTTAAATAAAAATTGTTAAAAATATCTAATCAATTTAAAAAATTGTAGCCCCTAACTCATAAAAAATAGGCTTGTTTATAAAGTGCAGTTTTCTTACAAGAAAAAAAAAACTTGAACTTGATAGAAGCAACTATCTATAGGTGTCATTTCCTTCACGAAAAGTGTACTTAACTGATAAAAAAATCTAAAAACTGTTCTGATTTATAAAAAGTGAACCATTTTTAAGTTAAGGTCATTAAAAATATTTTAAAAAGTACTAACCATTTAACTTTTTTACCAGGAAAATTCTTTATTTTCTCTAACAAAAATAGTTTAATCAGGGTCCTTAAAATGCTACCTATCCTAGGAAAACACGTGCGTTTAACATTCTGTTAAAAAAAGAATAGACATAGAAACAATAAAAAATATCTACTAAAATTTACTGCGACCTTTTTTGACCTTTTTGCGTGACGACCGTTCCATCCATCGTCAATAGAATCTTAAAACTTGAAATATTGATTCTGGACATGATTCTAGAGCTTTATTTAAGCCGGGTAAATTGAAATGTTCGAGATGCTTTTTTACGAGTTTATTAATATATATGGAGTACCTAATCCAAATAATATTTTCGTAGAAATTTTATACAAAAATGAAAAACAAAAATAATTTATAATTATTGTGAAAAAAAACATTTTTTCTTTGTTAACAATTTCATCATTATTATACAGTAGCTTCCTCTAATAAACTACACTGCCGGACTTTAAATTTTGGCCACTTTTTAGGTTCAATTCAAATATTTCGAAAACTAATTAATGGATTTGACTGATTCTTTTTTGTTTTAAAGCTTAAACCTTCCATACTTTTATTTGTATTAGAAATGATTAAAAAAACAATTTTTTTCGTATTAACAGCAACAAATAATGTAAAACAATGTTTTTTTGCCCCATCTTCTAGGACTTGCATGGTACGCCACTGCAACTGTTTATAAAATTGTTAAAGTCTTTTCTTATGGCCGCAGTTTTAATTTAATTTTTTTTTCGTATTAACAGCAACAAATAATGTAAAACTATGTTTTTTGCCCCATCTCCTAGGACTTGCATGGTACGCCACTGCAACTGTTATAAAATTGTTAGTTAAAGTCTTTCTTATTGCCAGTTATCGGCGAATTTCCAGTGCTCTCATAGGCGCCGCGTCGATTCTATCGTTGACGCGAGGTTTTAAATATTTACATTATTATTTTCTTCGAAAAACACCTATATATTTACATATTTATAGTTAATATGTATATTCAATATTGTTGTGTGTAACAAATTTGTCGTCAAATGTTTCGATTTAGTGACCTTTATAAAAATTTCCCTCATAATTCGGCAAAATTATTCCGTAAGCCTATGTTTCTGTGTTTATTTTCAACGTTGATGAGTCATAACTGAATTTATTCGATTAATGCTTATTGCCGCAGTTTTAATGAATATTTTCTTTTTTATGTTTTTATATTTTTACTTCTGGTTTAGGAGATATCGGGATTTTCCTGAAAGTTGTCATTTTTTCAGTTAAAAGTACTAAATCAGCAGACTTTTTGTTGTATAATTTATTTAAAGCTCATATCTTTTACTTCTTCTTCTACAGTTTCTTTTATCCCGTAGCACTTTCTATTACCGTTCGACGGAAGCTAAGCAGAGATTTCGGAGTGACCGGATGGAGTGACCCTATTTTTTCTTCTAAAGTTGATCAAACCCAATTTATGCTTTGATAAACTTGATTAGAAGAAAAACGTAACCCGGTTAAGCTTCAAAT
>OY294047.1:26407449-26449784 GCA_958510825.1 Brachypterus glaber
GATACTGATATTGTACCAGAGACTTCTGAAAGTGGTAGATTTCTGGGTCTTAACATTAACGCCAAACTTACATGGACTAAACATGGCGATGATCTAGCTAAGAAACTTTGCTCAAATATTTACCTACTTCGTAATTTGTCTAATTACCTTTCAACTCAAATATTACGAACAGCGCACTTATCACTATTCCAATCCACTATGACCTACGGCCTCATGGCTTGGGGCACTCATGTATCAGGGATCGTATTTTTAAACTACAAAGACGAGCCATTCGGATATTAGCTTGGGTTGGTTACAGTGATAATTGTAAAAATTGCTTTATCTTTTTAAATATTTTAACTCTACCTTGCATTTATATATTAGATAACAAATCAAATCAAATCAAATCATTTATTGACCAAGTTATATATATATATATATATATTTTCTGTCATATACACGCCCAAATCGTATAATTGACGTCAATCAGACACCCAAATTTACGTTGTGGCGCCCGACTTTGGGCGTCAGTCCGTTTAATGCGCGCAATCGACTTCTCTGGATGGTTAGAGTGTAGTACAGGTCCTAACAAAAAATATTTTTTGGCGTCACTTTGATAGGTGTTTATCTAGCTAGATACAAAAGGGGTTCGTTCAAGTGGCCACCAGGTGGCGCTGTTGCAGCAAATGTATAATACACTTTACATAATACACGTTAAACTCACACCCAGTGTATCTACACCGTTGTGACGCCCAAAATGTATAATACACGTCAAAGAGACGCCCAAAAACTGGCAACAATGTATTTAAAAATCATTTTGGCGAGAATAGCCAAATGTCATATTCAAAGACGTATTTCTATGACTTACGTACCATTAAAATAATTATTAATAGGAATGGTAATGTATACATTATGAAGATATATTTGTGTTTTATTTTAAAGTATGCATAGCTTAATGTAAATGAGAATATAAGAAAATACATTTGGTAAGTATATTTAAGAACATAACCTCAAATATATTTTTTTTATATTTTATTATATGGGATTACCACCAATAAAATTCTGTTTTCAGCCGTGAAGTAAGATCTATATGGACCAATACTGGTTTTAAAACAATGGCCGTTTTTCATTGTTCAGCAAGTTTCCAAAATAAAAATACTTGCAAAATTTCTATATTTTAATAAAATGGGGAACGAAAAAGTAAGTAAAATATTAAATATATGAATTCATATCGGAAAGGATATATTTATCTTAAAGTATTGCTTAGGTATAGCTATTTGAATAAAATTATAATTTTAGATTTGGTATCATTACGTAATGGGACAATTCTTTAACAAAGTGGGTAAAAAAGAAAGGGGTGTTAACTTAGCCTTATACGCGTATGGGGGGTGATGGGGAGACGAGGGGGAATGTAAAATTTATTGTAAAATTTTATTATCATTAAATGAGTATGTAACCTAATTTTAGTTTTAAATAATCTTGTGTGGGTAAAAATATTTTTTAATTTTAGGGTTGAGGGTAGGTATTATATAAAATTGTACTGTCAGCCAAGTTAAGCATTGTACCAAATTTTAGCTTTCTAAGTATATTCTAAGGGGAAAGTCTAATTTGAGGATTACACCCAAAATAATTTAAAAAAATTATTATTCGGTAAATATTAAATCAATTAAGTGAGGTCACTCAGGGTAGGTGCGGTCACATGTGCTCTACTGAATAGAATACTTTGAGTCAAATACCGCCTCCAGTTCCGCCCCCACACCCAACAAATATTGCAAATATGGGACTATTTGGTGCGGTCACTTAGGGTAGGTGCGGTCACTCGTCCTCTTCACGACAAAGTTGTTTTGGTTGTTGCAACGCCCCCACTGCTGCCCCCAGAAACAATAAACGTGATAAAAATTGCAAATATGGGGCAATTTCGTGCGGTCACTCAGAGTAGGTGCGGTTACTCGTCCTCTTCAGGACAAATAGGTTTTTCATCTTGTACCGCCCCCAGAAACAATAAACGTCATAAAAATTCAAATATGGGGCAATTTCGTGCGGTCACTCAGGGTGGGTGCAGTCGCTCGTCCTCTTCACGACAAAGTGGTTTAGGTTTTGTTACGCCCTCAATGCCCCTCCAGAAACAATAAACGTGATAAAAAATGAAAATATGGGGCAATTTCGTACGGTCACTCAGGGTGGGTGGGGTCAATCGTCCTCTTCACGACAAAGAGGTTTAGGTTGTTGTAACGCCCTCAATACCGCCCCTAGAAACAATAGGCGTGATAAAAAATGCAAATATGGGGCAATTTCGTGCGGTCACTCCGCCCCCAAGGCCGCCCCCAGAAACAATAAACGTAATGAAAAAGCAAGTATGGGGCAATTTTTTGCGGTGACTCAGGGTAGGTGCGGTCACTCTTCCTCTTCAGTACAAAGTGGTTTTGGTTATTTTACCGCCCCCAATGCCGCCCCCAGAAACAATAAACGTGATAAAAAATGGAAATATGGGGCAATTTCGTGCGGTAACTCAGGATGGGTGCGGTCACTCGTCCTCTTTACGACAAAGTGGTTTAGGTTTTGTAACGCCCTCAATGCCGCCCCCAGAAACAATAAACGTGATAAAAAATACAAATATGGGGCAATTTGGTGCGGTCACTCAGGGTAGGTGCGGTCACTCGTCCTCTTAAAGACAAAGTGGTTTTGGTTATTTTACCGCCCCCAATGCCGCCCCCAGAAACAATAAACGTAATAAAAAATGCAAATATGGGGCAATTTCGTGCGGTCACTCAAAGTAGGTGCGGTCACTTGTCCTCTTCCCGACAAATTCATTTCGGATGTTGTACCGCCCCCAGACACAATAAACGTGATAAAAAATGCAAATATGGGGCAATTTCGTGCGATCACTCAGAGTAGGTGCGGTCACTCGTCCTCGTCAGGACAAATTTGTTTTGGATATTGTATCGCCCCCAATGCCTCCCCCAGACACAATAAACGTGATAAAAATGCAAATATGGGGCAATTTTGTGCGGTCACTTACGGTCTCGTCTTCTTCATGAAAAAGTGGTTTTGGTTATTGTACCGCGCCCAATTCCGTCCCCAGAAACAATAAACGTGATAAAAAATGCAAATATGGGGCAATTTGGTGCGGTCACACAAGGTAGATGCGGTCACTAGTCCTCTTCAAGACAAAGTGGCTTTGGTTATTTTACTGCCCCCAATGCCGCCCCCAGAAACAATAAACCTGATAAAAAATGCAAATATGGGGCAATTTTGTGCGGTCACTCAGGGTGGGTGCGGTCACTCATCCTCTTTAAGACAAAGTGGTTTAGGTTGTTGTAACGCTCTCAATGCCGCCCCCAAAAACAATAAACGTGATAAAAATGCAAATATAGGGCAATTTCGTGCGGTCACTCAGAGTAGGTGCGGTCACTCGTCCTCTTCAGGAAAAATTGGTTTTGGATGTTGTATCTTCCCCAATGCCGCCCCCAGATATAATAAATGTGATAAAAAATGCAAATATGGGGCAATTTTGTGCGGTCACTTAGTGCAGTTACGGTCACTCGTCTTCTTCACGAAAAAGTGGTTTTGGTTATTGTACCGCCCCCAATGCCGTCCCCAGAAACAATAAACGTGATAAAAAATGCAAATATGGGGCAATTTGGTACGGTCACTCAGGGTAGGTGCGGTCACTCGTCCTCTTCAAGACAAAGTGGCTTTGGTTATTTTACCGCCCCCAATGCCGCCCCCAGAAACAATAAGCGTTAAAAAAATGCAAATATGGGGCGGTCACTCAGGGTGGGTGCGGTCACTCATCCTCTTTAAGACAAAGTGGTTTAGGTTGTTGTAACGCTCTTAATGCCGCCCCCAAAAACAATAAACTTGATAAAAATGCAAATAGGGGGCAATTTCGTGCGGTCACTCAGGATAGGTGCGGTCACTGGTCCTCTTTAGCAAAAAGTAATTTTCGATGTTGTACCGCCCCCAATTTCGCCCCAGAGACAATAAACGTGATAAAAAATGCAAATATGGGTCAATTTTGTTCGATCAGTTAGGGTAGGAGCCGTCACTCGTCCTCTTCACGACAAAGTGGTGTTGGTTGTTATACCGCCCCCAATGCTGCCTCCAGAAACAATTAACATGATAACATGAATTGGGGGCGGTACAACATCCAAAATTACTTTGTGCTAAAGAGGACCAGTGACCACACCTACCCTGAGTGACCGCACGAAATAGCCCCATATGTGCATTTTTTATCAGGTTTATTGTTTTTGGGGGCGGCATTGAGGGCGTTACAACAACCTAAACCACTTTGTCTTGAAAAGGATAAGTGACCGCACCCACCCTGAGTGACCGCACCAAATTACCCCATATATGCATTTTTAATCACATTGTTTCTGGGGGCGACATTGGGGGCGGTACAATAACCAAAACCACTTATACGTGAAGAAGACGATTGACCGCAACTACCCTAAGTGACCGCGCAAAATTGCCCCATATCTGCATTTTTTATCACGTGTATTGTATCTGGGGGCGGCATTGAGGGCGTTACAACAACCTAAACCACTTTGTCGTGAAGAGGATGAGTGAGCGCACCCACCCTGAGTGACCGTACGAATTTTCCCCATATTTTCTATTTTTATCACGTTTTTTTTTCTAGGGGCGGCATTGGGGGCGTTACAATTACCAAAACCACTTTGTCTTGAAGAGGACGAGTGACCACACCTACCCTGAGTGACCGCACCAAATTGCCGCATATTTGCATTTTTTATCACGTTTATTGTTTCTGGGGGCGGCATGGGGGGCGGTACAACATCCAAAACCAATATGTCCTGAAGAGGACGAGTGACCGCACCTACCCGGAGTCACCGCACAAAATTGCCCCATACTTGCATTTTTATCACGTTTATTGTTTCTGGGGACGGCATTGGGGGCGATACAATAACCAAAACCACTTTGTCGTGAAGAGGATGAGTGAACACACCTACCCTGAGTGACCGCACCAAATAGTCCCATATTTGCAAAATTTGTTGGGTGTAAGGGCGGCGCTGAGGGCGGTATTTTGACTCAAAGTATTCTATTCAGTAGAGCACATGTGACCGCACCTACCCTGAGTGACCGCACGAAATTGCCCCATATGTGCATTTTTTATCAGGTTTATTGTTTTTGGGGGCGGCATTGAGGGCGTTACAACAACCTAAACCACTTTGTCTTGAAAAGGATAAGTGACCGCACCCACCCTGAGTGACCGCACCAAATTACCCCATATATGCATTTTTAATCACATTGTTTCTGGGGGCGACATTGGGGGCGGTACAATAACCAAAACCACATACGTGAAGAAGACGAGTGACCGCAACTACCCTAAGTGACCGCGCAAAATTGCCCCATATTTGCATTTTTTATCACGTTTATTGTATCTGGGGGCGGCATTGAGGGCGTTACAACAACCTAAACCACTTTGTCGTGAAGAGGATGAGTTGATGCACCCACCCTGAGTGACCGTACGAAATTTCCCCATATTTGCATTTTCTATCACGTTTTTTTTTTCTAGGGGCTGCATTGGGGGCGTTACAATTACCAAAACCACTTTGTCTTGAAGAGGACGAGTGACCTCACCTACCCTGAGTGACCGCACCAAATTGCCCCATTATTGCATTTTTTATCACCTGTATTGTTTCTGGGGGCGGCATTGGCGGCGGTACAACATCCAAAACCAATATGTCCTGAAGAGGACGAGTGACCGCACCTACCCGGAATCACCGCACAAAATTGCCCCATCCTTGCATTTTTTATCACGTTTATTGTTTCTGGGGGCGGCAGTGGGTGCGGTGCAACAACCAAAACCACTTTGTCGTGAAGAGGATGAGTGACCACTCCTACCCTGAGTGACTGCACCAAATAGTCCCATATTTGCAAAATTTGTTGGGTGTGAGGGCGGCGCTGGGGGCGGTATTTTGACTCAAAGTATTCTATTCAGTAGAGCACATGTGACCGCACCTACCCTGAGTGACCGCACTCAATTGATTTGATATTCACCGAATAATAATTTTTTTAAATTATTTTGAGTGTGATCATCAAATTAGGTAGACCCTATTCTAAGTGGGTGAAAGAGGGAGGGGTGTTAACTTAGACTTATACGCGTACGGGGGGTGATGGGGAGACGAGGGGGAATGTAAAATTTATAGTAAAATTTTATTATCACTAGGTGAGTATGCAACCTAATTTTAGTTTTAAATTATCTTGTGGGGGTAAAAAATGGATTTTTGAAATTTTAGGGGTGCGGGGTTGGGGGGTAAGTTTTATACAAAATTGTAATGTTAGCCGAGTTAAGCACGTTTAGCAAATTTTACCCTTCTAGGTAGTTTCTAAGTGGTCAAAAAAGCCTTTGGCAGATTTGCAATAAACAAATAAATAAATAAACAAACATTGCAAGTTAAATAACAGGTTGTAAAAGCACTAACAGTTACTTTCAGCAACCTCTAAAACTCCAATATACAAAACGGCGCAGGACTCATTCTTATCTTCGAGCTGAGCGTGATGCTTATTTTCCAATGTCATTTATGAGCGTTGGGTGAAAGATACACAAAGACCTAATAAGACAATTTTATGTAGAATTTAATGGAGAATATAATTTGTCCTTTAACATTTTCTCGTCGGAGTAACGGTTTACGAGATAAACGCAAAAAAGCGCCAGGAAGTCACGTTTGGGGGTGGTTTTTTCAGCAAAAGGGGATGAAGCTCCCCCCGGGAAGGTGGGAACTCTTCGGATCTGTATTTGGGTTCCTACTGGGAGTTCACAACCAAAATTTCAAAACTTTATAAATTATTTCTTCTATTCGTGGTTTTTTCGTCTAAATTGCTTCGACTAATAGGTATCCACTAAAAATGTCCTACCTCAATATCACGATCTCAAATTAAAATTTAATATAAATTAGCTAAGTTGATCTGGCAACACTGTTCTCTCATACATACACTTTGGGTGTGTAATTAGCATAAGTTATCGTGGTGTGACAATAGCACATTTTATCATATACAGATGGGAGTGACAAGTACGTCAATTATACTGGGCGTCACTTTGACATTAAACATCTATATATATATATATATATATATATAAAATACATTTTTGGCAAGTCATCATTGTTGGAATAATGACCTTGTTCAGGTTTTATATTGTTTAAAATATGATTACTACCTTTTTGATTATTGAAGTTGTCAGTTTGTTTTAAAATAAAGAGTAGAAGTTCACCTTATAAATTAAAACCTTTTTTATTCAAAGTTTCAATAGGTTATGGGCCCAGCACCTTGTAGGAATTAATTTGGATAAATATTGGATGAATTAAAGTGTTATACTTAAAATTTGGACAAAAATTGATAAATTTTTTCAAAAACTGCCTGTTAAAAGTCAAAAAAAAAATTTTTTTCTGACAAGATAAAATTCAGCACTATAATGGACAAATTTCCATGTTTTGAAAAACTACATGGTAAATCAAATTTCTATTCATGGAGAACAATGGTTCTGGCTTATATGGACATTAATAACCTTTCAAAATTACTTACAAAGGAAGAAAAAGATCCTGCAAGCTCACCTGTTCCAGAAGACTCCGATGCTGTTTTAAGGGCGGAATATTTAAAAAAATGCGAAAACTATAGATATAGACTTGCATTAGCAAAAGCATTTATTTTATTTAATGTTGATTCAGATATTGTAACACAAATAACATGTTACTCTGAAGTAACTCAAATGTGGCAAGCAATCAACAATCTATTTGATAAAAAAAGTGAGTACACTTTACATGCTTTAGTAAAATCGTTGGTTGGAATAAAATGTGAATCCAAGTATACTATCCCTGAACACATATCTAAATATAATGAACTATGGTCGAGATTGGCTGAAAGAACTACTTCCAAAGAAGATGATGCAGATTCGCTTGAAGCCGCTTTTAGACCTTTAGCAATGTCCATGAAAGCGAAAGCCTCATTATTTTTAACCACGCTGCCAGATGAATTAGATAACATAGTGGATAATTTAAAAACAAAACAACATTTAACTTATGATGATGTATGTTTAAGATTATTGGAACTTTCCATTACAAATTCAACAATCGAAGATGAAAAAGCATATTTTGTTAAAAAACAGAAATACAAAAAAACTTTGGAGTGTACCTACTGCAAAGAGAACAAAAAATGGTACAAGGGACACACCGTAGATTTTTGCAGAAACAAACAAAATCAAAAACAAGAAACTGCAAATATAGTGTGTGCTTCCGATTCGGAAGACGAAAATTTTGCCTATACGGCTACAAAAAATGACTATAAGAGCTCAAAATGGATTTTTGATACGGGAGCTACGTCTCATATGACGGGAAATAAAAATTGCCTCCAAAATCTTAGAGAATTTCATAGCTACATACGTCTTGGAAATAATCAAAAAATTGCTGTTACGTACATTGGTGATGTTAAATTAAAAGCTTTAAAACCAAATGGAGACACGTTAAATTTGACCTTGTACGATGTACTATACTCACCTGATTTAAAATGTTCTTTGATCTCATGGGAAAAAGTAAAATCCAGGGGAGTAACAATGAAAGGTAACAAAAAAGAAATTACTTTATGGCATAATCAAAAAATAGTTGGTTGGATAATAACCGAAAATAAAGAACAAATTTTTCAAGAAATAAGCCAAGAAGTATGTAATATAAGTGTTGCTACATGGCATCGAAGATTAGGACATGCTCCTATAAGTTCATTTAAAGACATTCAGAATGTAGTGGCTGATCCTCATGTTTTACCTGATAAAATTTCTAATAATATAGAGTGTGAAGCTTGCGAAAAATCAAAAATTACAAGAAAGATTTCAAGAGATATTGGAAACTCATGTACGGAAATTTTGGAAAAGGTACATTCAGATGTGGTCGGTCCGTTTTCTACAAAAAGTTTAGGAGGAAAGTATTATTTTGTATCTTTCATTGATGAATATTCACGTTATACGGAAGTAGCATTTTTAACACACAAAAGTGAAGTGGAAAAAGTTACAAAGGAATATATTAAAAGAATTCAACGTCAAACTGGTAAATTGGTTAAAATTTTTAAAAGCGACAATGGCGGAGAATATAAATCAAAATCATTAGATGATTTTATGAAACAAAATGGTATTAAAACTGAATATTCTATACCCAGAGTGCATGAAACCAATGGACTGGCTGAAAGATTAAATCGTACTATAGTGACAATGTCCAGAACAAGTTTAATTGATGCAGATTTGACACTTTCTCTTTGGGCAGAAGCTGTTGCTTATGCTGTTTATACAAAAAACCGATTGCCCCATTCTTACCACAAGAAAACACCATTTGAAATGTTTTATGGAAAGAAGCCATCTATAAGCCATTTAAAACCTTTTGGTCAACAAGCACTAATACACATTTCAAAAGAAGAGCAAAAACCTGGTAGCAAGTTGCTTTCTAGAGCTAAAGAGGTTAAAATGGTTGGTTATTCTGAGAAAGTTGGTTGGTATCGTTTTTGGAATGGACAAAACAAAGTTAGTATATCCAGAGATTATAAATTTTTATCTGAAGAGGAAGGTATAACAATTTTAAAACCAATGAATACGGACATAAAAAAAAATATCAATAAAACCAATAAAGGTAAAATTAATTTTATACAGTCAATCATGCCCAATGAAGAAATTAAAATAAATGTGGATGATGCTGTAGATGATCATACAGAAATACATTTTGAGAATAATAATATTGAATCATATGACACAACCGAAGAAATGGAAGAAGGATCAAGTGAAGAAATAATTGTCGAAAATAATGAAACAATTGAAACTAATTACGAAAGAAAGCTAAGAAATCGGGAAAATATCAAGAAACCAGAACGTTTTCAACATGTTGCTTGCGTGGCAAACATTGTAGAACCACAAACTTATGGAGAAATGTTAAATAGCGACGAAAAGATTTTTTGGGAAAAGGCAATGGAGGAAGAAATATGTTCACTAAAGAGGAATAATACTTGGATCTTGGAGCCTTTACCTCCAAACAAAAATCTTGTTGGCTGCAAATGGGTTTTTAAAATAAAATCCAAACCAGATGGAACCCTTGAAAGGTACAAAGCAAGATTGGTCGCAAAAGGTTATTCTCAAAAGGAAGGAATCGATTATTTAGAAACATTTTCTCCAGTGGTACGCTATGACTCTATTAGACTACTTTTTGCACTGTCTGTAGCTAAGGACATGGTTTTTCGGCAATTTGATATAAAGACCGCATTTCTCAATGGAGATCTGCATGAAGAAATATATATGGAGCAACCAAAAGGCTTTGAATGTAAAGAAAACCCTTCTTTTGTTTGTAAGTTACAAAAAAGTCTTTATGGTTTAAAGCAGTCGCCAAAATGTTGGAACCAAAAATTTGTAAAATTTCTAAAAGAGCATTCTTTTAAACAATTGGAATCTGATAAATGCGTTTTTTACACGAAAGATGAAGAAGAGGTATTTTTAGCTTTATATGTTGACGATGGCTTACTAATGTGCAAATCAACATATATCCTAACAAAATTTCTGAAACAATTTGAATCATGCTTTGAAATAACCGTTGCAAGTTCAAATTATTTTGTTGGAATTGAAATCAAACAGAATTTTAACGGAAAAGAATTGTTCATAAGCCAAGAAGGTTATATTTTGCGTATTTTGGATAAATTTAATATGACTCAATGCAAGTCAAGTATAGTTCCTGCTACACCTAAAATAATATTACAAGTTAACGAAAATTTAAATGATCAGGAACGTGATGAAATGAAAAACATTCCATACAGAGAAGCTGTAGGTTGTTTGATGTTCTTAGCAGTTGTGACAAGGCCAGACATTATGTACGCAGTAAGTCAAGTGAGCAAGTTTTTAAATAACCCTAATCAAGAGCACTGGATGGCTGTTAAGAAAATATTTCGCTATCTTAAGGGTACTCAAAATTATGGAATTTTATATAGAGGGAACTTGAATGAATTTGAAACTTATTCAGATTCTGATTTTGCTGGGGATCTTGAAACTCGACAGTCTACAAGTGGATATGTAACTGTAATGAACGGTGGTCCTATAACTTGGTCTTCTAAAAGACAGAAATGTGTGGCCAGATCAACAACAGAGGCGGAATATATTGCAGCATCAGATCAAGTCAAGAAACCATATGGCTAAGAACATTTCTTCATGAATTAAATATAACTCTTAAGAAGTCGACTTTGTATATTGATAATCAAAGTACAATTTGATTAGTCAAGAATACCGAACATCACAAGCGGACGAAGCATATTGATATAAAATATCATTACATCAGGGAGCAAGTAGAAAAAGAATATATTTGTGTTTGCTATATTCCATCAAATAACCAGTTGGCAGATTTCTTAACGAAACCGCTTCCAAAAGAGACTTTTATTAAGAATAGGATTTTATTAAATATAAAACCTAAACAAAGCGGGGAAGTGTTGGAATAATGACCTTGTTCAGGTTTTATATTGTTTAAAATATGATTACTACCTTTTTGATTATTGAAGTTGTCAGTTTGTTTTAAAATAAAGAGTAGAAGTTCACCTTATAAATTAAAACCTTTTTTATTCAAAGTTTCAATAATCATAACTTAGTATATGTTAAAACAAACTTTCATGATTATAGGACACATGCATTAACTTTCGATAATAATACACGTAATGGATTAAATATTCGTCCTAAATTTATCAGACTAAGTCGAAACCAATCAGGAATTAACTACTATGCCATAAAGTTTTATAATGTGCTTCTCTTAAGAATGAGAGAATTAGAATTAAAAATATTTAAGAGAACATTTAAAAGTTATCTTTTATCTAAAGCATTTTACAGCTTTGAAGAGTTTACATCAAATAATTTTAATGATATATAACTGAAATTTTAAATTTTATTTTTAATTACAATGTTTTTAAGTATGTTCGTTTAAGTCTATGTTCTTAACTTATGTTTATATTTATTTTTATGTATTTTTTACTGACGTGTGTAATTCATTTTTAACACAAATATATACTATTGACTATTGACTACAAAAAAATCTTAAACCTACACAGCAATTAAAAAGTCATCCAATGTCTCATACTTGCAGTCGAAGAAAAAGTATAATAAAGTATAATCTACGTATGGAATAGTCATTCCGCCCTCATGAAACCGTCATTCTCAACATACTAGTTATAAAATATACTTTTCCCACGACCTAGTTAGTAGTTAGTTCTTATTTTCTACCCGATGCCATGACAGCGGTCGGAAAGTGACCGTCATTAATAAAATTAATTTAAGACAATTTTTGCGGTTTTTGGATGTACTCTGTGCGTAATATACTGTTATTATGGTTCATTTTAATACACTCATTTATAACTGTAATAGATAACTTATAAGCCACATAAAAATTAATTTTTTTTTCCGAATCCATTATTTAATTAAATTTTTGATTACATCGCTTCGTTTACCTTCATACTTTTAAAACTGTATTTTTAATTAAAATTTCTATGATGTTTTCTTTTTGATCCGACTGTGCAAATGCAAACAGTGCTTGAATATTATCTGAACTAAATTTTGCAGCAAAGAAAGCTTAAAATTATGAAAATGTATTTCTAATTAATTAACCTTTATATAATTAAGAAAAGTATAAAATAGGTACATCATTTATTTGAATTTTATTATAATATTTTTATAGCTTAGGTTTGTAGACTTTGTAAAACAATTTTACTATTTTTTTTTATTCACAGTAAAAGAGTCTTGGGGATTTTAATTTTTTTCATGATTGGTAACAAAAAAAAATAAATAACACTGGTCGACAAATCTGAAGATTTCTCTAACTAAGATTCCAGAAATAGGTTTATACTAATTTTGGGCCGCTGAATCCAAATCCGAAGGCCGTTTGTCACCATCACCCTCAGATTTTTTTATATCATAAAAAAAATTAAAATTAGGGAAATCGATTTTGTGTAATTACAAGAAAATGCTTTGACTTATCACATTAAAATTAAGTACGGTTAATAGTGGTAATATAAGTTATTTATTGCCCTACTTACCCAAAAATACAATTTTGTTTATGTCAGAGGCGTGCGTTCTAAAGTGTTTCTGTAATATATTTCTCCAACAAAATTTATGTTTAAGAATTTTACAATTTCGATAAAAAATTATTATTTATTGATTAATTTTACGTAAAAAACATATTGGACCTTTTGATCAAAGGTCAATAGTTTTCGAGAAAAATAGGTTTAAACATATCTCTGCAAGTTCCACTAAGAAAAAAACTGCTGCCAACAAGATAATACTTTCTCCTATAGGTCTAGGTTTATTAAAATAAAAATAAAAATAAATAAATAAATTAAAAAAAAAAAAAAGATCCGAAAAAAGTGTCTTTTTTCCTTTTAACGAAAAATAAATTGAAAAAAAAAATAAAAAAAAGTTTTAACCCCATTTTACCCCCACCCAGATTTTTATCAAAAAACATATCCTAGCCACACAAAAAAAAGGTCAATAGTTTTTTTTTCCTATCTATTTTGAGGCGCTGAATCCGAATTTGAGGTCAAAATAGCACATCACCTGGAAAACTAATTGGATAAGGTGCTATTTTGACTTCAAATTCGAATCCAGCGCCTCAAAATACATAGGAAAAAAAACTATTGACCTTTTTTTTGTGTGGCTAGGATATTTTTTTTTTGATAAAAATCTGGGTGGGGTAAGGGGGTAAAATGGGGTTAAAACTTTTTTTTATTTTTTTTTTTCAATTTATTTTTCGTTAAAAGGAAAAAAGACACTTTTTCGGATTTTTTTTTTTTTTAATTTATTTATTTATTTTTATTTTTATTTTAATAAACCTAGACCTATAGGAGAAAGTATTATCTTGTTGGCCTCAGTTTTTTTCTTAGTGGAACTTGCAGAGATATGCTTAAACCTATTTTTCTCGAAAACTATTGACTTTGATCAAAAGGTCCAATATGTTTTTTACGTAAAATTAATCAATAAATAATATTTTTTTATCAAAATTGTAAAATTCTTAAACATAAATTTTGCTGGAGAAATATATTACAGAAATACTTTAGAACGCACGCCTCTGACATACACACAATTGTATTTTTGGGAAAGTAGGGGAATAAATAACGTATATTACCACTATTAACCGTACTAAATTTTAATGTGATAAGTCAAAGCATTTTCTTGTAATTACACAAAATCGATTTCCCTAATTTTAACTTTTTTTATGATGAAAAATCTGAGGGTGATGGAGACAAACGGTCTTCGGATTTGGATTCAGGGACCCAAAATTAGTATAAACCTATGTCTGGAATCTCAGTTAGAGAAATCTTCAGATTTGTCGACCAGTGTTATTTGAAATTTCTTATATTTTTGGTTTCTGTATGTAACTGTATCTTAAAATCTAAAACGCGTGTAAAATTATTTTCAAATATTAATAAATATGTATTTTTTGTGTTGTTTTGCCCATGATTTTGGGCTGCGTTTAATTTTGCACTAACATTCTTACTTTACCAGTGTTGTTTTTTTTTATAAAAGGTTTATAACGGTTATAACATTAAAACTGAAGCATAATATGTTATGTGGCGTAAAATAAAATATAATACTTCAGTTTAACAAGCACTAAGAAAAATACATATATTTATAGATATAGTTCTCCGCATGAAACAAAATCTCAGAAGAAAGGGGGAGGAACCATTCGTGTTCTCTTCTTTCCGTCAAAAGCGTTATAAGGCGTGCGTGCCTGCAACGGGCCTTCCACTTGCACATACATTCCAAACATATTTCCCTTAGCCACAGATCCGTGCGTCAAAGTATATATGTGCACACTGAGTGCACACCCAACCTAGTTATAATAATTAAACAAATTCACTCTTATTATTATTAATAACAAATTATTAATCTGAAAATATTAAATATACTTCTTTCTCTTTCTCTTTCTTTTCATCTTTCCCTTCCCTTTCCCTTACCCTTAAAATTTGCCTAGAGTTGCAGTAAAAAAATAATTAAGGTTCAATTATTTTTTTTTTGTGGTGGATTTGTTCTCTATTAATAGTACACTAAGCCAAAAAAAGCGCATTTCAAATATATTTATTCGTTTGTTTTTTATAGACTTCTAAATTATTTTTTTTTACTATATTTGCATGAAAATTTTATATTAATACTAAAGATATGGATCTGATTTTTTTAATCAACACTAACACACATGTGATATTTGTAAAAATAAAAAAAAAGTTTTAGACTGAATCCAGTAACGGAGATTTTACGGGGAGTTATTGAAAGCGGAACAACAATATTTTGAATTATTTAATGTTATTTTAATGTTTTAAAGCAAAGAGAAAAAGTTTTTTTTTTTAATTTATTATTTTGTTTTTTTTTTCATGATAAGTTTAATTTATTGTGTTGCTCTCCAAAAAATAAATAAAATATTTCAAAATTTTTTTTTCCATAACACCCGGTAAAATCTTCGTCACTATTAAATCTAAAACTTTTTTTATTTTTATAAACCGCACATTTGTGTTAGTATTGCATATAAAAATTAGAGTCGTATCTTTAGTATTTATATAAAATTTTATCAAAATATATCGAAAAAATGCGAAAAAAACTGATATTTTAAATATAGAAGCATATTAAAAACAATAGAGAATCAATCCACGACAATACAAAAATAATAAGACCTAAATTATTTTTTTACAACTATAGGCAAAAAAACCTCTGTGCGCTGTCTCAAAAAAACGAGCTGATCGAGAAAAACGGAAAAAGGTTCCTTCAACTAAAAGCTTCGCGGCAAATAAAAAAAATATCTTTTTTTGTAGAGCAGTGTAATTTGTGGTATATTTGTATATTTGTGTATAGAAATAATTACATGGTTGAAATAAATTTATTTGGATTTTTTCCAAGATGTAGATACGTCATTTACAGATTTTCTTTTAAATGATAGCTATTATACATAGCCATTTATGTAATTTTTGAGATTTTAATAAGGATTTATTTATCCCCAAGAGAGCTGCAGTTTATTAAAGATAACATTTTGAAAAATAAATAACTCAAAAAAAATTACTCAAGAACACCTGATCCAATTTCCAAATACAAAACACTTTTAAAACCAGAAATAAAATACCTTTCAAGTGAGGTATCACTTAGCTTTTACAGATGGCGCCCTTGACGGCAGAAGGTTATGACGTCATTTAAGTAAGTAAAATCAGAAGGGGGGGGGGGCTTACAATAAAAATCGATCTGTTCGAGGATTTTTTCAAAAAAAATTTATACTAGCACCCACTTTCCATTAAAAAAAATGTCCCCCATGCCCCAATGCCCACAATTTAGCTGAAAATATTAAATATATGCAACAAGATAGTTTAAGTTGTCTTATTTATGAGTTCCAAATTTTAAGTCGATATCTCAACTCGTTCAAAAGTTAAGAAGGAGGGGGTGACTTTTGAACCGCACGGTACAGTAGATATGTATGTAGAAATGTATAAATAGCTATAATAGACTATATAGCTATAAATAGCTATAATTAACGTTAGTACAAATTCATCAAAAACAATTAAAATATTTCTATCACTTATTTTCATTTTTAATAATCCAATTGTATTGGGAGCATAGCGTAGTGAACATAGCAAGCCAACTATCTTGAGTTCGAGTCTCACTGGCGCCGTTTGCCTTTTTCAGTTTATTAATAATTCAAATTTGGCGAAGTGAAACGGACACTCCCTATAAACTGGTTCTAAAGTCAGTATAAGCCGGTGGTTCCCTCTACTACTAGCCCACACAAGTCCTGGACTTAGGGGATGCCTAATTAAGAAGAATAGTACGAGGGTAAACAAACATGTAATGTAATGTATTGTATAGTGTATTAAAAAAATCTGTCAATGGTTTCGGGTAAAATTCTTTAAAAAAATAAGACATCCAGGTTAATTTAAGACATCCGATTCATTTTCCTTTTTTAATAAAAAGTCCCACAATTCTAATTTTATCTCGGTCTCAATTGACCTACTACGTTGCTGCATTGTCTGTGCCAGGGTTGTGCCACTAAATTTTCCCATTCTATCAAGTACTTGGTCTTTCTGACATCTCTAAATCCATGTTATTTATTTCTTGCGAAACTTTTGTTGTATTTACTAGGGTTTTCTTTTCACTCCAGATTTAGTGACCTTAGCGACGTGTTGCCCAGACTAAATTCAGTAGTAAGGTGAAATAAAAAATTTCATAACTTCACTTCACTTCACGTCACTGCACTGTTGTCTGAGCTATACCCAAAAATAGCAACAATTCAGCTTTTTATGCTACAGGTGTAAAAATTGGTGATGGAGGTATTTTATAATGCTAAAACCGAATATGGCGTTAAAAATTAAAAATTCAAAATGGCGCGTAAAATATGTCCTCTATAATAGTTAAATTTATAAATAAAGTTAAACTTTAAATTGGTAATGTGCTTTATTGGGTTGTTTATATTCACTTTGACAATAAGAATAAGACATATAAAATGAAGTATTAAAAATGGCGTCAATACCCAGTCCGCACATACATGGATACAACATCACAAAGAAAGATTTTTTAGGTAACAAGTGCCATATTACATGAGACGTAACATACATATGTATGCTACATAACATGCCCTATAATAGAAAGATTTTTTAAGTTGCATATGCCATATTACATAAGATGTAACATACATATGTATGATACATAACATGCAATATTGCATGTTATGTATCATATATATGGTATGAGAACATACCAGATACATAAAATGTTATGAATTCACCATATGTAGGTACAGGTTAATAATAATCAGATCGACTTAAAATTTTCAGGAATAATCAAGTTGTCCGAAAAAGATCCCTATTATTTTTGAAAGTAATCCCACCAAAAACAAAAAAGTTATGGAGGGATAAAGTTTAAAAAAAATCGAAAAAAGCTGAAAGAATATTCCTATTAACGTATTTTTTTCAAGAAAAATTACTTTTATTATAAAAATGAATTCTACAAAAACAAATAAAAAAAATTAAAAATTTTGAAAAAAAAGTTTTTTTGAAAACTTTTTTTGAAAAATTTAATTTATATTTTTTTCAATAATTTTTCGTTTTTCAAAAATCTTAAAAAAATATATATTTTTTTAATTTTTTATGATTTTTTTTTAATATTGCTTGTTTAAAACTTCAGTTTGGTTCGACTCGGATAAATCTCACAAATAAGTTAACTAAATTTACTTTTTTAAAGTTATTTTGGAAATCGACAAATTCCCATAAGCGTTGAATACTAGTATCTACATTCGTGGTATAACTAATTATGTAATATCTTGTAAAATACAGAAATCAGAGATGTGATTTCAATGGAAATAGAAATTAGAATTTTGAAGTTCCCGCCAAGCAATCTAGCCTACATCCTTTGACCAATTATTGGTCAAATTATAGTAGTAGAGTATGGCGTCATAATTAACCGTTGTGGAAATAGTGTTTTTGTGTTTGCAAAAGCTATTTTTTGAAGAGTGTTTTATGATAGGTTAGTAATAAAACTAATTATTAGTTTATTCAGTTTTATAAACTACATAATCGTAATACTTTTTTTAAAATTAACCTCAAAATAAGATTTCAAATTATAATGGATTATACTTTTTTAGTAAAATGGAATATGCAGTGGTGTCGTTTGTTGGAAATGATGACGTCAGTGACATCCCATGGGATGGATGATGCATCCCAACACAAAAAATGTTTCCCAATTAATTACAAAAAAAGGTACCTATTACCTATAAAAACGAACAGATAAAATAAATGGAGAACATTTGAAGTCATTGTGGTATGTTAATCTATATTCATGGGTAAGCCGTTTGCTGAGAATTATCAGGTTCTATGTGACAGCTTTGATGAAAAAGAGATATACTTTTTTTATTTATTTATCCTCAAGGAGTTGGGATCCCTACTGTAAAAGGCTGAGTGTACTGGAAGAAAACTAAAATTTGTTCTAAATGTATTTTGCGAGCTAAATCTCCTGCGAAATCTTGTGTACAACCCTCGCGAAATCTTGCGAAATTCCCCGAAATTTTAAATATTTAACACGTTGGCTACCATGAGAGTCTCGGTATTTTTTTACATTGGTACCACGTGTATTAGGGAACGTTCAAGTATTACGTAACGCAAATTGTACCAAAATTAATACACTTCATACCCCGGTTCTCGCGTTATTTAAGGCTGTAGAGAGTTCATATTTTGGCTACCCCCCTAATACACCCCCTATTAGGGGGGTAGCCAAAATATGAAATCTCTATAATCTATAAGTTCCCTCACCGGCTACTCTCAGTAGCATAGGTAAACATCATATTGTAACTCTTAAACTGCCGAAACAAAAGCATCCAGATTATAGGTGTGGTACACCAGAAGTACTACTTATGTCATATTTCAGTGAGACGCGGTAATATTGGTGGAAAAGTTGTAAAAAATGTTTTATTAATATCACAGCTACACAAACTAAAGTTGGATCTCCGACAGACTCTACTAGTCAAATTCTATGTATTTTGAGCCACTGAATACGAGTCGGAGTTTAAAAATTGGGTCCCATTTTCAAAATAAACTTAAAAAAACATCCTTTTTGTACTTTTTCGCTAGGTTTTTTGAGGTCTTTTTAAAAACTTTTAAATTTCGACTGCATGCAGATTCGCATTCAGAGGCTCAAAATATATAGGAATTGACAAGTCGAGTCCGTTGGAGTTCCATTTTTTTGTGTGGCGCTGTATTTATTTTATTCTTAGAGATTTTGAATGAATTATTTTTTTGTATGTAATTAACGCAAAAACGTATAATATATATACTAAGTATATTATAGTTGAAAATGTAAAATGAATTATTTAGTTTCTTTTTTAGAATTTGCGAGAAATCTTGCGAAATCCCGTAAAATATTGCAAAATCCCGCGAAATCTTGCCAAATCCCGCGAAATCTTGCCAAATCTTGGATAATGCAAAATTTGGTGTACGCGAGTTTGTATGAGATTTACCCCTCGATATTTTGCATTATTACGTTTTTTTTTTTTTTAATTTTAAATATTTTTTTTTTCAGAATATGTTTATTTTATTATACGTTTAAACAAAAAAGTACAAACAGTCACCTTTTTTAAAATATATATTATATATTATGTAGTTTTAATTTTTTGTATGTATACCTGTCAGGACAACCGAGTGTTAGTTTAAGATATATTTTTATTTTTGCAAAATAAACAAAATTAAGACTTCGACCGGACGCAGTAGATATCGACTTTAGATTTCGAATAGGTAAGTGGCACACAAATATGTATTTCATATTTGTGTATCATTTACCTATTCGAAATTGGAAGTTTATATTTGCCGTTCAACGGGGGTACGGGGGAATTTAAACATCCATGTTACATATCACCCATATAATTTTAATGTATTAAATACCTCTCATCCATATGGCAAGGGATAACTTATGATGTATTTGGTATGTTTCTGCTACATATCAAGGAGTATAAAAACGACATGGCTGATACCTCTCATCCATATTGCAAAAGTTATATAACATGTTATGTACCTGGTATGTAGCTGATATGTTACATGTTATGTACCTGATACATAATTTGAGGCGGAATTGTTAAAGTCCAAGGACTGTACATGGACTATAAAAACTACATGGCTGCAACATCACATAGAACAGTGGTTATGTACCTGCTATGTACCTGTCATGAATTTGTGCGGACTGGGTAATTTTAATTATTAATATTAAGTTTCAAATTTAAGGATTATAATCATTAAAGAAACTTACCTTTTTTATCAATTTTTAATTGTGATCAAGTACCTACATACCAAATTTCATGTTTCTACGACATCCCGTTCGAAATAAATTACATGTACAGATAGGCCATCTTGTTTTTTTTTGTTTTTTTTTTGTTTAGACTTTATCATTGGGACATACTAAATGTTAAGTTTCTACGACCTCCAGTTCGAAAGATATGACTTTGAAAAATCGGCCATCTTGTTTTTTGGTTTTGTCGATTTTTGTTTTTTTTTTATTTTAGCCCTACATACCTAACTTTAAGTTTCCAAGACTCCATTTCCAAAAATATCACTTTGAAAGGTCCGCCTTCTTGTTTTTTGGTTTTGTTGATTTTCGTTTGTTATTGTACATACCAAACTTTAAGTTTCTACGACCTCCGGACCAAAAAATGTCAGATAAATGCATAATCCATTTTTTTAATACTCAGCCGTGTATCGTTTAACTTTTTGATTTGATTTGAGGCATAACAATTGAGTGCTGAGAGTTTAAGTTGTCAGATTACAATTTTTTTCATTTATTTCAGAGAAGAATATTTAGGGTTTTTGAGGTTGCTAAAAAATTAAAATTTAAAATGGGGCATCCAATATGGCTTTTTCGAAATTTTAAAATAGCGCGCCATATAAAATTATCCTCAATTTTTAACATCGGATTTGGTTTTAACGAACTTTTTACGTAATCACTAATTCTCAGCAAACAATATAAAAAAAATTAAAATTTCGACGCCATATTGGATGCGCCATTTTAAATTTTATTTTTTTAGCAACCTCAAAAATCCTAAATATTCTTCTCTGAAATAAATGAAAAAATTGAAATCTGACAACTTAACTTCTCAGCACTCAATTGTTATGCCAGAAATAAAATTTTTTAGTAGTAGATTATGAAAGTACAAGCTTTGACAAAAAAAAATAGAAAGATCGATTCAAAATTGACCGTTTCTAAAATTTTGAAATAAAAATCTTGGAAATTCCCACTGTGCTACAATTTGGTGCAAAAAAATCAAAAAAATCATGTGGAACTTTGGGGAACTTTTAAACGGAAGTATGTCATAAGCTAAAAAACCTAAAGATCAATAAAGAAATAGCCTAAGAATTAAGTACACACATTCCTTTTTATATATACATATAACGGTAGATTATAGTGCACATAATGAGGTAATTCCACAACAAAAAGAACGAGAGGTAAAACTACAGCGTAAGAGAACATACCATTTAAAAAACGAAAATTTAAACAAACATTTTAAAATCATTTTTAAGTTTGAATCAGTCTCAGGCATTAATTACTCAATAAATTGATTTGATTTATACTTATGCTAGACATATGTTAACTATCTATAATTATAAAGGCATAGTTTTCAAAACTTAGTTTTAAGTCGCAACTAATTCCAAAAATGAGGACTTCCCAGACCATAGTTCACTGGCTGTAATACAAATCTGACCTTTTTGGTAGATTCCTCGTTGATTTTAAAAAAGTCTTCCTAGTTGATTTTAAAAAACTCTTCTTACACTTTTTTTTTAGAACGCACTGTTTCCAACATATTGTACTAATATATGAACCTAAGTCCAAAATATCAGAAACTCAAGGATACATGTTTATGCGAACTATTCAGCCTATTTTTCCATTTCCTACACTCCCTTGACACACGTATTCATTAACACTGGGTTATTTTTTTTTCTATATATAATAAATGTATTATTTTTTTTTAAACTAACGATATTCCAATATAAAACATATAAAAAGTTTATTATTAAACTTTTTACTATTACTACTATAGGGTGATTCTCTGGCAAATAGGACCCAAGGAAAACTTTGACTTCTTTGATTTGCCCTATTTTTGGCTCAAGTGTGCTATGTTTGTCCAAAAAGAACCTGATTTTTTTCCGATTTTTTTGACATTTATTTTTGGAGTTATGGCCTTTTAAAGATGACAAAAATGCCCAATTTTTCTAAAACGTATCATTTTTAAACGGCTGTATCTCTATAACGGTAAGATATAGAGACTTCAGACAAAGTTTATTTTAAAGTTTGTTAGTTGGAAGTTAGTTTGATAATAAAGTAAATTTAAGTTTGGTGATTTTGGTGATAGTCACCAAAGTAACCAAATTTTCGTGACATTTTACTCAAAATACGCCATCTTCGATTTTCTTTTTTTAAAGATATGTTAAACTTTAGACATTTTTCTAACAGTTACCCAAATTTCAAAATGGGACCGCCATATATTCGTCTTTGGTAAATTTTTAAAAATATAGTAGCAACTCAATTTTTTATTTATTGGTAATATTATGACCACAGTTTGATGTACGTTGTATGTTAACTTTACCTCAAAGTTAAACTAAAATTAACTTTTTTGCAAACGGAATTATAAGTTAATTGATTAATTTTTTTAATATAACTAGCCAAAACACCCGTTTTTCGCACGGAATTTCTAATAATTAGATTTTTATTAAAATTAGGCAAGGTATTATTTTTGCATTTTACAGAATGTTTTAGACATTCATAATATTCTATAATCTGTTTAAATAAGCAATTAATAATAACTAGCCATATTTTGTAAAGCTTACTATGTTTACTAAACATTGTTTAATGTCAAAAGAATCTAAAAAAGGCAAATTCTCATTAAGCATGCATAGCATACGTACCTATGCTATATAACCCAAAAATCAGATAAATCGAAGAAGTCTGTGTTTAAAATTGAATATTTTGTGTTTCATTTGACATGGAATGAGCCCAAACGTTTTCAGCTGGAATCGTTTTTGGTAAATGTTGAGGTCTTAGCCGAATTGTTTGAATAAGGAATCTATATTTAAAATTTGAAGTCTTTAGCTCAAAGTGTTCTCAAGTTATAGTGATCACAAATTTTCTTGGACAGACAGATATACAGATTGATCGACACACAGATTTCTATTGGTAAACTATTGTTTTTTTATATTAAACGACAAGAAAATTATTAAGGCAGTAGAAGAAAGTAAAATTTAAATTAGATTTCCCATGCGGACATTGGGTATCACAGCTAGTACATATATATATAAACTCAATTCAAGGTTTTTCAAAACATTTTATGTAAGTATCTTATTATTGCATTAAAAGAACTGATGGTAGTTTGATTAATTCTTAAAACTAAATTACCGTGCGAATGACGGGTCCCCGGCTAGTATATATGTATACCAGACGTAGTAAAATATGTTGAAGATAAATATAAAATAGTTATTAAATATATCAGCGTTTCCATTTCAAAAATACAGGGTAGTATTTCTAAACTATGCGTTAAAAAGTGGTTGGGAATGAAATTTTGACTGACATTTATATCTTTAATATTTTGCCCAAGGCAATCCCATGGTCGTCCCATTATGAATTATTTGCACATGGTTAGAGAAAGATCTACAGATTATTATATCTTTTTATTAAAAAAATCAAAGATGGCGTATTCCGAGATAATCGTCACCAAACATTGGCGACTTTGGTGACCATCACCAAAATCACTAAATTTTACATATCTTTAAAATATATTAAAACACAACAAAATGGCTTTAAAATATATATTTTTATATATCTGTATCTTTTAGCGTTACTGAGATAGAGTTGTTTAAAAACAGGCTTTTAGTGAATTTTTAAATTTTGGCCAATTTCAAAAGGCCGTAACTCCATAAATAATGTCCAAAAAAATCTGAAACTTATATAAGTTCTTATTAAGCATACGTAGAGCAAGTATACCAAAAATTATTAAAATCTAAGACGTCGATGTCGAAAATTGCCCTTTTAGGATCCTATTTGGCGTGGAATGAGCCTATACTGTAATATATTTCTAACCTTAATAAATTTTGAAACAAACTTGTGTTAAATTATACTCAATATGAATACTAATAAAATTTAGAGAAGCTCATTTTCTCTTGCGAAAAGGTAGGTATCGATAACTTTTCCAATTGCCTGAATACTAAAAGACCGTCGTTTTTTAGGATCCCATTGTAAAGTTTCAATTTCAGTTCGCCAATTTTATTGGCGTGGTTTTAGATTAAAGAAAAAAAGGTTATCTTTTTTATTGAGGACAGTTGACGTGAAAAGTATACTGTTTTATACGTTTAGGTTCAAAGCAATGCATTGCAATGTATAAAAATCTTATACAGTGCGGTCCAAAAGTCACCCCCCCCCCTTTTAACTTTTGAACGAGTTGAGATATCGACTTCAAATTTAGAACTCTTAAATAAGACAACTTAAACTATCTTTTAGCATATATTTGATATTTTCAGCTCTTAAAATGTGGGCAGGGGGGCATGGGGGACATTTTTTTAAATGGAAAGGGGGGTCGTGTGATACATCATTTTAAAGCTTATCAAATTCTCTATTTAAACTAACATTTTTAAATTTTTTAAAAATGTTTTTTAAGGTCTTGATTTTTCAATTTTTTGTGCTAAAACATTCTATTTTTTAAGTTTATTTTATAAATTTTTATTTATGTCAGCTAAAACTAGTTTAAAGTATAATTAACATTTTTTTAGGATGAAATTAGGCATTTTAAAAAAATTATTTGTTTTTTTAGAGGAATTTTGACATTAATACCCATTTTCAACCCCATTTTAAACCCCAAAAATGTTTTTTTTTTATTTAAAAATATGGAGTTAAATGGAAAATTTTATAAGCTTTAAAATGATGTATTACACGACCCCCCTTTCCATTTAAAAAAATGTGCCCCCATGCCCCCCTGTATTTTAAAAGCTGAAAGTATTAAATATATGCTAAAAGATAGTTTAAGTTGTCTTATTTAAAAGTTCCAAATTTGAAGTCAATATCTCAACTGGTTCAAAAGTTAAGAGGAGGGGGGTGACTTTTGGACAGCTCTGTATGTACCTATATTAAAATTAAAAAAAAACTTAGTTCAGTTTATTTGGTCATAACCTAAGTTATAACTTAGGTTAGATCAGGTGAATAGTAGAGTGGATCGAAATATAAAAAACTTTTCAAATTAAGATCTAATAGCAAAAAAAGTTTTAATACGTAAAAAAACAAGTTAAAACAGAAATTGCAAAAATTGATTGGTTAAGGTAGGCGTAACGAACACAAAGCTATTTTTTTTGTTGCTTAAAATGTAAAACTTTTGAGTATGATAAATTGAGAACGATTAAAGATTAAAAAATTTTAGACAAAGGTTTTCAAACTCAAAATTTCATTGATTAAAAAAAAATGATGTTGTGCAAGTGGAACAAAAAGGGAATTTTTTTTTTTTGCAATAACTTGTGTCTAGTCGTATATCAATAGAAAGGTCATTTATGATCTAAAAAATGTTTATATTAATTTTTTGTGTAAATGTTACCGTTTTGGAGATAATAAAAAAAAACTCTGTAAATATGAAAAAAGAAGCCGTGAAAATATATAAAGCTTCGCATTCTATAATATACCTACTCCTCGCAGTTGCAAGTGGCTTTTCCCTGGTGACGTTTTAAGTTAACTTAACTAAAAAGTATAGTCATGTTTCCAATTTCTTAGAGGCGCCACCTGTTATTTTTTTGTTTTTATTTTTTTATTTGGTACGTTTGACTTTTTACTGAAAAAAATACGTTTTCTTCTAATTTGACAATTTATACATTTATAAAGTTTAGCTCCCTATAACTTTTTCCTTTTGGAGGGGATTATTTCGTCGCCTTACAAGTAAAGAGCACTAAGTCCAAAAACATAGTTTTGAGATATATATAAATTTAACTTTCATTGTTGTTTTTTAATTTTTGTAAAAATTGTTTTTGGAAAAAAACTACCGCAAATCACAATCACAGGTTTGGACATAATAATGTCCCATTTGCAGTAAAATAAAGAAAAATTGAAGTAGTTTAATTCAACTAAATTTGAAAAAAGACATGGACTTAGTGCCTTTTACTTGTAGGCCCATGACGTCGGCTTACAAGTAAAGAGCACTAAGTCAATAAAATAATATAAAAAATAAGTATTTAAAGTTAAACCCTTCTATTAATAAAATAGCAAATATTTTAGCACCCGGACTACACTACTTAACTTAATTTTAGCTTGTAAAATACAAAAAAAAAAAAAACGAAAAACCTCACTACAAAAATGCACGTTTCGGCAAACAAACAAACACTAAGTCGCTTAGTGCAGAAACATTTGAAATAATCTACAAGTAAAACACACTAAGTGCACTAAGTGACTTAGTGCCTATTGCCAGATACAGATAAAATTTGAATCAAAATCAAATTGGTGCGTTATGTATAGTAGGTAACTCCCTTGGCAGTCCACCTAGAAGTTAGTTCGGTTTACCTGTACATAGATTATCAAAAATTAATTACAGTGCCATTTAAATCCCATTTTTGCAAAAAAGTGACTTGGTGCCTTTTACTTGTAAGCCGACGATTTTATTTCAAAATGTAATAAATTAGGCAGTCTTAAGGGTAAAATAAGTTTTTAGAGTAACTTCGTCCTAAAATTTTACTATTTCTATATTGATAACAGACCCACACAAAAAAAATTCAAGGATTGTTTCCGAGACCATTTTATTACTATGTATTTTGAAGTCAAAATAGCACCTCATCCAATTAGTTTTGAACAAAACCTCAAAAAAGTTATTTTAGAGTAGGAAAATAATATATTTTGAGGTTATGTCCAAAATTTACGGGAAGATGTGCTATTTTGACCTCAAATCCGGGTTTAGCGCCTCAAAATACAACACAATGGTCTCAGAAAAAGTTCCTGTTTTTTTTTTTTGTGTAGCTGCTAGCTACATGTGTGGCCAGAGAAAAAAAAGGTCAAGAACTATTTCGGAGATCATTGTATTTCTATGTATTTTAAGGCGCTGAATCCGAATTTTAGATCAAAATAACACCTTATCCGGAAATAGTAATACAATGATCTTCAAAAAAATTCTTGACCTTTAAACGAATTTTTCAAAATATCTTAAGATCGGTGCATCCTAGGACAAACAATGTTTATTATAAAAATAAAGCGGACCAAATTTTCAAAAATTTTTGTCGTCCGAATTTTTTTGTAAGACATAACTAATTCTCGGCACCGCACCATGGTCCGGGCGATAGCCAAAAATTACATTAATTAGGCTGTTTACGCTACAGGTACAAAAATTGGTGTAGGGAGGTATTTTAGAATGATAAAAATTGAATATGGCATTAAAAGTTAAAAATTAAAAAAGGCGGGTCCAATATAGCCTCTATAATAGTTAAATTTATAAATAAAGTTTGACTTTTAATTGGTAATGTGCTTTTTTGGGTTGCTTATATTCAATTTAAGAAAAAAAAAATATAAAATGGCGTATTCAAAATGGCGTCAATAATCCTTAAATTTTAAACTTTGAACTTTTTAATTTTTTTTTGTACATAAATATTTTTTTTTTTGATTATGGCTTTATCTAGTTTTTATTATTTTATCGAGTTTTAATTATTATCAATTACTTACATAACAAATTTTCTACGACCTCCCTTTCGAAAAATAATGTACATCTTGTTTTTCTGTTTTGTTAATTTTTGTTTGTCGTTACATACCAAATTTCAAGTTTCTACGACCTCCCGTACAAAAGATATGATTTTGACATTGTGCCCTTAAATACTTTTTTTTTGTTTTCAGTTTGTCATTATACCTCCACATACTAAATTTAGAGTTTTTACGACATCCCGTTCGAAAACTGTAAGATAAATGCATAGTCAATTTTTTTAATATTCAGCTGTGCATCATTTTACTTACTATTTTTTTCTTGACGAAACCAAAAAATCGACAAAAAAACACCACTGTTTAAGAAACGGCATAACTTATGCTACAATATGGTGCAAAAAAGTCTAAAAAATCCTGTGGAACTTAGGGGAACTTTTAAACGAAAATAAGCTAAAAAACCCAAAGATCAATAAAGAAATAGCCTAAGAATTAAGTACAGAAATTTCTTTTTATATATATATTATTACCGTAAATTATAGTTCATATAAGTCTACAACAAAAAGAATGGGAAGTACAACTATTGCATAAGAGAATATACCATTTACAAAATGAAAATATAAACGAAATTTGTAAAATATATTTTAAGTTTGAATCTGTCAAAAGCATAAAGTACTCAATAAATTTACTTCATATTTAACATAGTTTAACTATCCATAATTATAAAGACATAGTTTTTGAGTCTTAGTTTTAAGTCTTAAGTGGAAAAATGGGGGCTTCCCGGACCATAGTGAACCGCCTTAAACGTTACACTAAACGTTTAAAGCGTTTTATTTTCTTTTTTCTAAAGACCAATTTTGTTTATGGGTCGATTAGGCCTCTTAGAATATTTTGGGTAAAAATAAAAAAAAACTATTTATAAATAGCGACATTATCTCGAGATTCAGTAAAGCGATTTTCAGTTAAAAACCACCTGTATTAACCCTTCGGTAGGCGCTCCTCTTTTTGTAACGTGTTTAGGCGCGCGGTCTACACTTGTAGACCATTTTATTTTTTGTTTAAAAAAAACACATTTATATTTTTAAAAACCAAATATCTTATGTTATTTATTTGGTTGTATTTAAAAGTTATTTACATATTTTTTCAAATTTTATTGTTTTGATAAGTGTTAAGGGTAAAAGAAAAATGATATACAATTCTAACATATATTTTACATCTGTACGGTAATTTGTAAAAAAAATAAAAATAACTTAAAAAACTTTCTGAAACTAAAACATTTGTTTTTTACGATTATAAAATTTTACTCGAAATCATGCAATATTTTAGTAACTCATGCGCCTTGTACATGTGCTCTTTGCAATCGTAGTTATGATATTTTAAGCAATTTTTTTTTTCGATTTATTTTCCCTTCTTAGGCACATTTAGTGTCCAAAGTAATTTTTAGTTTTATAGAACAGAAAATTACCTTATTTATCAAAAACTTTACGTATGAGCTCTTTCATGCCCAAAAAGACTCGTGCCAGTCTCTTCCTATAAACCGCTATTTTTTTTGGTGGTAAAGACATATTGTATCTTTAATTTATCTTTAAACTAATAAACTAACTTTGAAAAACAATATTCACAAAAAGAAACCATAAAAACTTACACAAAATAAAAAAATGCAAAAATAAAAAAGGTAACGTGGTTAGTCGCGCGGTCTACAATTGTAGACCAGGCAGGTTTCAATATGAATAAAAACAATATTATACCCATTCAAAGTGTGAATTATTACTGATCTAATAGATTGATGCAGCTACTCGAAGGGGCGCAAGCGTAAACACTCCGTGTAAAAAGTTACCCAGCTAAAAAAAGCATGGTCTACGATCGTAGACCGCGCGCCTAACGAAGGGTTAAGCATAAAAATACCTGAAGAATGACATGTAACATGTCTTGAATAATTAACATTATTACAACATAATTATTTTTCGATTTTATACGTTAAAAACGTATAAAACGTTGCAAAGGATCAAAGAAAATAGGTCAAAATATTACATTTCATTTCAAATGTTTTTTAATAAAATGGTGATTTTCAAAAATCGCTTTACTGAATCTTGAGATAATGGGAGAATTATTTTAAAATTTGTAATTTTACAAAAATGTAAAAGAAAGCGCTAGATAGATATTTTTTTTAATTTTCACCCAAAATGTTTTAAGAAGCATGCCTAATCGACCCATAAAGAAAATTTTCGGTTTTTCGAAAAAAGAAAATAAAACCCTAAAAACCCATAGACTAAAGAAACAATTTGGTTTTCCGAAAAAAGAAAATAAAACGATAAAAATCTATAGCGTAACTTTTAAGGTGGTGCCGTGAATTATAATTATTTATAAGTCGTACAAATTTTTTTTTTTACATATTTATATACAAAAAAAAATGTTGGAAATGTTATCCTCTTTAAAGCTTTATTTTCCTATAGAACATTTTTTTCCTAGGATGCACCGATCCTGACATATTTTGAAAAATCCGTTTTTTGTAAAAAATACGTCAAAAAACTGACAGTTCCAAATCAAGTTCAAGGTCGCAAAATTAGTTTTTAATTTGCGGCCCTATACCCTACAAAATAAACACAAAATCAAAACTCCCTGAATTATTTCAAGGTAAAACTACCTGAGCTCTGGAGTATAATGTATCTCCTGATTCTGCAGGCTGGCCCGTAAGGCACTTTTGTGCGTGTGTGTTTGTTTAAAACTAAGCAATTTATTGCAAACAAATAAATTTTGTCCCTTTTGTCCCATTTATGGGACATCAACTTTTTTCAAAAAGAAAAAAAACGAATTTTGAGTTTTTAAACCTGTGTTTCAATTTTTAAGTCTTTCTCTTAAACCGTTCTCAAGTTATCGTGTTGAAAAGTTTAACCAATTTTTTTTGCGTGTTTTTTTTTTAACGTTTTACAACTTTTTTTGCTATTAGATCTTAATCCGAAAACTTTTTTGTTTTTCGACCCACTCTAACGTCTATTTTCCGCTTTGCGATGACGGGCTCTTTTCACGACATTTTCCATGACGGCTCCTAACATGTCTGGCTTAAGCTGTTGAATAGTCCTGGGCTTGTTGACATAGACCCGATCTTTCAGGCAGCCCTAAAGAAAAAAGTCTGGTGCTGTCAAATCGGGCGATCGTGACGGAAAATGAAAATGAAAAATTTTGCGAAATTATTCGCTCTTCGAAAAGCTGCCCTAAAAGCTGCATTTTGTCTCTGGCCGCATGGGCAGTTGGCCCATATTACTGCCACCATGTCTCTGGCATGTCCTCCACTGCATGGCTCACAAAATTTTCCAGCGTTGCGCGATATCGGTCGCCGTTTACCGTAACTGTATTGCCATTTTCCTAGCAGAAGTAAGGCCCGATTACCATTTCAATGTTACACAGTACCAAACCGTGACCTCAAGAGGGCGCAATTCACGTTGATTCATGACCCTAGCTGGAGCTTTACATGTTAAGAGCCGTCATGGAAAATGTCATTAAAAGAGCCCCTGCTTGTAAAGCGGAAAATGGACTTCATTTAACTTAACTTCATACATAGTTCAAAAAAAATCCATTACCTGTACTCTATATTGTAAAAGAAATAAATAAAAAAAATTGACAAACAAAAAAGTTATTTAATTTTTAAATGGTAAAGTGACTTATGGGCCACCCTGAACCTAAAAAAATAAAAAAGTTAAGGGGGGTACACACACACACAGCCACCTTCCCGAAACACCCGGTATATGTATATTGGAAAGAAAAATATATAATTTTAATTATGTAAGAAAAAAGCTTTTGATTTATGATCTTAAATACTTTTGGCTTGGTTTTGCCATATTTCTTTTGTCATTTCCACGGGTGTGCTTGATAAACTGTAGTAGTAATTACTCAACATTTTCGGACAATGGCGAGCGAAATCAAGGGCCGTTACAAAGCAGATCAAATCAAATATATTACAGGCAGTAATTTACAGTCAAGAGGGCTGAAAAGAACAGAATCTTGAGAAAAGCAACTTATTATACTATTCACAGCGCGTATCGCTAGAATAGTATTATACGGTAGTTTAGAATTTACCAAAATTGCCAAAAAACGTCCTAGATAAAAAAATCTTCAAATGTGTTTCATGAAAAAGTAAGAAACTTTGAAAATGTGCTTCCGTCCGTCTGTCCGTCCATCCGATGTCACATTTTTTGTGGACACGATAACTCAAGAACGAGTAATCCGATCGAGTGGAAATTTTCAGAAAAAATCAAGTTTGAAATCCCCCAAAAACAAAAAAGTTATTGGGGGTTAAACTTTTTTTAAAAATGAAAAAACTGTAATTTTTTTATTCAATTTTTTTTCGTTTTTCGTAAAGAAATAAAAAAAAATTATTAATTTTTGGATGACACACTCACACACATCTCTACTCACACACAACTCTACTCAAACAAATCTCTACTCATACATATCTCTACTCACACACAACTCTACTCATTGTCAATAACGTCGATTGACATTTATTTGATGGAAACTTGAATACCATGGCGAAACAAAGCACTAATTCAAATATTTTAATATTTTTTCTGTAATCAGCTTGTTTACTGCAAACAAATTTTATTTTATTTCCTACTACTATTAATAGTACTAAACTTCGTAATAAATTATGTATGCAATATACAAACTTATAAGCTAAATTACAGAAAAAAATATTAAATATTAAATTAATTTAGATTAGTGCTTTGTTCCGCCATGGTATCCTCGTTCTAATTAAATAAATCTCAAAGTCAATCGACGTTAATGACATTGAGTAGAGTTGTGTGTGTGTGTGTGTGTGTGTGAGTAGAGATATGTGTGACTAGAAATGTGTTTGAGTAGAGTTGTGTGTAAGTAGAGGTGTGTGTGTGTAGAGATGTGTGTGAGTAGAGATTCGTGTGAGTAGAGATGTGTCTGAGTAGAGATGTGGGTGAGTAGAGATGTGATGAGTAGAGATGTGGGTCACCCTTTTTACAATTTTTTAATTTTTTCGTTTTCCAAAAACAGATCTTTTAAAAAAAAAATTGTTTTATTTTGTTTTGAATAAGTATTTGGGAAAATTATACATTATAGTATATAATGGAATGCGTAGCATTACATATCTTCACGGCTTGTTTGTAAATACGTTTAAAATTATAATAAGAATAAATTTTATTAAATCAAGTAGATTTTTGTTTTATTTTTTTTTTAGATAATTTTTTTGCATAGATAGGTCAGCCCTCTTATTTTTTGGTTTTTTAAATTTTTATTTGTCAAATATATCATACCAAACTTCAAGTTTCTACTACCTCTCGTTCGAATTATATGACTTTTGCAAGTCCGCTATCTTGTTTTTATTTTGTTGATTTTTGTTTGTCATTGTACCCCTACATACCGAATTTCAAGTTTCTACGACCTCCCGTTCGAAAATCAAGAAAACAAAAAGAAACAAGTTGGCCTACCTGTCAATGTAATAACTTTTGAAAGGGGGGTTGTAGAAAGTTTTAATTGGGCATGAAGGTACTTGATAACAATTAATAAAACTATATAAAAAACAAGTATTTAAACTTAAAACCCTTCTATTGATTACGTATTATGTATAACTAACAAGTAGAAAACAAGATATACCAATTTACAAAAACGAATTTTTTAAAAGAAAGGTTTTGGAATTTGTGATTTCTTTATTTTTTGTTTACTTTTTAGTTATACATAATACGTAATCAATAGAAGGGTTTTAAGTTTAAAAACTTGTTTTTTATATAGTTTTATTTTCAAGTTTTTAGTTATAATTTATAAGAAAAGTTTTTGAAATTGTATATAATTAATATAGTAAAATTTTATTATGATGGGATGAGTACGTAACCCAATTTTTGTTTTAAATTAACTCTCGTGGATAAAAAAGGGTTTTTGATATATAAATTTTTATTAGATTATTTTATTAGGGCAGATAAGCATGTATACCAAATTTCAGCTCTCTAAGTCTATTCTAAGTGGGTGAAAAAGCATTTGGCAAATTTGAGGACAAATGAGGAGGTGACTTTCAAAACGCAGTTTTTGACAAATAACACATTTCGAGATATCAACCAAGTATTAATTTAGGAACTATAACAGCTTTTATAGTACCAATGAGCATTAGGTATTATCTATTTTAGAGAGAATAGTTAAATTACATTGGCGAATTAAATCAGTTTCACTAATTATTAAAAAAATTGCATATTAAAAAAATCAAAAACTGCGTTTTGAAAGTCAAAGCATAAAAACTGCAGCATTTAAATGAATATGAATATTATTAATATAATCTCTTGTGATATTGATTTTTTAAATATTTTTTAGGTAAGTATAGATACAAATAGTATACAGGGGCTGTCCATATATTATGTAAAACCTTTTTTTACTATTTTGGACCTCTCTGTGTAACGCTTTTTTTAATTAACTCAACACACAACATGACACTAGGGGGAGAGGTGGTCTCCCTTCAGAGTGTTACGTAACTTATAAATAGACCCATGTTGTGTGACGTCGAAAGGTCCCATTCGGTGATATGGGATTGCCTCCGTAACATCGCCTTTATGATATTAATTAAGTGGACTGCGAATAGGTATTATTGATTGAAAAGAATATTAAAGACAAAACGACAGTTCCAATAATATATATGGTAATCTTACCTTAGTTAAAGCATTCAGCACGACAGGTCATGACCGCCATTTCTTCACAGGAGACACCACATAATTGGAAACTGATGTACGCGAATTAAAGTTTGTTTGACCAGTGTAGGTATACACTACTAATTATTTAAATACATATGTGTATATGGAACTTATTTCTATAGTTTGCAGCCGTAAAATATGGTAAATTCTAACGAATACCCGCGGCGCGTGGTATATTCGTCAACGGATTTTGAGTATATTTTTATTGACACGCATCGACCGTTCTCGAGCGTCAAATTGCGACTGCCCGGAAGGCAACCTCCAAACGAACTCGCGCAGAAAAGCTAGGAGGTTTTCAGCGCGTTACTTACAAAAATACAATTAATTCAAAATAAAATATTATTTTTGAATTATAACTAAGTAAAGAAATTAAATGAAATTATGTATAATAAAACCCAAATTAAAAATAAATACAAACACAGAAATGTGGTTGTAACATTACCGCCCACCAAAACACACAAAATTAGAGTGTTTTAACAACACATAGGTAATATACATAATTTTACTAAGGGCCTCTTTAGGACACCTTGAGCTGTACGGACATTTACTACTCGGATCACACCATCAGCACCTGGAAATAACTCTATTACACGACCTATCGACCAACGAAGAGGGGGCTGTAAATCGTTCTTTATCAGCACCATAGAACCAAGTTCTATCGGTTTAGAGGGTTCATTCCATTTAACTCTTTGCTGTAAAGTACATAAATATTCGGAATGATACCTGGCCCAGTAGTCCTGATGCATACGTTGAATGAGCTGCCACCTATTTAGACGATTAAGAGGCAAGTCTTGTAGATCAGGCTCTGGCGGGGCAGAGAGTGAGTTCAGGGTAAGAAAATGTCCGGGAGTCAAGACCGATAAATCATTTGGGTCAGAGCTAACTGGACAAAGAGGTCTCGAGTTCAATAAGGCTTCTATTTGAACTAAGAAGGTTGAGAATTCCTCATATGTCAGTCGTTGTAAACCAACTACTCTATAAAAATGAGTTTTTACCGACTTAACACCAGATTCAAACAGACCACCAAAATGTGGGGCTGAAGGGGGATTAAATGATCACTTTATCGATTCAGTTTCAGTGGCATGCTGCATCAACTCATCTAATTGGCGCGCGGCACCAACAAAATTTGTACCTTGATCAGAGAAAATGTGATAACAGCGTCCACGTCTAGAAATGAAACGACGAAGAGCAGCCAAAAAGGACTCAGAAGAAAGTGAGGACACCAACTCTAAGTGTATAGCTTTTGTGGTCGAGCACACGAACACACAAATCCAAGCTTTGTAAGTTTTTGCACCACGTACTCGTCCCATGCTTATATTGAATGGACCACAATAGTCCACGCCACAGCTTTGGAAAGCTTTCAACTGACTTATCCTAAAGCTCGGTAGGTCACCCATCCTAGGTTGGATAGTGTTTGGCTTAACCCTAAAGCACTTGTGACACTTTGAAACAACAGATTTTATGGCCCGCTTGGCGGATAATATCCAAAACTGTTGATTCAATAAAAACTGTAAGGTTTGAATCCCAGGATGCATATGCCTAACATGCATATCCTCGATAATGAGGTAAGTCAATCGATGAGTACGAGGTAATAATGCGGGATGTTTACTTTCAAACGGCAGATGTGCATTTTTTAGCCTACCGCCTACTCGTAAAACTCCTTGCGGGTCTATGAAAGGATTTAATTTACGTAAAGTTTTATTAACCGGCTTTTGTTGCTCGATACGTACAATATCTTCCTTGAAATATTGGTGTTGAACAATTTTAACCAAAGTCATTAAGGACACTTGTAAATAATTTGCAACTAAAGCAGTAGTAACCTTTTGATTAGGATTACGTAAATTGAAACCAAAACGAAAAATATATGAGACAACACGTATTAGACGTGATAATCTAGAATATTTGTTTAATAGGGTATCAATAAATTGATCAGTCTCTATTAAAACTAGGGATATAATCTTGGCCTCATCTGGAGACGTAACGGGTGTAAAACTATCCGTATCAAGATCCAGGGAGGTAGACAAGAATTCTGGTCCCGCCCACCATTGGGTACACTGCATAAGCTCGCTGGGAAAAAGCCCACGTGAACCATGGTCAGCCACGTTGTCCGCAGACTTAACATGATACCAACAATCTGGTGGTACCAAATCTTGGATGTTTTATGAAAAGTAATGCTGTTTTTATGTCGTTAAGTGTTGCGAACAAACTTTATTAAATTACTCAATAAAACAGCAGCGCACAATTCCAAGCGGGGTATTGATAATTTCTTTAAAGTAGCAACTTTTGACTTTGCACAGATTAAGGAAACTTCAAACTTTCCATCTGGCAGAGGTTTTCGAAAGAAAATTATAGCACAATAGCCCTTCTCAGAACTGTCACAAAAGCCATGCAATTCTAAACCACTGGCGTTTTTTATATCAAGAAAACGGGAAATTTTTAAATCTGCTAACATGTGCAATTCAGATTTAAATTGTAACCACTTTGTTACCACTTCATTGGGAAGTGGCTGGTCCCAATCACAACCTAGTGACCATAAATGCTGTATTAAATGCTTGGCTACAAAGGTTATTGGACTGAGATATCCAAGTGGATCCCAAATACGCGCAATATCCGATAGGATAGAACGCTTAGTTGGTGTAGACTCTAAAGCCTTCACCCGAAAAGAGAAAAAATCTGTATGTGGAGTCCATTGAAGTCCCAAAATTTTAAGATATGAATCTTCTTCAGAATCAAATGATATATGCTGTCGATGATCGACAGGGATATCTTTCAATAAATTTGGAGAATTGCTCGCCCACTTCCTCAATTCAAACTTTCCTTTTTGTAAAAGTTCAGTTAGCTGAAGACAAAGCACCTGTGCTAGCTCTAGGTTGTCAGCCCCTGAGATAATGTCATCAACAAAGGTATCTTCTTCTAGAGCTTTTGATGCCATAGGAAAATCTTTACCCTCATCTGTTACTAACTGTTTAATAGTGCGTAATGCTAGAAAGGGAGAGGAAGTATTACCAAAAGCTACCGTTGTAAGTCGGTATTCTTTTACTGGTTGTTGGGGATGAAATCTCCAAAGCAATCGTTGATAATTTCGGTGCTTCGGATCCATAAGAATTTGCCTAAACATTTGTTTTATGTCTGCCATTATAACAATAGTATGAAGGCGAAATCTCAATAAAAGGGAAATTATATCAGTTTGTAATTTAGGTCCTGGACATAATAAATCATTAAGGGAGTAGCCCTCTGATGTTTTAGCACTGCAATCAAAAACTATGCGTACCTGGGTAGTACTACTATCCGGCCTTAGTACCGCAAAGTGCGGAACCGTATAATGCGGTGCAGTGGCCTCACATGGAGGTGCTTCTTCCATGTGCCCAGAATCTAAATATTCCTGAATAATTTTAGAATATGATATTTTTACGGATTCATCTTGCAAGCATCGTTTTTCTAAAGAGAAAAAACGCTTAAGTGCGTTTGTGCGAGAATCACCCATAAACGTAGGTTCCATTTTTTTGAATGGTAGGGCAACCATGTAACGTCCATCGTTTGTTCGTGTACATGATTCAGTATATTGTTGTTCACACCATTTTTCCTCAGGAGTTAATTTTTCCTGTTGAGGTACCTGCTCTAATTCCCAAAAGGACTTTAGATCAAAGGTTTCCATGGATGTGACAAGTGCAAAATTTGTCGGGGAGGGATAGGATATTTTCCCCATTAGTATATATCCGAAAACTGTCTCAATGGCTACCGGTTGACTCAGATCCCCTTCTACTTTATTGCTGAGCAAAATCTGAGCAAACACCTCCGCCCCCAGTAAAAGCTCCACGGCTTTTACTTTATTAAATTCGGGATCTGCTAAATTTAGCTGGCGTATGTGATGCCATTGGGTAGTATCGAGTGCGCATGCCGGCAACCGTTCAGGAAGATTCGGCAGCACAACTGCATCAATATTAAGAATAGGATTCTTAGCTTGAGTGGGCTTTATTACGCATTGAGTAATGCCCTTGGATGTTACCGGAGAATTAGGATTAATGCCCGTTATGGTCTTATGAAAAGACGAACGGTGTAATCCTAGCCGATTCAAACATCTTTCTGTTATAAATGAACAAGTAGAGCCATTATCAATTAAAGCACGTATTAATTGATAGTGCCCACGACCATCCTTTACGTGTACCATAGCAGTAGCCAATAAAATTGGCGCTGGTACTGTCGTTATGGATGTAAAAACGTTAGGATCATTAGACTCGACGCTAGAGTCATTATTTCCTACGTAGTTTTGTCCCGATGTACCGGCCGTTTGGACCGATAAGGGAGGGGTTACGTTATTTTCACCAGAATGTGATAAATTTACTTTAACTGCCTTGTTATTTGGCTTGTCAAAATGTAAAGTGGAATGATGTCGCTTTTTACATATTTTGCATAAATGAGTAGAATTGCAAAACTTAAAGTTGTGTGAATGGCTAAGACAATTGACACATAACCTATGCTGTTTAGCAATTTCATATCTCTTTTTTGGAGCTTCTGATAAAAACGACCTACACTGAGAAACATGATGATTTGACTTGCAAACAGGGCAAGATAAAATATCAGTATTTGTCACAAAAGAAGAATTTTTATATGAATCTAACTTAACATGTTTTGATACTGGCTTTTGAACATTGTTGATTGGTGCTTTTTTAGAAGATAAAGCCTCAACAGTTTCTAAAGCCTTAGCATGTGCTGTCAAAAACAGTTTTAATTCGTCAAATGTGGGAAAACCATTCTTTTTATTTTGTTCCTCAAACTTAGCACAAAGATTTTTTGGAATACGTTTGTACACCATATCTACAAGAATAAAGCTCCACTCGTTTGTTGGAAGACCCAAGGCCCCGAGTGCCGCTAAATTTTCGACAAGAGTATTCAGGAAAATAATCAAGGCTGATGATGTGTCAGAGATGTTTGGCAGTTGACATATTGCCTGCCAGTGCGTATTAGCCAATAATCGTTTATTGTCATACCTCTGACGCAGCTGATTATAAGCTACAGAGTAGTTACTTCCCGATAATTGAACACACTTAATAATGCTAAGTGGTTCCGAAGTTAATAATAAATGTAAATGAGAAAATTTTTCAATGTCTGAGAGTTGGGGATTTGTATGTATAGCAGAATCATACAAATCTATAAAAGTTTGCCAGTCTGGAAATTTTCCGCTAAAAGGTTTTAAATTCAACTTTTGAAGCTTGACATTTGAAGTCGTAGCATTTGAAGAACTTCCAAATAATTGTACATAAATACCTTGGATCTGCCAAAACATTTCATCAATCACCGTAGCAGCTTCCTTTTCTTTAGCTATATCCGTTTTTCGGATAGCATCCGTACGTCCAGGATCTGATATGACGAAAGCGAGTATGTCATCAGCCAGCTTATGCCATTGCTTATAAGTCACATCCAGCTGTTGATAACAAATTTTAAAATGTTGCTGTTTTGTGATATCTTTTTGAGCGGCCACTGCTGCCTTTTGAACTCGCTTTAGCCTATCATATTGCAACTGCCTACGGTTGTCCATAATACAATATTCGTTTAGATCCATGGCTTATAAAATTTATTTATTGAAAGGTAAAAGAAAAAAAATAAAAATTATAAAAAAATATAAACTGAATAATTTTAAGAAAATTACACAATTTTTTCTCAAATTTTATTTCTTAAATTGAATTTATTGTAGAAGAAAACCTCCAGATATAATGGCTAAAATATAACTTATACCTCAGTAATGAATTACCCTGTAAATATTTTCAACAAAATTCAAAATTCCAAATTATAATCCAAACTATGAGTTACCCTGTATATTTGCACAGAGTTTTCCAAAAAACCAAATTCAAAAAATTACAATTTAATTTTTAAGTCACCCTGTATATATTCTGACAGAATATAAAAAAAAACAAAAACAAAAACTCAAAAGTACAATTTAAGACCCTGTATATATGGACTGGATACTCAAAAAGGCAAAATTCAAAATTACAATTAAGCTTTAGGTTACCCTGTATGCATATATTTGACAGAATATTAAAAAAATTTAGATTATAATCTAAGTTCAATTCTCCTGTATGAAAATATTTTGAAATGGGCTAAATTTATTTTTAACCTATTCTTTGAAAATTACATTTTTTTATGTACCGATAGTTTTTCCAAAAAATAAAAAAGAAAATAAAATAAAAATTAAAATTTTATTTTTAAGTGTTTTCTACTATTTTTCAACCTGGTATACACTAAAGATACAGCTCAAGATTTCCCACTTGCATAACCCTGTATACATTCGAAAAGTACAAGAAAAAATACCTAGATATCCAATATAAAAAAATAAGTTTTACAAAAGTTCCTAATTTTAAGAACTCCCTGTATAATGGTAAAACTAGAATTTGGACAAGGTATCTTATTTTTGCGCGCAAAAAATATATCAAATTAGAAGGAAAAAAATCAAAATATAAAAGTAATTTTGTTTCCACCCTATATGTAACTTTACTAGCAATAGGTAAATTTTTAAATCTATTAAATAAATTTTAATTTATTTTTTTAAAGCACAGAAATATTTTTAAGAATCTTTCTACGCCCAAATAAATCACCAGTTTTAAAACAATAATTTTCAAAAGGCAAAGTTAAATAATATTTTTATTTTTATTTTAACAATAAATTGTATTTTTGCAAAATAAAATAATAATTGCGGTTTTGATTGTGTCCAAAGAAAAAGGAAAAAAACGCTTGGATACAGCTGATAATTTTTTGCCTTTTTTATAGAGCACAAAGTTTACGATTTTATCGGTTTTTAATTTTTCAACCGAAAAATCCAAAATATATTTTTAAAGCGAATTACCCTATTTGAAAATAATTTTTATTCAAAATAAGATTTTACGCGAGATTTTTTTGTTAATAAATAAGCTATCTCCGAATGCAACACTCAAATATGATATATTTATTTATAACGAATAATTTTAATGTTAATAAATAAGCTATCTTCGAATGCTAAATCCAAATATGATATTGTTATTTATAACAAATATGTAATTTTAATGGTTCTGCTAGCTTAAATCCGGTTCGAAAGGGCCATGTTGTGTGACGTCGAAAGGTCCCATTCGGTGATATGGGATTGCCTCCGTAACATCGCCTTTATGATATTAATTAAGTGGACTGCGAATAGGTATTATTGATTGAAAAGAATATTAAAGACAAAACGACAGTTCCAATAATATATATGGTAATCTTACCTTAGTTAAAGCATTCAGCACGACAGGTCATGACCGCCATTTCTTCACAGGAGACACCACATAATTGGAAACTGATGTACGCGAATTAAAGTTTGTTTGACCAGTGTAGGTATACACTACTAATTATTTAAATACATATGTGTATATGGAACTTATTTCTATAGTTTGCAGCCGTAAAATATGGTAAATTCTAACGAATACCCGCTGCGCGTGGTATATTCGTCAGCGGATTTTGAGTATATTTTTATTGACACGCATCGACCGTTCTCGAGC
>OY294047.1:26449984-26542012 GCA_958510825.1 Brachypterus glaber
AAAAGAAAAATGATATACAATTCTAACATATATTTTACATCTGTACTGTAATTTGTAAAAAAAAAATAAAAATAACTTTCTGAAACTAAAACATTTGTTTTTTTTTTAACATGTACGATTATAAAAAAATAAAAAACACCTAAATTAAAAGAAAAAAATATTATAAAATTTTACTCCAAATCATGCAATATTTTAGTAACTCATGCGCCTTGTACATGTGCTCTTTGCAATCGTAGTTATGATATTTTGAGCATTTTTTTTTCGATTTATTTTCCCTTCTTAGGCACATTTAGTGTCCAAAGTAATTTTTAGTTTTATAGAACAGAAAATTACCTTATTTATCAAAAATTTTACGTATGAGCTCTTTCATGCCCAAAAAGACTCGTGCCAGTGTCTTCCTATAACCCGCTATTTTTTTTGGTGGTAAAGACATATTGTATCTTTAATTTATCTTTAAACTAATAAACTAACTTTGAAAAACAATATTCACAAAAAGAAACCATAAAAACTTACACAAAATAAAAAAATGCAAAAATAAAAAAGGTAACGTGGTTAGTCGCGCGGTCTACAATTGTAGACCAGGCAGGTTTCAATATGAATAAAAACTATATTATACCCATTCAAAGTGTGAATTATTACTGATCTAATAGATTGATGCATAATGCACAGCTACTCGAAGGGGTGCAAGCGTAAACACTCCGTGTAAAAAGTTACCCAGCTAAAAAAAAGCATGGTCTACGATCGTAGACCGCGCGCCTAATGAAGGGTTAATCATAAAAATACCTTAAGAATGACATGTAACATGTCTTGAATAATTAACATTATTACAACATAATTATTTTTCGATTTTATACGTTAAAAACGTATAAAACGTTGCAAAGGATCAAAGAAAACAGGTCAAAATATTACATTTCATTTCAAATGTTTTTTAATAAAATGGTGATTTTCAAAAATCGCTTTACTGAATCTTGAGATAATGGGAGAATTAGATTAAAATTTGTAATTTTACAAAAATTTAAAAGAAATGTTTTATAAAGCATGCCTAATCGACCCATAAAGAAAATTTTCGGTTTTCCGAAAAAAGAAAATAAAACCCAAAAACTTATAGACTAAAGAAACAATTTGGTTTTCCACAAAAAGAAAATAAAACGATAAAAACCTATAGTGTAACTTTTAAGGTGGTGCCGTGAACTATAATTATTTATAAGTCGTACAAATTTTTTTTTTACATATTTATATACAAAAAAAAATGTTGGAAATTTTATCCTCTTTAAAGCTTTATTTTCCTATAGAACATTTTTTTCCTAGGATGCACCGATCCTGACATATTTTGAAAAATCCGTTTTTTGTAAAAAATACGTAAAAAAACTGACAGTTCCAAATCAAGTTCAAGGTCGCAAAATTAGTTTTTAATTTGCGGCCCTATACCCTACAAAATAAACACAAAATCAAAACTCCCTGAATTATTTCTAGGTAAAACTACCTGAGCTCTGGAGTATAATGTATCCCCTGATTCTGCAGGCTGGCCCATAAGGCACTTTTGTGCCTTGTGTGTTTGTTTAAAACTAAGCAATTTATTGCAAACAAATAAATTTTATCCCTTTTGTCCCATTTATGGGACATCAACTTTTTTCAAAAAAAAAAAAAACGAATTTTGAGTTTTTAAACCTGTGTTTCAATTTTTAAGTCTTTGTCTTAAACCGTTCTCAAGTTATCGTGTTGAAAAGTTGTACATTTAAGAGAAAAATAAAAGTTATTCAATGAATTTTAACCAATTTTTTTTAAACGTGTTTTTTTTTTAAGGTGTTACAACTTTTTTTGCTATTAGATCTTAATCCGAAAACTTTTTTGTTTTTCGACCCACTCTAATGTCTATTTTCCGCTTTGCGATCACGGGCCCTTTTCACGAGATTTTCCATGACGGCTCCTAACATGTCTGGCTTAAGCTGTTGAATAGTCCTGGGCTTGTTGACATAGACCCGATCTTTCAGGCAGCCCTAAAGAAAAAAGTCTGGTGATGTCAAATCGGGCGATCGTGAAGGAAAATGAAAATGAAAAATTTTGCGAAATTATTCGCTCTTCGAAAAGCTGCCTTAAAAGCTGCATTGTGGCTCTGGCCGCATGGGCAGTTGCCCCATATTACTGCCACCATGTCTCTGGCATGTCCTCCACTGCATGGCGTACAAAATTTTCCAGCTTTGCACGATATCGGTCGCCGTTTACCGTAACTGTATTGCCATTTTCCTAGCAGAAGTAAGGCCCGATTACCATTTGGAATGTTACACCTTACCAAACCGTGACCTTAAGGGGGTGCAATTCACGTTGATTCATGACCCTAGCTGGAGCCATACATGTTAAGAGCCGTCATGGAAAATGTCATGAAAAGAGCCCCTGCTTGTAAAGCGGAAATTGGACTTCATTTAAAAGACATGATATTTCATAAATAGTTAAAAAAAAACCATTTCCTGTACTCTATATTGTAAAAGAAATAAATAAAAAAAATTGACAAACAAAAAAGTTATTCAATTTTTAAATGGTAAAGTGACTTATGGGCCACCCTGTACCTAAAAAAATAAAAAGTTAAGGGGGGTACACACACACACACAGCCACCTTCCCGAAACACCCGGTATATGTATATTGGAAAGAAAAATATATTTTAATTATGTAAGAAAAAAGCTTTTGATTTATGATCTTAAATACTTTTGGCTTGGTTTTGTCATATTTCTTTTGTCATAAAGCGGAAATTGGACTTCATTTAAAAGACATGATATTTCATAAATAGTTAAAAAAAACCATTTCCTGTACTCTATATTGTAAAAGAAATAAATAAAATAATTGACAAACAAAAAAGTTATTCAATTTTTAAATGGTAAAGTGACTTATGGGCCACCCTGTACCTAAAAAAATAAAAAAGTTAAGGGGGGTACACACACACACAGCCACCTTCCCGAAACACCCGGTATATGTATATTGGAAAGAAAAATATATTTTAATTATGTAAGAAAAAAGCTTTTGATTTATGATCTTAAATACTTTTGGCTTGGTTTTGCCATATTTCTTTTGTCATTTCCACGGGTGTGCTTGATAAACTGTAGTAGTAATTACTCAACATTTTCGGACAATGGCGAGCGAAATCAAGGGCCGTTACAAAGCAGATCAAATCAAATATATTACAGGCAGTAATTTACAGTCAAGAGGGCTGAAAAGAACAGAATCTTGAGAAAAGAAACTTATTATACTATTCACAGCGCGTATCGCTAGAATAGTATTATACGGTAGTTTAGAATTTACCAAAATTGCCAAAAAACGTCCTAGATAAAAAAATTCTTGGATACAAATGTGTTTCATGAAAAAGTAAGAAACTTTGAAAATGTGCGTCCCTCCGTCTGTCTGTCCATCCGATGTCACGTTTTTTGTGGACACGATAACTCAAGAACGAGTAATCCGATCGAGTAGAAATTTTCAGGAAAAATCAAGTTCTATGAGGGGAAGATCACTATGCTTTTTGAAAATCCCCCCAAAAACAAAAAAGTTATTGGGGTTTAATTTTTTTTTAATGAAAAAACAATATTTATTTTAATTTTTTTTCGTTTTTTGTAAAGAAATAAAAAAAAATAATTATTTTTTGGTTGACACACATCTCTACTCTTCACATCTCTACCCACACATATCTCTACTCACACACATCTCTGCTCACACACAACTCTACTCATTGTCATTAACGTCGATTGATATCTATTTCATTGAAACTGGAATACCATGGCGAAACAAAGCACTAACTAAATTATTTTTCTGGTAATCAGCTTGTTTACTGCAAACAAATTTTATTTAATTTCCTATTACTATTAATAGTACTAAACTTCGTAATAAATTATGTTTCCAATATACAAACCTATAAGCTAAATTACAGAAAAAAATATTAAATTAATTTAGATTAGTGCTTTGTTCCGCCATGCTATCCTAGTTCTAATTAAATAAATCTCAAAGTCAATCGACATTAATGGCAGTGAGTAGAGATATGTGTGACTAGAAATGTGTTTAAGTAGAGTTGTGTGTGAGTAGAGATGTGTGTGAGTAGAGATTCGTGTGAGTAGAGATGTGTTTGAGTAGAGATGTGATGAGTAGAGATGTGGATAACCCTTTTTTACAATTTTTTAATTTTTTCGATTTTCAAAAACAGATCTTTAAAAAAAAATTGTAATTTTTTTAAATTTGTTTTGAATGAGTATTTGGGAAAATTAAACATTATAGTATATAATGGAATGCGTAGCATTATATATGTTCACGGCTTGTTTGTAAATACGTTTAAAATTATAATAAAAATAAATTTTATTAAATCAAGTAGGTAAAGACCCATTTTAAGTTTGTTATTCTAACAATTCTGTTTTTTCAGATAGATTTTTTGTTTTTAGTTTTTTGTTTTGTTGATTTTTGTTTGTCATTGTACCCCCTACATACCGAATTTCAAGTTTCTATGACCTCCCGTTCGAAAATCAAGAAAACAAAAAGAAACAAGTAGGCCTACCTGTCAATGTAATAACTTTTGATAGGGGGGTTGTAGAAAGTTTGAATTGGACATGAAGGTACTTGATAACAATTAAAAATAGATAAATTGATAAAATTTAAATAAACCCGTAATTAAAAACAACAAAAAAAATAAAATATAAAAAAAATTAAAAAAACTATCTGAAAAATAAGAATTGTTAAAATAATAAGCTGAAAAACAACCAAATTAAAAAAATTATATATATATATTATTTATTTATTTATTTATTTATTTATTTATTTATTTATTTATTTATGTATTTATTTATTTATTTATTTATTTATTTATTTATTTATTTATTTATTTATTTATTTATTTATTTATTTATTTATTTATTTATTTATTTATTTATTTATTTATTTATTTATTTATTTATTTATTTATTTATTTATTTATTTATTTATTTATTTATTTATTTATTTATTTATTTATTTATTTATTTATTTATTTATTTATTTATTTATTTATTTATTTATTTATTTATTTATTTATTTATTTATTTATTTATTTATTTATTTATTTATTTATTTATTCATTATTATTTATTAATTTACAAGCGATGCTGAAGAGGTTGAAAAAATATTAAATAACTAATTGGAAAAACACAAAGAGCAAATACATGTTATTACGAAAAACGCTGAAGAAGAGGGAAAAATGCTACAAGAAGAATTAGGTAAACACAAAGAGCAAATACAGGTTCTTGAGCATAAACTTCAGGAAAAATCTAAAAACGAAAATAGTTTTAGGAAAACATGCGATTAATTTAAACGGCAAATACAACTACTAACATCAGATTCCAAAAACCTGGACGTTCCGAATAAAATATTAAAAAACAAAATTCAAGAAGTGGAAAGTTTAAATAAAAAACAAAACTTGGAAATGGAAAATTTAAAAGTAATGGTTGAAAAATATAGGAACAATACATCTCAAGTTAAACAGAAGGTATATAAAAAACCTAAAGTACAAATAATAGCGGACGGCAACGGCTATAATTATGGCAAAATAATAAAAAATCAGACGAACTGTTATTATGATATTAACTGCCAATATCAGGATAATACACTTGAAAATAACATTTTAGATTATAAGTCCTTAGTAAAGAATTTTGATAAAAGTGACTACCTTTTGGTTTTTGTTGGCGCAAAGAATGTGGAAGAAAAACGAAATTTAAATTCGGTAGCTATAAGAGAGTTGCTTGAAAATACTAGACATACAAATCTCATAATAATTGGAACTCCCAATGATAGTAATAATGCTGCTCTAAATAAAAGCATTAGTAATCAAAATATAAATGTCTATACCCACACAATAAACCGTGATCATGTTTCTTATATCGACTCCAACAAAGTCATAAATAAATTCCAGATTAAAAATAATCAAATAACACATTCAGGAAAGCAAACCATGTTAAGTTATATAACAATAAATGCAACATTCACCCCACCAGAAAACTTTAACCAAGATTCTGAAATGCTACAAAATTTGACGCTTGATGAAGAACTAAACAAATCCATATCAGCTACAAATGAAAATTTTATTTATCCCCGCTTGTCCCATATAAAAACAACGTAGGGATACAAAATCTAAGGTTTTCCAGCATATCCAATAATACTATTTTAGGGAAAACATCACAATATGATTTATTTTATGTGAATTGTGAAAGTTTATTAAAAAATTTATATAATATTGAATATTGCGTAAGTACAATTAAATCTCCTATCATATGCTTATCAGAGACACACGTCACAGATGAAATTGACCTTCATGAGCTAAATATACAGGGCTATAATTTGTTGTTATGTAATTCAAGTAGTAGGCACACAGGAGGTGTAGATATGTATATTGCTGAACATTTATCTTGTAATCTAGTTTTAAGCGCAAAATTACATATGAATACATGATTGTTGGCGGTAAAAATCAATTTTAACAATGAAATTTTTTTGGTGTGTACAATATATCATTCGCCTAGTATTTCAGATGCGGAATTTTTAACATTTTTTGAGGAACAACTTGAACAACTTATTTTGTTTAGTGGTAACATTATTATTGTAGGAGACTTTAATATCAATGTTAAAATTAATTCTTTTTATACCCTAAAACTGAATAATTTGATTGACTTTTTTGGCCTAAAACAAAAGATTCAGAATAACACCAGAATAACAAACTCATCATCTACGTTAATCGACTTATTCATAACAAATAATGAAAACTTATTACCTACAGTATTACATGCGCCAAAAGTATCAGATCATTCGAATATTGCGGTATCATTAAATAAATCTCCACTGAAATCAATTAGTGAACAAATATATAAACGTAGTTTTAAAAACTTTGATGCAAATGGTTTTCAGCTTGCTCTTTTAAATATGGATTGGAGTAGTAATTCTAGTGATGTGAATGTTTTGGCGGATAGTTTTGTAAATACAATAGTAGAAAAATTAGATATTTTGGCTCCTATGAAAAAACATAAAATGTTCAATAATTTCAAGTTACAAGTTTGGTTTACAGAAGATGTAATAATTAGTATTAAAGAAAGAGACCGTCTATTTAAACTAGCAAAATTTTCAAAAAAACGTGAAGACTGGGAAAAATATAAAAAAATTAGAAATCAAGTAACAAAAATTATAAGAACAGAAACTAAAAAGTATTATGAAAACAAAATTGATGAAAATAAAAACGATAGCAAAAAACTTTGGAAAGAGTTTAAGACATTAGTTAAAGGTAAAAAAATTGATAACCCAAAAATTGTAAATTTTAATGGTGAAAATATTACAAACGATCTTGAAATTGCTATGCATTTTAATAACTTTTTTATTGATAGTATCTCTGAGATAATTTAGTCTATTCCAACATATAGTGATGATATACAAATAGATAACGTAATATGCAGTAAATTTTCAAAGTTTAAATTAATTACCATGAGACAATTACGTGACATAATTTTTAAAACACCAAATAAAGCGGTATCTAAGGACGGTATTAATTCAGAAATTTTAAAACTTGTGTTTGAAGTAGCGGGAAACAGATTGCTGGATATTATAAATCTATCTCTAGACAAAGGCGTTTTCCCAAGTAACTGGAAGATGTCTATTATTACACCAATTGCAAAGGTTAATAATACAAATTTGTGTCATGAATTTCGCCCTGTAAATACATTACCCCCTTATGAAAAAATATTGGAAACTATAGTTAAAGAACAAATTTTAGAACATCTAAACAAAAATAATATTTTGATCTCAGAACAATCGGGTTTTAGAGAAAATCACTCGTGCGAAACTGCATTACAGTTTTTAGTTAATGACTGGAAAAATAATTTTAAAGATCAATTTGTCGGTGCTGTGTTTCTTGATTTTAAAAGAGCCTTCGAAATTATTAGTAGAGAATTATTAGTAGAGAAGCTAAGATCGTATGGCTTTGAAGGAGTAGTTTTAGATTGGATCATAGATTTTCTGTCAGACAGGTATCAAAAGGTAAAATACAACAGTAGTTATTCCAAGGCAAGGAAAGTAAAGGTTGGCGTCCGCAAGGCAGTGTTTTAGGGCCGTTGCTATTTATTTTGTATATAAACGACTTAAGTAAACTTCTAAAGTATTGTAAAATAAAGTTGTTCGCAGACGACACATTACTATATTTCTGTGGATCAATTAAGGACATAGATTTTAATAGTTAATTGGTTAGCAAAAAATCAACTTCAGTTAAATAGTACTAAGACAAAATTTATGATTTTAGGGTCAAAACATAATTTAAATAGTATTACATTACATGTTTGTTTAAGCTCGTACTATTCTACTTAATTAAGTATCCCCTAAGTCCAGGACTTGTGTGGGCTAGTAGTAGAGGGAACCACCGGCTTATACTGACTTTCGAACCAGTTTCTAGGGAGTGTCCGTTTCACTTATCGCCTTCGCCAAATTTCAATTATTAATTAACTGAAAAAGGCAAATCGGCGCCAGTGAGAATCGAACTCACGATAGTAGACTTGCTATGCATACGCGCTAGCCACTACGCTATGCGTAGTAATATGATAATATTAATATTAAAATTAATGATGCCAATATAGAAAGGGTTAATTGTTTTAAATATTTAGGTGTTATAATTGATCCCAGTTTAACGTTTAATGAAAATTTTAACTTTGTTTAAAAAAAATAGCAAAAAAAATAGGTTTTTTATTCCGGCTTAATGACAAGGTATCTCAGTATACAAAAATGTTGATATACAAGTCACTAATCTTACCACATTTTAATTATTGTAGTACCCTACACTTTTGTTTGAAAAATGAGGATAAGAACAAACTACAAAAATGTGTATTTCGATACTTTTAATTTTAGAATTCTAAAATATAAAAGTAAAAATTGCAAAATAGGGCGATGAGAGCGATTCTTCAATGTAACAGAAGAACAAGAGTGTTGGATATGCTAAATGTTTTAAATTTTTTAAGTGTAAAGCAAATTTTAGAATTAAATATGTTAGTGTTTGTATTTAAAATTAAAAATAAATTAGTTCCCTCATATTTATTTAGTGACGCTCAGTATGTCAGTTATGTCCATAGTCATAATACACGTAATAGAAACAATTTTTATATTAATAATAACCTAGGGTCTATTGTCTGTGAAGGTTTTAAACTGTATAATGGATTACCACAAAGTGTTAAGAGCATTGACAGACTAAATTCATTCAAGCGAGAATGTTTTCATTATATTAAGTCTTTGTGATATTTTTCCTATTAATGTTTTATGTATTTTTATGTGTATTTTGTATTTATTTATATTGTATGAGCATTTTTAGCTAATAAAGAGTTTTATATATATATATACGGGATACTCCGTTTTTACAATATACATTCAATATAAGTAATATATACACATACGGGTCAAAATCAAATTTTTTATACTTTCTTGTTCCCAAGCTAAAAAAAAGTTTCAATTTTTTTTTTAAGAATCTTACATATTCTAGTACTATTCAAATGGTTTTATTTGAAAACTAAAATACAGTGTAATAAATATTTTATGTTGAGAGAAAATATTGGTTTAATAGTAATTTTTATCGAAATGTTGTTGTCCCCAGCAACATTTATATACATATTTATTTTATGTGTACAAAGTGTTGCATTATATTTACTTCTTTCTAATTATTTTTTAAAAGATACTTGATAGTGTTATTATTTTATAAACTAAGCAAAGCTTTTGAGATCCAAAAAAAAAAGTTCGTATCAATAATAAGTTTGTGCCAAAAAATTGATGTCCATCTACGTGGCAAAACGTAGCCGTTTATTACATTACAATGAAAAGTTTTATCACATATGTAATTATGCCCAAATAAACCCTATTTATAAAGTACATAAATGTTAATGTTACTTTTCTTTTAATAACCCCACTTTTTTTATTGGGGAGGAATTTTCGAAAAAAAAAGGAGCGTACCTTTAAAAAAGTCCATCACCGTGGTTACAGTTTTTTTTATAATTTTCATACTATGGAATTTTAAAATTATTATCTTTTGGTCTTAAACAATTGGCCTTTGTGATCCAATGTTCTGATAAAATTTTTAGAAAAATAAATGAACATCTAATATTTTTTTTGAGTGTCTACTTTAAATGTCCATCTACGTGGTTAATGTCCGTATAGTGGAAAATTTTTATGTTTATTTTTTTTGCAATAAGTCGCTTACCACAACTTTAGACCAAAAGAAAGCTTATAAAATTCTCTACAAAAAATGTTCTATGCATTTTTACCCTACGGCTAGAACCCTTTGAGGCATAGGCACGAAAAGAGAAATAATCTGAAATATACAGTATAGAACCAATTTTTTTTTGCGTTAAAAAGCTTACAACTTATCGAATGCCAAAAAAATATTTCACTGGATGAAAGCCTATATAATTACCTACAATAAATGTTATATGCATTTTTATGCTAATGTTAGGACTGTTTGAGGTGTTCGCACAGAAAAAAAAGTCAGAAAAATAAAGTACAAATTCCATTTTTCTCGCTTATTACTTACCCTATGAAAAAAAATAAGGAACCAAATAAAAGCTTACCTAGTTCTCTACAAAACATGCCCTATGCATTATTGTGCTACTGCTAGGATTATTTGACGTAGAGGCAAGAAAACGAAAAAAAAAAATAAGAAAAATACGGTACAGTTTAACTAGCAACTGACCATTTTTATGAGGCAAAGTTTATGGGAAATTATTATTCTAATTTGCGGTATATTTTTAAGTTGTTTTAAAGCATTTTTGTTAAAATAAATTGCTAAAAAGAAGTAAATTTGATATTAACCATATGTCCTATGAGTCCCCTGAGCCGGGCCTGATATTTTATATTTCTAAATTTCAGTTTAATTTAAAAAATAGCAAAAGTTACTGTTTACAGTTAACTTACGCCTAGGCCCTAAAGGTAACGGCCCTTAAACCGGACCTGATAATCACTAAAAAAGTAATATGATAATTTTATATATCTAAATTAAAATTTTTGACATTAAATTTGGATATACCGACCAAAAAAATACATAAATACAATTTTTTTTGTTTAAAAGGTTCGGTAGCCATATTGGATTCGCCATTTTAAATTTTCAACTTTTAACATCAGATTCAGATTTTTTGACCCCAAAAACCCTATGTTAAGAAGTTTTGTTTAATTTTGATATTCGAATAAATTTTTTGAAAATTTTAACTTATATCTAGCCAAGTGGCTAAAGTTTGGGCCTACTATGAAAATTGTATTTCTTATTTTTTCCTTAGTAAGTTGTAATTTTGACCTTTTTTTCTGACTTGAAAAGAAGTACTTGTAATTCCAGCAATTGCCTGGTAAATTATAAAACTCCAACTATTATTTGGACGTATCTTTTTAATAAATCTATAAAATATTACAATGACAATTCCTATTTTTTATCTATCAAAGTCTGAATCTATCTTTCAAAATGAACAAACACATTACCAATCAATAATAATTCTACATTATAAACACCTGTTACAACATACTACCCCCTTAGTAAATAAATACATTTATTTCTAATTTAAGTCTAATATACATAACTTGACAACAGGCCTTCTATAAACTCCCGTATTCGTTTTCACATCTACAGTCCTTACTTTCCCGTCAGCACCTGGAAAAACCTTCGTAATTAATCCTTTGGGCCATGTGCTTCTCGGTAAGTCTTTATCAACAATAATCACCACATCACCTTCTTTTGCTGTATTGTTATCATGATAATACCACTTAGTTCTTCTTGTTAAAGTTGGCAAATATTCATGCACCCAACGCTTCTAAAACAAATCGCTAAAATACTGAGCTTTTCTCCATTGTTTTCTGTTTATTAAATCACTTTCTTTAAAATTTCCCCAAACGTGACTATTACTGGAGGAGCCTATTAAAAAATGGTTTGGGGTAAGTGCTTCATCATCCATATGGTCTAAAGATACATGAACTAAAGGTCTACTGTTCACGATGCTTTCCGCCTCAACAAATAAAGTCTGTAGCACTTCTTCCTTTGGAGCTTGTTCTTTTAGTATTGATTTTAAAGCGATTTTTACTGATTTTATTAATCGCTCCCAACTCCCTCCCATATGAGGGATTATTGGAGGAATAAAATGCCATTCTATCTCACGAGTTGTCAGTAAATTTATCATTTGCTTTTGGTCCAATTCTTCCAAAGATTTTCTTATTTCATTGTCTGATCCATGTAGGTTTGAACCATTATCAGAATATATTCTTTTGGGGCATGCTCTCCTGCCGATAAACCTTCTAATGGCTAAAATTGTTGAGTCAGTATTTATAAAATTTTTAACTTCCAAATGAACCGCCCTGGTAGATAAACAAGTAAACAAAACTCCATACCGCTTTTCCTTTCTTCTTCCTACTGTTACTTGCATATGTTCAAAAAAATCCATGCCCGTGTTAGTAAATGGTGTTGTAAAACTTTCCAAACGTTGTGTAGGTATTGGAGCCATTTGCGGTTCACAAGGTTTTGATCTAATATTTTTACAATGTTGGCAATTGTTCCAAGTTCTTCTAACCGCTGCTCTCAAGTTTAAAATCCAATATTTTTGACGCAACTCATTTGCCACAAAATTTTGTCCATTATGACCAGCTTTTAAGTGATAATGATGAATTAGTAAACTCCTTAAATAAGTTTTTGGATGTAATATCATTGGATATTTTGCATCTTTTCCTTGATCATTTGATTTTTCTGTTCTTCCTTTTACTCTCAAAATTCCATCATCATCCAAAAATGGGGTAAGATTATATATTTTACTGCACTTACTAATAGAAGAATTTCTTTTTAAACACGTAATTTCTTTCAAAAAATCTTTACTTTGAACATTCTTTATCCATATCATTTCTGCTTTAAAAATTTCCTCTGGAAATAGTTCTATTGGTAACTTTTTATTTTTCTTTTTACAAATGATATTTTTTATTTCAACAATTCTAAAAACCCATGCAGTCGATCTGATCAGTCTTAACCAGGAAGAAAATCTTTCTATGCTAGGCAAAATTTCTAAAAACTTATTTTCACTTGTTATTACCGCTATAAAATCATATTCTCGTTTTATTTCTGATCTGTCATCTACTTCATTAAAACTTTTGTTTTTATCTAAATTCCATGTCTCTTTCTTTTCTTTTAAAAACTTTGGACCTTTTATCCATCTACTATTTTCAGACCAATCACAAACCAAATTATCTCTTGTTGCTTCATCTGCAACGTTTTCTGAAGTGGGTATCCAATTCCAAAATAATACATCTGTGATTTCATCAATTTCCCCAAGTCTGTGAGCTACAAAAGGTTTAAATTTTCTTGCATCAGATCTGATCCAACTAATAACAGTTTTTGAATCTGTCCAATAATATATTTTATGAAACATTATGGAGTGGTTTTCTTTAACAGTTTTTGCAAGACGACTTTCTAACAAAGCTGCTTGTAGTTTTAGTCTAGGAATTGAAATGGGTCTCAAAGGTGATACTCTTGACTTTTCCATCACAAACGATGTATGTACAAACATATTTTCTTCGTTTATAGTTTCTTCAATTCTAAGGTAAGCTACTGCTGCAAAAGCTTTAGAACTTGCATCACAAAATATATGTAACTCAGCTGACTGATTATATCTTGGGACATAACATCGAGAAATTGAAAATGTTGTTACCTTTTTAAGTTCAGTCACCCATTCTATCCAACGTTTGTTCAAATTTGATGTTAATGCATCATCCCATTCTAAAGCAGCTCTCCATATATCTTAAAACAATATTTTTTCTTTGTCTGTAAAATTTATCAGAAAACCCAATGGATCAAAAACTGACATTACTATTGATAAAACTATTTTTTGTACTTTTTTTTCTTTCAAGTATTATATCTTCTATATCTTCAAAATTTAGTTTAAATTGAAATTTGTCTTTATTTGTGTCCCAAAACAATCCTAAAATTCTTTCATTTGGTAATTCTTTTTCTAAATCCAGGTCTTTTATTTCTTTAGATCTTAAGTTTATGGGAATGTGTTTTAATAGCTCTTTGGAATTGGTCGTCCAGTTTATGATCTCAAAACCTCCTTTTTTGTGAACCTCAATGACTGACGATACTAACATTTTAGCTTCTAGTAAACTGTCCACACTTTCCAAGTAGTCATCAACATAATGGCTTTCACAAATTGCTTTATAAGCCTCTGGAAATGGTTCCTTAAATTCTTCTGCATTTTTTCTCATTATGTAGGTAGCTGCAGCTGGGGAAGAAGTAGCTCCAAAAATCATGGCCTTCATTTCATAAATTTGTATATTTCCATCACTTCCTCGCCATAAGAATCTTTGTGCACATCTATCCTCTGATATAATGGAAATCTGATGAAACATTTCCTTAATGTCAGCTGTAAAAGCTATAGGTTTTTGTCTAAATCGGAATAATATTCCTAGAAGTGAGTTTAATAGATCAAGACCTTTTAATAGCATATTATTTAAACTTATATTATTTATTTTAAATGCAGCATCAAAAACAAATCGTAACTTGGGTTTTTTAGGATTTATCACCCCAAAATGAGGTAAATACCAAGTTTTTAGGTTGTCTTTTTCTATATCTTTTGCAGGTATTTTAACAGCATATTTTTTCTCTTCATATTCCTTAATTTTTTTGTGATAAGCTTCTCCAAAATCTAAATTAGCTTTCATTTTTCTTTCTATTCCGTTTAGCGCCACTTGCACCAACGATGGTTTAGCTTTAAACTTGGATTAAATTGACGGTCGATCAATCAGAACGCAGCATTTTTAACTTAAACTCAGTTTAGTCGAGATAATCCCAGTTTAAGAGTTGGTGCAAATGGCCCTTAGTCTAATAATTGCAGAATATTTTGAACTCGGAAATTCAAATGTATCTTTTTTCCATAGGAGTCCTATTTCCCACTTATTTTCTTCATTTCTTTTAGAGGTTTTTTCCATAATTTCGATTGCTCTTTTTTCATCATTGGAGACCAAATTAGTTTCTAGCTTAACTCCTAAACTTTCTAACTTAAAATTGTGTTTAATAATTTCATTTAAATGGGTATCTTTATGATTTATTTGTAGTACGAACCCTTCTTCAACTCTTCCTTTAAAATTGGTTACATTGCCATGAATAACCCAACCCAACTTTGCACGTGACAATACTGGAGCATTCTTTGAAGCTTCTATAACTTCAGGCGAAATAATCAAGTCTATGTTATCTTGGCCAATAAGTATCTGAGGTTTTGCATTTGTTAATGAATTAATATTAATTTCTAAAAGGTGACTCCACTTTTTAGCCAACATTTTATAATCAACGGTCTGTGTGGGTAAATCAAGATGTTTTATGGTTCTTACATTTTTCATTAGGTAAGATTCATTCATATTCTCACCTTTAATTTTAAAACATATTCTTTGCGAGTCGTCTTCTTCATTTGTGATAGAATTTGTCCATCTCATACTTAAAGGATCAACAGGTCCCTTTAAACCTATCTTTTCAGAGAGTTCTTTATTTATCAGCGTAATAGTGGAACCTTCATCAAATAAAGTAAATGTATGAATTTCTCCCTTGGGGCCAAAAACTACTACCGGAGCCACTCTAAGAAGAACCTCTCTTTTATTTTGCATTGAATGGTAACCAACAATTTCTCTGGATTCGACATTTTCATTTTGAATTTCTAAAACTTTATGTAATAATGAATTATGATATTTATTACACCCATCAATTCCACAGTTTTTTCTTCTTCTACAACTTTTTATTGAATGGTTTCCAAAACAAGAGAAACACATTCCACTTTCTTTCACCCAGTCCCATCTTTTATCTGTAGCAATTTCTTTAAAAAATTTACAATGTGTAATATTGTGACTTTTAAGCTTACAGTATGGACAGTAAGATTACTTTGCTTTACATCTTCAGTTGTGGCTGTACCTACATATTTCTTTTTCTTTGTTGTTAATTCTGGCATGTATACAACATTTATTGTATCTGAAACTTTTATAAACCAATCAGAAATATCAACAATTGTTACACCAACTTTATTTAAGGATAATACATAGCTTTCCCATTGCAATCTTAAATTGGGAGTTAACTTAGCCATTATTTCTTCAGTTAATTATGGATTTAACAAATATTCTTGCCTATTCAAACTATTGAGGGTAACGGCTAAATTTTGAATGGAAATAGAAAAATCAAGTATGCTATCATAATTTTCTTCCTTTATTTCAGGAAACATTTTTACTTTATTAATTAAGTGCCTAATGATAAGTTCAGGCTTTCCAAACCGTTTCTCTAAAATTTCTATAAATTTTTCAACCTCAAAAGTAAAATTTAGTAAAGCCCTAACTGTCTCTTTCGCTTTTCCTTTTAAACATTTTTTTAATCTTACCATGTTCTCCCGGTCGGTAAAACCACATATGTTTGTTGTTTCTCTAAATTCCGTAATAAATTCTAACCATTCTGAAGATTTTCCTGAAAACCATGGAAGATCCTTACTTAAAAACTGTCTGGACAAAAATTTATCTACCACTTCTTCAGGTTTTTTTATGCTAGTCACTTGATTTTTTTCTATCTTTTTCTGTAAAGATTCCTTAATACTTCTCGTATTTTCTTCAATGACATTTTCACGATTTTCTCCTTGGGGCTCTGAATTCTTATCTTCATTAATTACTGTAGTTTCCACCCACCTTTCAACTCGTTTTTCGATGTTAATCTCAGCGATGGACAGAGTTTTTATGCTACCTGTATCAATTTCAGAATTTTCTTCTATTTCAAGTTGTTTTAATTGTAATTCCGTGTCAATCAATCGTTTTTCTCTTTCTGCTTGTTTTTCTCTTTCGATTCTATTTAATTCAACCTGTTTTTCTCTTTCAATTTTATCTTCTTCAGCCTGCTTTTTCTCAATTTTAGCCTTTTTTCTTTCAGCCTGTAATAATGCTTGTAAATGCAGTCTTCTTATTGAACTGGAGGTGGTACTTTTACTTTTTAACGTTGTACCTTTATTTTTTGTCGTTTTTTCTTCAATATTCTCTATATTTTCTTCTAAATTAATGTTTTTTGAACCTTTGCTTTTGATTCTCAAACTTCTTAATTCTTCACTTTTGGACATTTTTTTTTCTCTAGGTTGATTCTTTAGGGCTTAAAAACGAAGGACCATGTAATTCCAGCAATTGCCTGGTAAATTATAAAACTCCAACTATTATTTGGACGTATCTTTTTAATAAATCTATAAAATATTACAATGACAATTCCTATTTTTTATCTATCAAAGTCTGAATCTATCTTTCAAAATTATTACCAATCAATAATAATTCTACATTATAAACACCTGTTACAACAGTACTTTTCTGATTTTAACCTATATATATTTGCCTAAATACGATTAAAAAATAATTTTTAACACTATAAACGTGTTACTAAATATAACAAATATAATAAAATAGTAAGATAGATAAAAAAGCCACATTACATAAACAATATAATAAAGTGTAAATTTAAATTAAAACATATACTATATTATATTTTTCATTGAATATCTGCACAAAACGTCTTCTATTTTAAGAAATATTTCAATTTCAGTGCCCTGTGACCGTAGCTGCAATTCTTACTTAATTTGCATATTTTCGAAAAAACGACTTACGTTCAGAGGGAGATCAAGATCGCCCATAAAGAGGAAGTTTTGGGGTATCCTGCACCGTATTCACTTGTTCTAGGTAGTTATGCCTATTCGAGTATTTTGAGTTTAAAAAGGGAGATTTTCGGCGATAAATTGGTAAAAATATAAAAGTTTTTTTTTACATATTTTAATTTGTAGAAATAAGATAAAGTTTGTGTCCAATTGAAATTAACTGAATTTAAATTTGGCTTTTTCTGTTCGACCTAACTTCAAAAAAGCCCATAAACCGAACCAAGGCCTAACTAAAAAAAATAAGATCGGTTTCGGGGTAAGAACAGGTGTAGAAAACGAATACAATACTTTTTTCAAATTTAAAAATGTGATGGAGACGAAACCTCCAAAATCATTCGATCCTATCTCGATTTCGTTTAAAAGCCCATCTGGCTAAAAGTTTTTGTCATATATGTATATTGTAAAGTAAAATACATAGAAAATTATATATTTATTTTATTATTTTAACTTATTAGATATACATTGCTTTTATTCAGAAAAATAAAATATTTTTTTAAAGTGACCAGTGCCATTTTTCACCACTTTTGTTTGATTTTTTACTAGAACTTGATATTTATCCATATCTCGTTCCTTGTTTTTATGAACAAAGTAACAAAGGTTTTTACCCTTGTAGAAGTTAAGTTTACCAATATGAGTATAGTTATCTAACCGAACTTTGCACACTCCAAGACTCATCATATGTTCCAATCCTCCTACAATCTTTTTATAATTTGGATTTAATTTTGTCAACTTTTCTACTGTTTTTGAAGTTGCATCTTTCCATATAAAACTAGATTTTTTAGAAGTGCATAAAATCTGAAATATAATAATTATTATTATTAGTATAGTAACAATGTAGGTAAATAAATCTTTTTGCAGTTTTTTTAATTTTCTTTCAAATCAAAACTAAAATCAAAGTAAGGGAACATTCAAGTATTACGTAACGCAAATTTTGATCATCTTGGCCCCCCTATAGCGCTATTTTCCTATAACATTAACATGGGCGTAACACTCCAATATGACCCCCCCCCCTAGGAGCGTTACGTAATACTTGAACGTTCCCTAAGCTTTTTTATAATATTTGACATTTAATATTAAAAAAAAATGTAATCGTTAAAGGAATAATTTTTAAATGTGTATTACATTTTGACAAAAGTTAGCTAGTTACCTATATTATTAGTCTTAAAAAGATCTTTTTTATATAAATATTATAGGCCGCTTAATTTCAATTTTTAGTAAGGAAAAAAGTTTATTTAAAAAAAATTTAACCGATAGACTTTTTAACCCTCCGTTAACCATGTAGGGGTCTGACAAACCCCAATGAGTTTATTTTAAACAAAAAACATATTTAGTGTCTAATTCTATGGAAATTCTATGGAATAAGTTACTATTTTATACATATTTTGCTGGCTGAAACCTATTTCAGCCAACAAATATTTGTTGCTAGCTGACTAACATTATTTATTCATTTGGGGGTAAATCCAGCAAAGGAAGGCTTATTGACATATTATGGAAGTTTTATAGTCATATTATGGGAGTCTTAAAGGTACATTATGGGAGTCTTATGGGACTAGCGACCCAAAAGCTCTTTAAGGCTAATGCAGACATTCCGCATTCCCTGAAAGCTCCCAGGGGCTAAATATGGGACATCCAATGGAAGCTTATTGTGGTATCGCCCTGGAAACTCCTTGGGGATTTTTTATTTGACTGAGAGGTTTGTATAGATTACTTGAAACCTTTATGTCAAAGCTGCTTATGTTTGAATGAATATAATACCAACAATTTTGTTTCGAAATGAAATTTGATGAAGTTGTATTTTTTGGTAACGTTTTGAATAAAGTTTCTCAGAATATTCAAAAAATAAGTTTTTTCGTTTTTTTTTTATAATTATCTAAGTAAAGTTTATTACATACATATTTAATTATCATAGAAACATTCTTATTGAAACAAATGGTGTTTGTTTTTTTTTATGTATTTTATATTGGGGTTTAATAAATCCCACGTGGTTAATAACGTTATTTTTTCCACCTGGTTAACGAAAGGTTAAATTTGGTCTTAAATTAACGAAACTCCAAATAAACAGATATTGAAAAGACCGGAGCCTTGCATTTTTTTGCTAAAGCTGTTTTGGAATGATACTCATTAACACTTTCGGAGCAATAGCCCCGAAAGTGACACTAGTCAAAAATTAAATTGGGGCCCAACTGACGTAAATATACCTCAGTTGTTTTGGTGCCCAATTTAATTTTTAAAGTATACCGGGTTATTATTTTAAATGGTCACCACCCGTAACTTTTGAACGGGATGAGATATAAACTTTAATTTTAAAACATGAATATCACACAACAAAAACTATCATTTGTCATATTTTTCATTTTTTTATTCGGTAAGGCGGTGCCCAATTTAATTTTTAACGTATACTGGGTTATTCTTTTAAATCGTACACCACCCGTAACTTTTGAATGGGATGATATATAAACTTTAATTCTGAAACATGCATATCACACAACAAAAACTTCAAATCATTTTTATTTTCTTGGGCATTGGGCACATTAAAACTCTAAGTATTCTTAAGTTTATTATGTATATGGGATATCACAGGAGGACCTTTGCACAACAGGCATATTTTGTTCAATATACATTAAAGATTCTACATTGATTAATGCATATCAAATTAAAAAATTATTTTTTATTTTAAACTATGCTGTTCTACACCGCATGGCTAAAATTATGAACGTAAAAGTAATTTATTAGTCCAATAGATCACATACATGATATAGGATAGGTCAGTATAAAAATATAGTAAATATAAATACAATAGATTCAATTAAAGTAGATATACAATAAATAGATAAATAGATATGAACATACATTATAAGAACTGATAGCTTAAATATTCATCTACCGAGTAAAAAGCTTAAGAGTATCTGAACACATAAACTTAGTGTGTAGTAAATCTAGAAGGACTATATTTCTATTTAAAATGCGTTTTATAGACCCTCTGTTCAAACGGCAGCCTGCTTGTATAAAACTTATATACGCCCTATATTGGAATTCGGATTCTCAGTATGGTACCCTAACTTGGTGCGTGATATTAATTTATTAGAAAATGTTCAACGAAGTGCTACGAGATTACCATACGGAAGAACTCGACTATCGTATGAAAACCGCCTCATTTTATTTGGTCTACCCAGTGTTATGGACAGGTTGTAAAGAGGTTCCATTATAATGACATATAGAATACTACATAATAGATTTTCCATTGATCTGCGATCACTTTTTTCATTAAACAACGATGGACGCCTTAGAGGACACCGCCTAAAGCTAAAATATGAAATATACAGGACTGCCCACAGAAGAACATTTTTAAGTAGCAGAGTATTTACGACTTGGAACTCTTTGCCACATGATGTTGTGCTTGCGCCAACTATAAACACTTTTAAAAACCGGTTGGACAGACTTATTTAATACTTTGTATGCTACATAATTTTTTTTTTTTAACTTGAGTTAAATAGGTTTTTAACCTCAACTCTTTTTTTTATAATAATAATAATAATAATAATAATAATATCCTTTAGAAGAAGACAGGTATAATTGCGAATCATCCACGTAAAAATGTTTTTTACATTTACGTATGTATGTAAGAAAAATTATTGTGTAAATAATATAAAGTCAGGGACCTAGTATGGAACCCTGTGGCACACCTGATAAAATTAACACCAAATCTGCAAATGCATCTTTAATATTTACACGTTGCATGCGAAGACTTAAATAAGATTTAAACATACTAATTGCTTCAGGAGATAGACCTATATAATATAAAATTGAAAATAAAATATCATGGTCGATGGTTTCGAAAGCTTTGCTGAAATCAAGTAATATAAGTGCAATTAACATGTTATTATCGGTTGCAGTTATCAAATCGTCAACAATACAAGTTAGAGCAGTTACACAACTATGTTGCCGCCTAAACCCAGATTGGCAAAAAGGAAGTATTTCATTGGCCGAAAGATAATCTCGAAGTTGATTTTCCATAATACGCTCTAAAACTTTTGAAAGTACTAGAAGAATGCAATCGGTCTAAGATCTTTGTAGTCTAAGGGAGAAGAAGTTTTTGGAATGGGTTTTATCAGGGCTTCTTTCCAACACAAAGGAAATTGAGAATTTTCAAGGCAAAAATTGACAATATGTAAATGATTCTGAGTCAACAGCTTAAGGTTTAATCTTTGAAATTATTTTAGCTACATCGTTATCAGTGACTAACTTAAATTTAAAATTTTCATTTTGTAAATTTAAGCGGTTGTCATGATAAAATTGGATTACATTATTTTTGTTTGCATTAATTTCCCGAGGTATGGAATTTACAAAGTAACTATTAATATTATTGGGGTTGCTAAGCTCATCAGGGATAGAGGGTCGCGATTTATTTACAATATTCAGCCTTTTTAATTCTTTCCAGGTATCTTTGGGATTTGAGTTACCTAATTTAAAGTTTAGAAATGCTTTTTTTTTTTGCTTTATAGAATAATTGGTAAAGTTTCGTAGCACTTTATAATAGTTCCAACTAGCTTCTGTTTTATTACGTTTATATTTTTTTAGCTGTTTATCGCGTAGTGAAATCAGTAGTTTTAAGTTATCTGTTAACCAGGGAGAATATTGTTTTAATGTGCAGGTTTTTAATGGAACATGCACATCAAAAAGGTTTTGCAAACTGGTGTTAAAAAAATTAAGTTTATCATCAATATTATCAAGCTCAACCACATGATAAAGAGGCAATGATTTAAGGTCGTCCTCTAGTTGTTGAATATTCACATTTTTAAAATTTCTATACTTAAATTCAGGGCGGGCAATTGAGTACTGTAAAGTTAGACAACAAAAAATAATGCAATGATCTGAAATGTTTTTAGGGACTGGTATAACACCTTTATTAGCAACAATATTTACATTATTTAAAAGGCATAAATCAATTAATGATCTTTTTTCTTTAGTTATTCTTGTGGGTTCATCAATTATTTGCGAAAAGTTATGACACAAAAAATTAAAAAAAACTTTGGTGGATGCCTCCAAGTACGAATGTCACATCAGAATCGCTTAGTTTATTAACAATTGTACTGTCAAGTTTGTCTAAAAAGTTGTTTTAAGTTTTTTCTTCGGGCTGATATACGACGCCAACATTAAAAGATTTATCAGAAAAAGTGAAACTCACCCAAAGTTGTTCAATGGATGGGTCTGTTTTATATGTTTTAAATTTAATCCTGTTACTTATGTACATACCCACGCCGCCACCTCTACCGCAGCGATCTCCTCTCCCAAAATTATAGCCATCATTAGCAATAGATCTTAAATCAATATTTGGATTCAACCAAGTTTCTGAAATGGCGAAGATTGTGTATTTTTTGTCAGTAATTTATTTTTAAAAAAGGTAAAATGAGCAGTTAGGGAACGTACATTATGATGAGCAAAGGTTATTTGAACCATTTTATTTACAATGAATTTAAATGTTTATAAATACTAGTAAGTTAACAAAAAAGTATGTAAAAAAATGATAACTTTCAAAGATAAATCTATAATAGAATAGGAATGTTTATATGAGAAAAAAAATATTAAACGTTTTTTGTAAACCTTGTCCTTTTAGATGGTTCTTGCACCTGACTAGGGCAAATCAAGTGAAGCCGTTTACTTATTGTGGAGTTGACTTTACAGGTAGTTATACAGTTACTATGGGGAAATACAGAGGCAGTAAATCTTACAAGCCAATTTTATTTGTTTTGTGAAAAAGGCAGTTCAACCTAGTGTTAGTGTCTAATCCATCTTCTTTAGATGTTTTTATAGCTGCCCTTCGGCATTTTGTTAGTGGATGTAGAATATGCTCCCATATATACAGCTATAACAGGCACCAATTTCGTTAGAGCCATTACAATTTTCAACGAATACTGCCAAAACGCTGCTCAGCAGATGGAGATTCAGTGGCATTTCAATCCTCCATCTAACCCACACTGGGTGGGTTATGGGAACGCAATATTTAAAACATGAAACTCAAGTTCTTACCTTTAAGAAATTTTTAAAAAGTTTACGTATCTCAGAGAACTCTTACTTTACAATCTCGATATTTGGCAGAAATGTACTTTATTGATAAAGAAAAGATAGGTGTTTTTCAAAAAAGTAAGTATAAACCCTGAATTCAGACATATTGGAGAATACCCTAGAAAAAAATTACTCTTTGGAAAAAATTCTAAGTGCAGTTTTTTCTAGCCTTTATTAACCTCATTTGTCAATTTTTACCATTTTTACGTCATAAAAAATCCGTTTTATTTTTTTAGAGGGACATAAAAATTGAGAATATTCCTTTATTATCCAGAAACACTTTTTTGTTCCATAAACTTTCAATATCAAAGTTTTTATATCCTTAAAAAAATAAAATCCCTTCACATGATTTTCTATTTAAAAAAACGCCGCGCGGGACCTCCAAATATTTTTTTAAAAATCTAAAAAAAAATCAGGGTTATTCTGTCATCTAAAGGAACAATTTTGAGGGGTGGGACCCCAAAAATTCCGTAGGTCCTGGGCACCCTATTATGCAAGCTTCTGGATTGGCCTTAAGTTGTAAGTGGTACACTATGGGTCAAATTTTTTAATACCATGTCAATCTCACGGATTTTCGTCATATTTGGTACATAAGTTCACTAATGCATTGTAACAACAAATGTAAAGTAAAAAAGCTTAAAAAAATTTTTTTCGCCGATTTATGGACAAAACAAGTTTTTGTTGTTTTTCATAAATAATAAAATTTGTAAAATGCAACTTTTTCAAAACTCTTTTATAAAATGTTTATTTTTTGTCAAAAATTGCTCAAAATTTGTAATATTTCTAAATGCTTTATAAGGGGAAATGCGCAAATTAAAAAAAATCACATTTGGCTCTTCCTCTTCTTCTTTAAATATAAAATTTTCTCGCTTTTTAGGGTCGCATTCAATCCAAATTTTGAAAGGGGGCCCCTAATTTTTTTGGGATGTCAAATAAGGCAAACGGGAGTCCAAACATACCTCTATCGGTGATATAAAATTTGTTCTGGTATTTTGAGATACGAGCCCCTTAAAAATGGCTAAAAATGGTAAAATAAAAAAAAATTGTTAAATGCCACTCTTTTAATATTTTGTTATAAAATTATTTTTTGTTAAAAATTGTTCAAAATTGCAAATTTAAAAAAATACATTTTGCTCTTCTTCTTCTTCTTTAAATATGAATTTTTCTCGCTTTTCAGGATCGCATTCAATTCTAATTTTGAAAGATGGCCCAAATTTTTTTTTACATTTAAAATAAGGCTAACGAGAGCCCAAACATACTTCTATCGGTGATATAATTATTTTTTCTGGTATTTTGAGATCTAAACCCTCTACGAGCCCCTTAAAAATTGCTAAAAATGTTAAAATAAAAATAATTGTAAAATGCCACTCTTTTAATATTTTAATATAAAATGTTTATTTTTTGTTAAAAATTGCTTAAAATGTGTTATATTAATAACACGTAAATGCGCAAATTAAAAAAAAATACATTTGGCTCTTTTTCTTCTTCCTTAAAAAATAATTTTTCTCGCATGATATAAAATTTGTTTTGGTTTTCTGAGATCTAAACCCCCTATCATCGCTTGGAAAATAGCTAAATAATGGTAAAATTTAAAAATAAGCGCATTTTACCTATTCAAGAGCTATTTCCGATATATGTACCTTTATATTTACATTAAATACAAAATAATGTAACGATAGGGTCCTTATCCCTTTAGCATTTATCTTTGATATATTTTGTTCATGGGACCAAACGACAAAAATTAAATATTGTAACATGTAAAAATCAATTTTTTATATATTTTAAGAATTTAGGCTTAGTTTATAAATTGTGGCATACTTTTAGGGAATCTTCAAGTTATTTCACAGATTTTCAATGAAACTGGCGTATATGCACATATGTTTATGGATCATACATTTATGCATATCCGCCCCTTTCGTCGCAAAAAAATATGGCTTAATCGGCAAATTCAAATTGTTTTAATACTTATGATAAGCTATATAGAACTGTCAAAGGTAATGCCGCCTACTAGAAAAAAATAATTTAATTAATTTACAAAATGTGCACATTTATCTAGACATTTACTAAGGAAAGTACCTTTCAGCGGATTAGCTCAAATTTCTGTATGTTGTAATCCTTAGTTCCCTGAACAAAACTGGCTGGGTCGCACCTTTAACAGTTTTGGAGTAATAACCTTTTAAAAACAGGCCCGTTTCCTTGAATTTTATGAATTAATGGACTGTATATCGAGATACATCTCGAAAACGACTAACATTAGAGCAAAGTTTGCTCAGTAAACATTTATACCGAAAATATTGCTTTATAAAGGTGCGAATTCCTTGTATATGGCATCATATGGCATTGGCATATCCAAAATAGTGTAAAGTATTAAATTCGTGCATGATGGGTAAATATTGTTGATCATGTTTTTTCTCTTTTCTCGACGTTTTAGAACATTTTGATTCGAAATCTGCAAAAACATCGTCTGTCGGCATGTCTGTATGTATATTAGCACTATATCTTAATTTCTAGATGAGCTATCGACAAACGTTTCTTTTTTTATTTATTTTTTTTCACATGCAGGAAAAGATCTAGTTTTATTTTTGTAAAAATCAAAGTAAGTTAATCAAAGCTGGGTAAAACTACCACTTTTTATATTTTTCTTAATTTATTTTTCTTAATTACTTTCGAATGGTTTGACCAGACTTTAAGTTCATTATGCAAATTACGTTTGTACTGCTTAAACGTCTACCAAAAATAAAGTCTCTAGATCAAATCGTTCAAAAAATATTTCAAAAATATTTAAAACATTTATTGGTAAATTTTAAACGAATTAACCTAGAGACTTTATTTTTGGTAGATGTCTAGGTATTATTTAAAGTCATTTGCATACTATATTTGAGGTCTAGAGGTCAAAAAAAATTCATGACTAAAATATATTAAAAAGCTCGTTAAAAAGTGATTTTTATATGTTGCAGTTGCAGTTTTTTTCCAAGGGTTAGTTTGTCCCATGAATAAAATATATCCAAAATAAATTAAATGATTTTTAAAAGTGCTAAAAAGCCCATTCGTTACATTATTTTGTAATTATTGTAAATATAAAGGTATATTGAAAATAGCTCTTGAATAGGTAAAATACCCTTAGGCGCTTATTTTTAAATTTTACCATTTTTCAGCTATTTTCCAATGGCTGGTAGAGGGTATAGATCTTAAAAAACAAAAATGATATCATCGTTAGATATACAGTGCGGTCCAAAAGTCACCCCCCCCCTCTTAACTTTTGAACGAGTTGAGATATCGATTTTAAATTTAGAACTCTTAAATAAGACAACTTAAACTATCTTTATTTGATACTTTTATCTCTTAAAATATGAGCAGGGGGGCATGGGGGGAAATTTTTTTAAATGGACAGGGGGGTCGTGTGATACATCATTTTAAAGCCTTTAAAAATAACCATACATTTTTAAAAATTTTAAACATGTTTTTTTAAGGTTTTGATTTTTCAGTTTTTTGTGCTAAAAAAATAAATTTTTAAGTTTTTTTTTTGTTAATTTTTATTTATGTCAACTAAAATTAGTTTAAAAATATAATTTACTTTTTTTCATTTGAAATTAGGCATTTTTAAAAAATTGTTTGGATTTTTTAGAGAAATTTTGACAAAAATACCCATTTTCAACCCTATTTTAAACCCAAAAAAAAAATGTTTAAAAAAATAAAAAAATTACAGTTAAATGGAGAATTTTCTAAGCTTTAAAATTATGTATCACAGGACCCCCCTTTCCATTTAAAAAAATGTGCCCCTATGCCCCCTTGCCCACATTTTAAGAGCTGAAAGTATTAAATATATGCTAAAAGATAGTTTAAGTTGTCTTATTTAAAAGTTCCAAATTTGAAGTTGATATCTCAACTGGTTCAAAAGTTAAGAGGGGGGGTGACTTTTGGACCGCTCTGTATGTTTAGGCTCTCATTTGCCTTGTTTTACATCTCAACAAAAATATTGGTCCTTTTTCAACATTTGGATAAATCATAAAGGAGAAGGAGAAGAGCTTAATGTATTTTTTTTTTAATTTGCGGAATTTTTCTTTATAAACATTTACGTGTTGGTAACATCAAAAATTTTGAGAAATTTTGAACCAAAAATAAACATTTTAGAACAAAATATTGAAAAAGTTGCATTTCACAAATTTTATTATTTTACCAATTTTTTGCCATTTTTAAAAGGCTCGTAGATGGTTTAGATCTCAAACAACCAGAACAAATGTTATATCATCGATAGAGGTATATTTGGGCCCTCGTTTGCCTTATTTGACATCTCGAAAAAATTAGGGGCCCCCTTTCAAAATTTGGATTGAATGTGACCCTAAAAAGCGAGAAAAATTTATATTTAAAGAAGAAGAAGAAGAGCCAAATGTATTAGTTTTTTAATTTGCGCTTTTCCCTTTATAAAGCATTTACTTGTTTGTAATATCACAAATTTTGAGTAATTTTTAACAAAAAATAAACATTTTATAAAAGAGTTTTGAAAAAGTTGCATTTCACAAATTTTATTATTTATGAAAAACCACAAAAACTTGTTTTGTCCATAAAAAATTTTTTTAAGCATTTTTACTTTACATTTGTTGTTACAATGCATTAGTGAACTTGTGTACCAAATTTGACGAAAATCGGTGAGATTGACATGTGAAGGTGGTATGGTATTAAAAAATTTGACCCCTATGTAAATATTAACTTATTGAAAAGTGTGCTTATCTCAGAGGCGTCTTAATTTAGATTCTATATATTTGGCATAAATGTTCTTTATCAAAATCAAAAGTATACGCGTTTTCGATATTCGACCCTTGAAAAAAATATTCCCTTATCCCCTTGATTGAGTGAAAATTATTAAACAAGGTTAGTAAACTCTTACAAAATTGTTAACTTTTAAGTTAAACTTAAGACTCCTATGTTTAGGCGGGTCTTGAATATTAATATTATTGTAAATGTTTAATATGGTTAATAAATTTGATTTGATTTAAATAAATATGATTTGATTTGAGAACTAAATTAAGTTTTAAAATAACCCGTTTAAAAAACGAGCTTCACAGCTTCTATTATATAATTTTTATTGGTTTTATATTATAGAATAGAATAGAATATAGAATAGAATAAAATATATTTATTTTACCAAAATAGATACAATATAGTAAATAATGGAAAGTCAAGCTTTGTGTATCTATAGGAACCTGATAGATATCTAAAATATATTGTTTGCGATGGAGAGCAGGAGAAAGAAAAAAAAAACGGTATACCGAAAAAGAAAAAAAATATGAATAAAAGAAAAAAAAAAAGAAAAATAGCAGAAGCCGTAAAAAAAGTTAAAAAAAATAAAGCTATGTAAACAATTATTAGATATCTAGCAAGTAAATAAAAAAAAATTGCAGATAACGTATTATTAACTATAGATAACATTAATAGAAACAAAAATATAAATAAAAACTGACATCTTAAAAGCAAATATTCAAAAAATAAATGAATTATGTTTTATAAGTTTAGTGGGTAATTTCTATTTTGACAGTACAACTCAAATTCACTAGTGGTGTAATAGTTGTTTATGGTACTAGTGGGTAAAGTAAGATATTGCCCATAAGAAAATTAACCTGTGAGGCGTCAGCCAAGCAGGTTAATTTTCGAGAGGGCAATATCGGTTTACCCATGAGTGCCATACAAGGTTTTATCCAATAAATAGCTTAGGAATTCATATTTTTATTAAAAATTTTAATGACATTTACAAGAAAATAATTTTACAAGTGACAGTTGAGTGGGTAAAATAAATAATTACCCACTCAATAAAGTAAAAGCCACGCTGGGGTTATTGAGTTTATCTATTTTAAATAAAGCTGGTAATTGTCTTATTATCTGTATGATTTGGATTATTATCGTTTAACATTTTTTTTTAGTTTAGTCTTAAAAGTGTTTGTCTTTAGTGCATTTTTAATTGTTGCCGGAAACAAATTGAACAATAAAATGCCAGAGTGAATTGGATACTTTTTATGCATTTCCAGAGAATGACTTGGTGTCTTTAGATTGTCTCGGAATCTCGTGGGATACTCATGCTGATCCCCAATACGAGTTATTACAGTTTGATGCGTATATATGTATGTATGTATGTAGCTTAAACAAATAAATTGACGGTACAGTTAAAATCTTACTATTTTTAAAAACATTTATTTTGTTTATTTGTTTAACCTCGTACTATTCTACTTAATTAAGCATCCCCTAAGTCCAGGACTTGTGTGGGCTAGTAGTAGAGGGAACCACCGGCTTATACTGACTTTCGAACCAGTTTCTAGGAATTGTCCGTTTCACTTATCGCCTTCGCCAAATTTCAATTATTATTAACTGAAAAAGGCAAATCGGCGCCAGTGAGAATCGAACTCACGATAGTAGATTTGCTATACATACGCGCTAGCCACTACGCTATGCCTCCAATACTAACAAGAAGTTTAAAAGCATTTTAGAGGTTATAATATTATAAATTTATTAATTATGGTTAAGCCATTCGCTGTCTCATGTAATTGGGTCAAAAATAGTAATGGACTGCCTCCTATTTAGATTAGATAAAGAGAGAAGTTCTACAGAAAGAGATAAAAGTATAATTATTATTATTTAAAAAAAAAATTATGCATATTTTAGGTAAAAATAACATTTCAGATTATATTTTAAATTACATGAAGGTAAGATATTTGTTTTTTTTTTAAGTAAAAGACTATTTTTTTTTAATTTTTACAAAGCATAGTGTACAGTAGGTCGAAAGTTTCCTAGGGAACTTATGACCTACTCCTTAATTTGACAGTCATTGATAATAAATACCCCGTTGTGTGAATATTTTGTACTTGTCTTTGTGTTTAATAAGCTGTTTTATGTATTCTTTAATAATTTTGCATATAATGCACATTTCTGGTTGCACTGTAATAAAATCCAAATATAATATTATTAGGGAATTTTCTTTTTGGGTTGGTATTGAAGACCTAAATTTATGTTGCCTAACGTATTGGACTGCTGTCCATTGGCCTAGGGTTTAATCCCCCATAAGATTTTTTGTTTTTAAGTGATTTTTTTTTCAAATATTAATAGGTATCTATTTCAAGTCGATCGGATAATTCGTTCTTGAGTTAACGTGTTCACAAAAAAACATGACACAAGTAAAATTCAAATATATTTTCTTGCCTAAAAAATAATACTAAAAAGTGGATCAACCATTTAATTTTATGCCTACTGTGCACTGGAATAAACTTAAATTTAATTATTTATGTATTTTTACTCTTTCTTGATTTTAAGGATACTTATAAAAGAATTGGGGGGCAATTACTATAATTGATCAAGGCCAACATTGTATTTCCCCGGCCAATCACTGTACTTTTGTGCATCTTTCCATTTATTATTTTATTGTAAATTTTGTGATAGTGGAAATAAAACAAAAGCAAAACGAGCGAAAAGCTAACATATTATTTTATATTTTAAACTTTGGTTAACCCTTTTAACTCGTATATCCTCTGTACACCGTTTAAAGTAATAAGAATTTTTTCTTAAGGGTCCAATCACTGTATCTACTGCTTCCCTAATCAGAGTTATGTTTTTGGTAGTAATTACTACACTGCAGTGTACTGTACACTGAAACTTTTAAAGTGCCCTTTTTGTATAGCATTTAACGCAATATAGTATTTTAAGTAATAACATTTTCGTATTTTTAACCCACGAATGTTAACAGTCCCATTTATTTAGGTAGCGGCTACAAAAAATGCTACACGGATAGGCTTTTTTAAAATCTTATATGAAAAGTCAAACCACCCCGAATTTTTTGATTTTAGGTTGTTTTTGGGACATTTCCAAACAGTTTTTGACAAAAATTGAAATCGCTCACGAAGCCGTTTTTAAATAAAGTCATTCTTCTTCTTCAAGTTTTTCCTGACATAATAATACGGAGTTTTTTCTATGACACACCCTATAGTATAGGTACTACCCATGATACTCAATATAATCGCCTACTTTGTTAATGTCCAAAATTAGGATCGTCTTATTTTAGACATTAATAAAGTAGGCGTGTGAGTGGTCGTGATTATATTGAGTATCATGGGTGGTACCTCTGTTTTTATACATTTAAATGTACTGTAATATAATTTGTCTAATATTAAATAGCCTAGAGTCCAAAATATACCAAAATAAGGGGTAAGAACTTAAAAAATAAATATGTTTTGAATAAAAAAAATCCTACCTTAACTCCTTTTTTCATTCTTACCATACCATTAATTGGCACTTTGGCAGTTTTTGTTCTATCATTTATTTCAAAGCATATTAGTCCCTTTTGAGTAAAAGCTTGTCCAACATATAATTTACTGCTTCCGTTAAGCCCCGCTTCAAAGGCATCAGATGGAATGGGATCCTTGCCGACTCTATAGTTTCTCCAATGATAATCTAAAAATAAAGAGTAAAGGCTTTTGCACACAAAAAAGGCGTTCGAACCCAAATACTTTTAAAGACAAACTTTTAATGTAAATGCATTAAAAAGTAAAAGTTTTTAGTTATCACAGTCATTAGTATTGGCTCTATATATTTATAGTTCAATACAAAAGTATCGATAATTTTTTTATTATACCTATAGGCATTATAAAAAAAGTCAATAACATTTTAGTCTAAGAGCTGGTGACAATTTTTATTTTATTATTTTCTCCCAGCTGTATTTTATATAATAGTTCAGGGATATGAGCAAAAAAAATACCCTGTTGGGGACAGTGGCTCATCCAGAGGTCTGTCAAGTTTTTCAGGTAATACAGGTGTATAGAAGCAAAACCTATGTATTTGCTGCTGTGGATTTGGTGTGGTTTTTAAGATATTAACAATTAAAGGTCAGAAAATGTCTATTTTTGCATACCAGTAAAAAGGTTGAGTTTTTTATCAACAATCAAAGTAACCGTTTTGTACGAAATTAAAAAACCTTCAAAATGGCGTTTTAAATGTCGCTAGGATCATTTTTTGCTTAGAAAACTGCAAAGAACGATCAAAATTTGCAATTATTCAATAAACAATAAATTTTGAAAAAATCAACCTACAACTTTGTTATTGTGTTGCGTCTTATAGTACTCAATGTGTGGTTAAAATTTCAGAACGATTCATTAAATAGTTTTTGCAAAATTGCAATTGTTTATCCCAGAGATGTTTTTTTTTGCAATAATATTATGCGTACAATAATAAAGATATAATAGTTCTACATGTATCTTTTGAAAGGGGAAGAGTTTTTAAAAGAAATTATTAATTAAAAAAAAACAATTTTTAGCATTGCAAAATCTCGTTAGAAAAAACACTGCCATTTTTAGCATAAACAATTTGAATCACTATTTTGCAATTGCTTTTAGGAGAATGATTCTTTCATATTCGAAAAGCTGGCATTTTTACATGAATTTAGAAAAAAAAAAAAGATTGTTCTAGCTTAATATAGGGCAAAGTTAGACATTTTTTTTTAAAATCACAGCTACTTTATTCACATAAAATTTAATAAAAATCAATTATTTATAACAATATTTTGTATATTAAAGTATAAATTACCCATTCCTATTAACAATAACACAAAAAATATAGATATATTGCAAAAAAAATGTTAAAATGTTTAAATTTTGTTTTTTGCAAAATATCAATATTTTTATGTTATTGTTATTGGTAAACAAAGTAGTTGTGAATTAAAAAAAAAGTGACTAACTTTGCCCCACATTACCCTAGAACAATCTTTTTTTCTAAATTCGTATAAAAACCCCAGCTTTTCGAATATGAATAAATCATTCTCCTAAAAGTAATTGCAACAAAGTTATTCAAATTGTTTAGAGGTAAAAATTACAGTGTTTTTGTAACGAGATTTTGCAATGCAAAAATCGTTTCTTTTTAATTAATATTTTTTTTTGATAAAACAACTCTTCCTCTTTCATAAGATACCCGTAGAATCATTATATCTTCACCATTGTACGCATAATATTATTTCAAAGAAAACATCTCTGGGATAAACAATTGCAATTTTGCAAAAACTATTTAATGAATCGTTCTGAAATTTTAACCACACATTGAGTACTATAAGACGCAACTTTTTACACAATAACAAAGTTGTAGGTTGATTTTTGAAAAATTTATTGTTTATTGAATAATATGCAAATGTTGATTGTTTTTTGCAGTTTACTAAGCAACAAATGATAATATCGATATTTAAAAACGCCATTTTAAAGGGTTTTTAATTTTCTACAAGATGGTTACTTTGATTGTTGATAAAAACTCAACTTTTTTACTGGTGTCTGGGCTTTAATTGTTAATATCTTAAAAACCACACCACATTCAGCAAATACATAGATTTTGTTTCTATACACATGTATTACCTGAAAAACTTGACAGACCCCTGAATGTAGAGTCACTTCATCTTAGTCTTACTTTATTCTTTCGTTCTCTTTTGTTAGTTTTCGGTTTTTGGACTTAGCTTTTCTCCTTTCGGGTAGCGCCACACAAAAAAAGAGCATCGCACTTCCCCTCGATTACCCTTAAGCTTAGGGGTACGATACGTGGATTTTTTTTTGGCTAAAGTACTGCAATTTTGTCAAAAAGAAACATTCTACAAGATAGTTACTTTGAATGTTGATAAAAAACTCAACTTTTTTACTGGTATGTAAAATGTGCAAAAATAGACATTTTCTGTCCTTTAATTGTTAATATCTTAAAAATCACACCAAATCCACAGCAGCAAATACATAGATTTTGCTTCTATACACATTACCTGAAAAACTTGACAGACCTCTGGATGAGCTAGTATCATGGCTAAAGTTTCATATCCCTGGACTATATGTACATTCAAATTAAGCTATTTGTAAATCGCCAGGTCCTGAATCGGGTTCCTTTGAATACTAGAATCCTCGAAAAGGTGGTGAAACATAACACAACATCGAAAAATATATTTTTAACTTACCAAGTCAAACACATTACATTTATCACATTTAGATTAGTCTATTTTCACAGTTTTACACAATTAGTCAGTAAAAAAAAGGCTTTCAAAAACTTTATTTGACATATTTCAACACCAAAAAGTCTAAAGAATTTTCATTTAATCAAAATGTAAATTCATAAATTATTATTTTTTATTTTAAATTTAGTATCGCATATGTCACAGGTACTTTTTAATGACTGTTCTTACCCCTTGGCCACAATTATTGTGTATAGCTATGAAAATAGCTCAATCTGAATGTAATAACTGTAATGTATATGACTCGGCAAGTTAAAAATAGATTTTTTTGTAGCTCATTGCCAGAGCTTCTAGCACCTAAAGGAACCGAATCCGGTAATTTAAAAACAGCTTAATTTAAATGAACTTTAAGACATATATGTATTTTATATATATATATATATATATATATATATATATATATATATATATATATATATATATATATATATATATACAGTAGGGAGAAAATAATGAAATAAAAATGGTCACCAGCTCTCCGACTATTTGTATATATCAGTTTTATTTTTCAGCTCTTTAGATTTCCCTACTGTACTGGGTTGGGTTACGACGCGTCGCGACGTCTTTGTCTGTGTCATCTTTAAGAGCCCAGCAATATTCTGCAAGCGCACGCGTTATTGCCTTTTATTTTTATATTTTATGAATTGACTTAAAAACCTTGGTTAATGCCACAAACACTGGCTCCAATGCGAGAGTTTTAGGAAATAAACACCTTACAAAATAGTGTAAATTAACAACTTTAATTGCACATAGAAAAAAAAAATCCTGACGTGACCCGAAAAATATGATGACATATTTAAACTTTACGCAAAATTGGTCCGATTGCAGATTTTTTATATTATGTTATCAAGCACAATAAATAAAAGTTTTACTTAAAATATTATATCGTTTGTTGGTCTTAATTATTAAAAATAAAACCAATTTTTCGGCACCTAAACCTTTTGTCGCACTTCATGTGTCCAAATGAAAAAAAGTGGAAGTGTAAAAATACCTATGTTTTGGTGAATGATGTCTTAAAAAACACTGCTCTATACCCAACGCAGACTCCAATTTACTTCATTCTAGACCTATTTGATGCGCTGCTTTTGTTACCTTGCCTCGTTTTTCTCGATCAGCTCGTTTTATTAGATATACCGCACAGTGTTTTTTTTTTGTTTATAGTGGTAGTAATAAAAATAATTTAGGTCTAATAATTTTTTTTGCCGTAGATTGGTTCTCTATTAAAAGGGCTTTAAGCCAAAATATTTTAAAGCTGCTTTTTTTTTGGCTTGGAGCCCCATTAATTGAGAATCATTCCAGGGAAAAACATAATTAGACCTATTTTTGCTTTCCCATTTTGAAAATTTTCAAAATTTCGAAAAGCCTTGTATTCGTGCAAAAATTTTCAAATTTTTTTTTACCGTATTTTTGAGTTTATGGCGTTTTATATCGATATAAACCAATTTCAAGCAAAAAAGATGTCGCTCGGTCAATCGGTCGGTCGGTCGATTAAATTGGCGCCCATAGGTAAGATGTTTTAATAAAGTGTTTGTAACGGCACATCTAGTTTGAACATAAAAAGTCCAAACGTTAATCCAACTGGGTAATAAATAATAATTGTTTCTGACCGAGTCTGAAATTTGTGCAAAACAGTTCCTTTTTGCAAAGAGTTCCTCCATTTTGCAAAGAGTTCCTCGGAGTTCCTCCTGAGTTCCTCCTGAGTTCCTCCTGAGTTCCTTTGGCTTATGCAAAAGATTTCCTCGCGGTCAGCCCCTCGAAAAATTTTAAATCCACCCCCTGAGGGGTGTAGTTTTCGTGAAAACTGGTGTATTGGGGTTTTTGAGGTTGCTGAAAGTGAATCTGATAATAAAAATATTCTAAATCCACCCCCTGAAGGGTGAGGGGTAGTTTTCGTGAAAATTGGTATATTGGGGTTTTTGAGGTTGTTGAAAGGGAATCTGATTATAACAAAATTCTAACTTTACCCCCAAAGGGGCAGAGGGTAGTTTTCGTGAAAATTGGTATACTAAAGTTTTTATGGTTTCTGAAAGTGAATCTGATAATAAAAAATCCATTTTACCCGCGGAGGTGAAAAATGGGAAAGCTCTTTTACTGGGCAGTGTATTTTTTACTACATCTATAGGCAAAAAAATCGCTGTGAGCTATATCTCTAAAAACGAGCTGATGGAGAAAAACGGAGCAAGGTTCCAAAATCAGGGCATTAAATATAGCCAGACACAACTAAAAGGTCCCAGACAAATATTTTTTTTGTAGAGCAGTGTAATTAATCCTTATTTTTTATATAAATTTTTAGTTCTTAGACAATATTCAATTAAAACCTGACCCATAGGTTAGTAGACTTACCTAAAGAAGCACTTATTAATACAACGGGCAATATGAGGAAAAGCTTTAATACAACCATGACTGCAAACTATTTTTTTGTACTTGAAGAATGTTTTTATATTATATTTTTAATGTGCATATAAAAATCAGTTTTTAAAAACGAATTTGGTTAATATTTATTTTTAATTTTATTAGCATAACAAACTTAATTTACGTACTAAAAACACTGAAAAACTAAATAAATAGGGTATTTTTATTAACCTATTTACAAGTTTCTTCAAAAACCAAACATGTTCATATCTATTTATAGTACCCATAACAGTTTTAGAACTGGACATCAACAAATTTCAGGCGTTAATTGGTTAACCCATCAGACTGACCACGAATGTATTGTATCATGTATGAAATATTAATATTATTAGTCCAATTAAGTTATTTTTAATTAAAACAAAGGACAATGTTAATTTTAATTTTATTAGCTTAACAAACTTAATTTATAATTAATTGTTTTCTTTGCGAATAGGCCTATTCCCAAGGAAAACAATTAAAATTTTGGTTTTCAACATTTTAGTATTTAATTGTTAGTCCTCGAACCGTGGAATTACACTTTCAAATGAATTTTTCTCGAAAACGGTTAATCCTACAGTATTACAACAAGAGTACCTTTTTTATGTATTTTGACCTGGGGAATTATATCTCGAAAATAAAATTGCAAAAAAGTTACACAGAAAAAAGTTTGGGACAAAAAACTGATAAGCCCCCCCCCCGTTTCGCACACCCCTGGTTGAAATAAGTACACGAAAATAACACATAAAAACAGGCCTTGGTAGAATTAGTTGACGTGCAAAACCTCGTTGATATATCTCAAAGGGTTCCTGAGTTATTAAATAAAAACCGATTTTTTTAGCCACTTTTAAAGGGGCGTAGCTCCCTTATGACGCATTTTTAGACATATGTTTATAGGAACTTTTTGTCATATTTTATGATGTAGAATTATCTCTTAAAATTTCCGACCCTATTTCAAATACACCGTGTATATAAAATATTTTTTCGTAGTTTCACCACATCTTATTGGTAAATCCTAGGTTTAACGAGTCAATCCTATGATTAACCAAACATTGAGCTTTTTCTGTAACATATATATATTTTGAAATCCTGCGGATTTTTTTTGGGCTCGAATGCATACAAAAAACTTAATGTGCGCTCTATTTAAAGATTTTGAGGGTCCACGATATTTTTAAATATCAGATTCGGTTTCAGCTTCAGCGTTAAAAAAATGCATAGGAATACCATAGAATGCCATACCATTAGGACTCCGGACTTTTTTATTATTTTGTGGGGCTGTGTAATTAACAATAATAATTATTATCAAATATAATTGATAGTTATAATCGCTCGTAAAAAAACGTAAAATGAAACAGTAAAATATGATAAAATTTAATAAAGGTTTATAGATAATCAGATTGGTTTAGGTAATAAAATTAAACATTTAAAACAAGCCGTTAAGATATGTAATGCTAAGCATTCCATTATACTCTCCAAAGTGAATAGTATATTGCATTTTTCACAATACCTACTTAAAAACAAAAGATAATATTATTTAAAACGCAAATAAACTAAAAAAAATAAAAAAGTGGACAGGGATGGGATTTGAACTCAAGACTTCTTAGAAGCAACTACGCTCTCGGCGACTTTAATTACTTGTTTGTGCCCCTAAATTTTTATCTTAATCTCAATCGGAATTTACCTTCAGCTTTTTTCCGATTTTTTTAAAAGTTTAACCCCCCATAACCGGTTAACCTTTTTGTTTTTAGTGGGATTATTTTAAAAACAAATAGGGATCTTCGCTGTTTTCGTGATTTTTGATTTTTAAAAAAAGTCCAATTATTTCATTTAATGTAAACCCCTTCCGCTCCAGACTAATTTTTTTTTGAAAAATTAATATGAGAAAGATACTCTATAAAATAAAAGTAATATTTATATACCGTAATTTCACACAACTATAGTCCGGCCACACAACTATAGTCCAAGGCCCCCAGGGGGCAGGGGATAATTATTTTTAAATGTTTACCATTTCTTGTGAAAGTTGGTGTATATGGGATATACAGCAACACGTTTTCAGTTTTTTTTTAAATACGCTGGTTATGGAATATAGGTGTGAAGCTGGACCATAGTTATGTGAATCTGGACTATTGTTGTGTGAAATTACGGTACCCTAAATATGTAATTTATTTTTTTTATTTGTTTAACAATTTAGTATATTTACCAGAATATCCTCTTGGATATATGTGACTAAACCAACATATCCATACGTGGATTATTATTAATAGAATATTTACCAGAATATTCACCCTTGGATATATGTGTCTGTACCAAAATATACATACCTGCTGGATACAAATATTAAAAAATTAATAAATAACAACAAATAAATAATAACCATTATAGCCCCGCAAGGTTATTTAGGCTCCTACAAAGCCCTAAATAAAAGTACCAAGTTTAATACTACTAAAACCCAATGGGCCCTTATGCCGTATACCAATACCCAACTGTGGATACAATGGAGCGGAAAGGGTTAAACATACATCAGAGTTTCTAGTTTTTTCAATAATTTATAATATAAAGTTTATATACATTTATTTTAAATAAATAGGAATCTATTAAAATTAACATGTTTGTTTTATATGGATAACAGTTTTTAAGAACAAAAAATAGCTATAAACTACAAGGTTTTAAACTTCCTCAAAACTAAAACTTCAAATTCTTCAGTCCATTTTTCTTGATTTCCAAGAACGTAGTAACAATATGATCTATAGTGATAGTTTAACTTTCCTATGTGAAATTGACCATCATTGTTAACTCTGCAAACACCAAAACTCATGTCATGTTCCATGCCACCCACGACTCTTGTGTGCTCGTCTGTTTCTACATCGCTTACAGTTGTAGAGGTGGCGTTGTGCCATTCAAAGTACGTAAGCCCTGACAAAGGCTTACATAAAATCTAAAACAAGTTCTAAAATGTAACAAGTGTAACAAAAACTATGGTCTGTTTCATCAAGCAAGATAGTAAAATAAAAATCGCACAGTGAATATTTTCAAAACAGATTCGAATATTGGATGTGCGAATATACTGCGTAGTTTATTTTATAAAACATAACTATATTCTATACACAAACATATACTATTGAAACCTGTTGTAAAATTATTTACTGTGCGATTTTAAATTTACTATCTTGCTTGAAAAAACAGACCATAGTTAACAGTTTTTTTAGGTCTATGAACATAGTTATTTCTATTATTTCTATGACCAAATTAAATGCAAATTACTACCTATATTTAAAAAGAAAATAACGTGTTTTAATAATTATAATTATTACTGTTAATATTACAAAAACTATTTATTATTAAACAATTGACACATAAAAACAAGTAAAGTCTACGTCTAGATATATTAAAACCAACTGGATTCTTGAATATATAGTTTTCCGCATGAAAAAAAGTCTCCGACGAAAGGGGGAGGAATCATTTGCGCTCTTTCCTTTCCGTCAAATGCGTTATAAGGCGTGCTTGCCTGCAACGGGCCTCCCACTTGCACACACATTCCAAACAGATCCATGCGTCAAACTATATTTATTTAGTTATTAATTTATTTATTTATTTACGGGAAACCCCCATTGCTACAACAATTTTATAATAACGTAAGGTAAAAAATATTTAAGATTTTCTTGAAAAAAATCTGTCTACCTGTTTGTCGGTCTGTCGGTCTATGTGTCCGGGAAATTGACCACGATAACTGAAGGAAGCTTTAGGCTAAACACTTCAAATTTGGACAATAGGTTGATTATCAATATTATAGGGGAAAGTGTTATTTTATTTGCAGCAGTTTTTATCTTTTTTAGGAAAATATGATTAACACTTTAAGGCTTAGTAAAATAACCAGATCATGTTTGTTTCATGTTTGTTTAACCTCGTACTATTCTACTTAATTAAGCATCCCCTAAATCCAGGACTTGATCAATAAAATCTTTATTGTCCGCTTCATATGCATTATTTCTGATTATACAGGGTGATTTAGAAATCAAAACATAGTTCCTATAAATGTTGGCCCAAAAATCAACCTTAAGGGAGCTACGGCTTATTTAAGGGTACGTCTGAAAAATAGTTTTTATTTACCAAAACTCCGTGAACTATAGTAACAAATTTTTGCACATGTCTTATCCTTAATAAATCTTATATTTTTCATTTGCCAATTTTAACCACGGACGTGCAAAACGTAAAGGTTATGTTACTTTTTTGCCACGAAATTATTATGTTTTTTTTTTGAAATTTTCTCAATAAAATATTATTTATTAAAAATACATAAAAATGTACTTTTTATAGCTATGGTGTTAGGGCCAACCGTTCTCGAGAAAATTGTAGACATTTTTTAAGGGACCGTAGGCCCCTTAAAAGCTATTTGTTGACAGTTGTGTATAGAAACTTTCTTTGTAGTATTAAAGTATTATTTCGCGCATTTTTTAGTTCCTATTTTTTAAGAACATGTCAACAAGCACTATAAGATATCAAAATTTCAGCCAAATTCGCGAAAAGACATAATCTTAAATGTGCGTACATTGAAATAAATAATTAGAAAGATATACCTTAAGTCCTAGGTTTTCTTCCCGGACACCATAAATTGGTACCAGTGCCTTCTTTTTAGAATTGTTTATTTCATAAGTAATTAAACCCTTATCAGTCAAAGCTTGTCCAACATATAAATATACATTTCCATTATTTCCAGCTTCAAATGCATCTTCTGGAATTTTGTTGTCGGTAAAATCTCGCCAATAATACTCTAAAATCAGAAAACATGTTCTACCTTAAATAAGTTAAAAATTGACAGTCTATCAAAATATATACAGCAGGTTTGTCGTACCATAATTGGGGTTTTCTCTAAATTAATCAAATTGGCATCCTTTTAGATTTTCAATTTGACCTTAAGGTAGAAAAAAGTTATCTATATGTTGTTAAAATGAAATGGACAGGAAACAGTGAATAGTACCATTTCATCCTTTTTGGGAATCATCAGCACTGTGTATCGTGTATATTGTTAATATTCAAATAAAACGTTAGATAGATATAAAAGCATGGTGCCATCTATTGATGTGATCACTGAGTCATTCCACCTGATTTCAACGAACATCAAAAGGTCACCTATCTTTGATTTAAATAATTATTTGCACAATGATTAAACAATGTTTTGGGAGTTTAAAACTAATTTTTTTATTTTACTTTTAAACTGGAGAAAAATTGGTAAAAACAGTAGATTATATTTATTATCAAAACTTCTTAATTTTTTAACTTATTTATTAGTTAAAAAAAAAACATTTTAAAGTTCAAATTTTATACTTTTTAGCGATGTAATTTAAAAATATTGTCACATTATACTTTTATTTTAATAATACAACATTAACAAGTTTTAAAAATATTTTAAATACTGATAGGTTGCTATTTTTTTCTCTTAAATTTAATGCAGTTTGCATTAAATTAAAAAAGGTGAAATATTTCCATGAACTTTTTTGAGCGAATCACGTAAACAAATGTTTGTCTAATAACTATTGTTTGCATGATCACGATTCTTGTCGACGATCAAGTGAGGCCCGATCGTGCTGAAATTTTTTGGGGGGGTGTTTTCTTGTCCAACAATATGTTAAACTATCAGATTTCAAAAAAATCCCATTTTAATTTCTTGGGACAGTCTAGTATGCATGCATTTCAGCAAAATATATTCTTACTTTAAATCGCTATAACTTCTGAAGGAGGAAAAAAATTAATGACATTTATATCAGAGTAAGTACTCAGATATCCTGTTTTTTATTATAATGATTTATCGTGCGTAAAAAAATACTTTTTAATCATATTAACAAAAGTCAAATCCGTTCATCCCTTACTTGAGTGTCCAAACTTTTTATTTTTTGGGGGCCTGTGTAGTTAAACACGAATAGTAAATGTTTCTACTTTTTGTGCCTAGCTTCTGTTTCGAAAAAACAATTGTACAATTAATTAACAACGCGAAAAATAAAGATAAACAAAGATGCCAGTATGTATTTGCAAATGTGCAGATGTGGTGGGCAATTTATATAAAAAAAACGTAACCTTTTTCTATATCAATATTTGGTCCTGTTATTGGTACAGATTTATCCAAAATCAACAATTTTGAATTAATTGTTTGACTATTTTCCAGTAGATATTTACACACATATCTTTTATCGTTGTGTTCAATGCCTCCTAAAACCACTATATCTTCAGGTAATTTTTCCTTATCGTAAATCTGGTGAGTTTCATTGCAAAATGGTACTGGTTCCCATTTTAGTCTATTATAATTTTTAATACCTAATATCTAAAATAAGACAAAAATAAATAAGGTTTTCTAGAACGAATGCATTACTTTTTAACGTCTCAGAGAGGGAAGACAATTTTTTTATGTTATAAAATATAAGAGCGTGTCAAAAGACCGTCCCCCCGTTCACTTTTGAAGGGCTTAAGATTTGGAATACTTTAATAACATAACCAAATAGTTATTTATGGTACTAGTGGGTAAAGTAAGATATTGCTAATGAGAAAATTAACCTGCGAGGCGTCAGCCAAGCAGGTTAATTTTCGAGAGGGCAATATCGGTTTACCCATGAGTGCCATACAAGGTTTTATCCAATAAATAGTTTAGAAATTCATATTTTTATTAAAAATTTTAATGACATTTACAAGAAAATAATTTGACAAGTGAAATAAATAATTATCCACTCAATAAAGTAAAACCACGCGGGGGTTATTATTGAGTTTATCTATTTAAAATAAAGCTGGTAATTGTCTCATTATCTGTATGTATTGGGTAAATAATTTTTTGGTATGTATTTTATATGTTTAATTGATAAAAATTTTTTACAAAAAAATCTTAAAAAATCACATATTTTAGCAAAAAAAACTTAAAAAATGAAAAAAGGTATTCAAATAGAGAATTTATTTTATTTTAAAATGATGTATCACACAACCCCCCTTTTTATTAAAAACCTCATGCCTCCCTGTCCACATTTTAAGAGCTGAAAATATTAAATATGTGAAAAAAAGATAGTTTAAGTTGTCTTATTTAACAGTTTCAAATTTGAGGTCGATATTTTAACTTGTTCAAAAGTTAAAGTGACTTTTGGACCGCACTGTATGTTTTTTACCTTTGTGCCCACGATTCGTTGATCAGTAGATCCATTTTTCAAAGTAACAATTTTTATTCCAGTGTCATTTATATACATTTGACCAACGTAACCATCTGAATATGGAACAGCATCATCTTGAACTATTCCTGTAAATTCTCTCCAATAATACTCTGAAAACATTTTAGTGTTAGGAAACTTTTGTTTTATAAGTTAACTACCCTATTGAAAATGACGGGTCTGCGCGGGTTTAAATGTTGCATAGACCGGACTTGAGCGGGTGAATTTCATCCGCTCAAGTCCGGTTTATGCACCATTTATACCCGCCCAGACCCGTCATTTTCAGCAGGGTAGTTATAAATTATAAATAATAAATATATGATAATCTTTCGATGGGGGGGGGGGGTGTCAAAAAACCTTTAGTTTGTGCACGGACTCACCATAAGAAAAGGTTTTTGGAACTAAAATACTAAGTAATACAAAGTAAAAACTAACAACACTAAACATGATAAACTACATACTAAGTAGATCAGTAAATAAACAAATTAAGTAGGTAATAGATTAACACGGCATTGACCTTTTTATCTTCTATCAGTGTATTAATTTAAAACAATATATTTCATATGGACTTTAAAGTGTAATGTTTTTTGATTGGATGCAAATATTTATACCTATAATTTTTAAACAAGCCGTGAAGATATGTAATGTTACGCATTTCATTATATACTATTCACAGTAAATGGTATACCTATTGCATTGTTTTTCACTGGTTCACTTTACATTTTCACTTTTACAATTTTTAATTAATATGAAGAAGTTCTATGAAAACTGATCCTCGATCTAAATGTTTAGGTTCCAGGTTTCGGGACCCCGATCCCGAAATTATAAATGTCTAATTTCATCATAAATTAATTATATAAATAAAATTATATAATTTAAATCAAAAACTTTTTATAAAAGAACGAGTATTTATATTAAACATATAATAAATTTTTTATTTAAATTGATATTTTAATAAAATAAAAAAATATACTTTTGTATAAAAAAGTTTTAATAAATAATCATTACCGTCAACCGAGGTGACTTCGGACGGTGTAGGTGACTTCAGACACTTCATACCAAAATCTTCTGAACCAAAGCACGTGTGCACAAGTTGGAATTGAACCTCACAACTTGTGCACACCTGCTTTGGTTCAGAAGGTTTTGCGAAAAAGTGTCCGAAGTCACCTACACCATCCGAAGTCACCTCGGTTGACGGTACCTTCTTAATTTTAAGATAAACACTATAAAAAATAAAATAAACTCTAATAAAAGCAAGATTTTTTTTATACAATTAACATTATGTATATTATTTCAACAAAACAGTTCTTCGAAAATGCTCAGCCCGTTTATCAAAAAATTGTTATGTTAGGTGACCTAACTTAGGTCTATGACCCCAGCCGGGATATTTCGAATTTTCGGGATCCTGAATTTCGGGACTGGAAACCCTGTTTTTGACCCTATTCGTTCTCTTTAAAAAATAATAAATTAGAATAAGACATCTTAAGGTCAAAAGACTCATGTGGGTGGGGCCCCGTACCTACCCAATTAAAATAAAATTATTTTTATACAATATTTATAATATATGCATTTAAACATCTAGAAAAACGAATGAAGTTTTTAGACCGCAAAGTAACCTATTCCTTAGTATTTTAGTTTTCTGCTTGTTACCATGACAACAAGCGCAAAATTGTTTTTTTACCAAGGAGCAACTTTTAAACAACCGAGCGTTTTTGATTTTGAAAATCGAGACTTTTTGACACACCATAGTGCCCATGAAGCCTTTTTTTCAGGAGTTCATACTCTATAATAATAATATATTTATTTAGTATCAAACTAATACAACAACCTAACTATAACAAATCTATATAAAGTATTTATAACATTAAAAATTTTCTACGTATTTTTTTAACAATAACTTAAATTTATTTAAAGTATCACAGTTTTTTATATGCACAGGTAATTTATTAAAGCTTACGAGACCATTATAGAATAAGGTTTTACTTTATTTATTAGAGGTTTATCTATCAATATAAAAATCATGTACCTGTCTGGTAGGGTATTCATGTATTTCAGTACCAAATTTAATTTTACTATTTAAATATTCAGGGGTTATGTGATTTTTAAAAAATAAAATTTTTTAACATTTTCACCGAGGGCCATTAAAATTTATGTATTTTTTTACATTTTACTATTAAATTGTTTTAGGGGAACGTATTATTTTGTTTGGCAGAGGTATATTTTTGTAACCATGTGTTATTAATTATAAAACAACATTATTGAAAAAATAGCAAATAAAATAACAATGGGTATTTTTAGAAAATAATAATTTTTGTATTAATTATTTTTATAATAATTATTATTATTATAGTGTTATCATATCCCCATAATACAAAAACCAATACTGATAAAATACAAAATTCATACGAGTAGTTATTATTATTTTAAATTGCAATTAAAAAGTTTTTAATTTAAACTTTAATTAAAATAATAATCATATTTTTAAAGAAATTTTTTTGTATAAAAGGCAAAGCATAGCATAAAAATATAATAAACTTTTGTTAAAAGTCTTGCAATCAAAATGTTCAGAAAATTTATTGTTGCTGTATTCTTTGTGACTACATATTGGTTAGCACTTGTCCAGGCTGCTGACAGTAAGAATTTATTTATGTTTTTATTTTTTATTACTTCTAAAGAGAAAATATTGTGCGTTATTTTTTTTTACTTAATTATTATGTTTTTATTACTTTCACCCAAAGACAAAGTATTCTGATCGACGTATTTTTTTCTGCCTTTACTAATTTACCCCGTACTTTAGACTAAAAAAGTCGTGAACTACAAATTTACCGCTCGCCGCCTAAAATATGACGCCCTTACTGTGTCTGGGATTTAGTTCAACTTTAGGTAACCTAATTGTTATTACCGGAACTAAAGACCTATACAGGGCTGTTAACCGAACACTGCACTTTAAGATATCATCTTAAAAAAATGGACAAGTCTAAAATCGACACCTCTTACCGCCGAACACATCATATACTTCTGCGAAGCCATTGTTAGCATAAGGCAAGAATATCCCGAACAGGTATACCCAAGACCTGCAGATTTATAGCCCCAAAAAAACTCTTCAGCTTCTTTGGAAGCCTAAAGTTTGATAAGGACCAAATTATCGATAGATCTCATTGGTGGCAGTGATTTGAAAGGCACTACGTTGCCTCACAACCCCACTTGTATTGTACCTACATCTTACGAAACACGGATCATTTTAAGACGTCTAAATTAAAAAAAAAGAATTTTAAGAACTTTTTTTACAAAAAAAACTATATAATATTTATTATTTGAACCAACCCATAGAAAATGGCAATGTACCAAAAGCAAGTGGCCTAAAAATAATTTTATATTATGAGCACGCTTCACAAAAAAATACAGCTTTTATTATTTTTTCGTTACAGAAAATATTCGCGTCATTTGCGAGTAATTTTACAGAATAATTATACGGTATTTTCGAATCGCCAAAAAACGTCATAGATAAAAAATTCTTGTGTTTCATGAAAAAGTAGGAAACTTTGAAAATGTCCGTCTGTCCGGCTGTCTGTCCGGCTGTATGTCCGAAGGTTACGGTACCTGTGGGTATTCCGCACTGCAAATGTTAAGTGGGTTTGGTCCTTGTAGAAGGTTTTGTACCAAACCCCGGCAATTGTATACTTATTGTAAAGATGGTGATTGCAAAAAAAGGACAGGGTTTCAGAAGACTGAATAGACTGTGTTCAGAGGTGGTGGCCATCTTGGTGGGTTACCTTCAGTGCTGGTCTCCCCTTTCCTTTTTTTTGTCCAAGTTTTTTTGATAAACAAAAAAAATCGTTTATCGCAAAAAGAAAATGAAAACAAAAATTGAAAAAAAATTTAAAAGTTTTTTTCCGAAATTTGCTGATTTTTTTTATTATTATTTTATTTATAAAAAAAAACTTAAAAAAATGTATATTTTTTTTATTTTTTTTATGAAAATATATATTTTTTAAGTATTTGGGAAAATGCATACCATTTACTATAAACAGTATACATATAATGGAATGCTTAGCATACGGTGCAATTTTTTAGGTCGATAACAAAATAAAATGGCCCAAAGCAAAACTAGCCTTAAACTATTCCTTATAAGTCTAGCTTTCACCAGATTTAAAATAACAAAAAAAAAAATCTTCAACTTTTTATTTTTTTCAGTGTCCAAACACTGGATCAAGTTGATTAAACTTTATAGATATTTTTACTGTTTTAACCTAATTTTGGGTCTCTGATTTTAAAAATAATATCAGTTTTGCTGTAAAAGTTTTTGTTAAAGAAAAATGAACCATGGCAATCTATGATAATCTGCATATTTCGCTTAAATAGGTATGGGGTAATCCATTGAATATCGTCCAACATAGGGCGCTCGACCATTTTCAAATTTAATTTTATTTTGCCTGTTGTTTACCCTATATATGTAAGTTATCTTCCTGATTCTCGTAATAGCCTTTTTAAAAACTTTATTCTAAATTTTAAGGATTGACAGAGTTTTAGTAAAGTGTTCTTCGTTTGGATTTCTACTCAAGACTGATTTATTAAGTTAAAATAAAAATGAATAATAATTAAATGCTGACAATGTAAAAATGCTGACTATGATAATTAAATAAAATATAATATAAACTAATATCTAATTACTATGGGAAATGCAACTATGCAAATAAGGGTAATGACCGGACGGTCATGTAACTCCTCCCCTCCTAGAATGAGGCATCCCCCGGTAGGTTGAGTTGTCTTCCTTCCTGGAGTTGTTGAAGTTCTTGACCATCACTATGGTTTTCGGTTGATTGTGGATTTTTACACAGATGCTTTTTGTACCAGCGGATTGAGAATGCTATGAAGATGGTTCCAATGATAAAATATGTTATTATAGTTAAGGTGTAATGTTCAGTTATTTTAAATTTTTCTATCGGGATGATGGTATTTTCTGGAATTTCGGGAAGTCTGAGTGTTTTTAAGTTTATTTTAAAATCTTGAATTTGGGTTTCTTGAATGTTGAGTTTCAGATTACTGACCAGTGTGGGGCGTCCAACAGTTTTTTTCCATAAAATGTAATTGATTTTTCCTAAAGAAAATTTGGTAGTTATCTTCTTTTAGGAGATAAATTCCGGATAGGGTTTTCGTTTCAGATCCATCGTTACATTGTATGTGAAGGGTTTCGTCGATTGGAAAAACTCCTAAGTACTGATTTATTTCGGGTATTATTTCGATGTGGTTTTGTGGTATAGAAAGTTGAGTATAGTAGCATTTTTGAGAATTTTCTTCCAGAATAACCTGTTTTTCACAGCTTATCTCTTGGTTTGACTGCAGCTGACTTGCACATTGAAAGATCTTTCCTTTTCGTGTACATAAGTCGGTTAGGGGAATAAATTTATTTTTACTGGATTTTAATAGGTAACGAAGGTTTGGAATTACTGTGACAAATTCCGATTTAAACATTGTTGGGATGGGGATTAGGTGAAAAAGTTCAAAATTTTCTTCATAATTGATTGGGATAGACAAAAAATATGTAATTCTAGTTGGTTCTATTTGGCAGTTAATTTTTAAAATTGATTCAAAATCTAAAATGTTTTCGTATTTAACTTCAAAAGGAAGTTGGTTACGGTAATGTTCTGAAATTTTCTTAATTTCTGAAAACAAGTCAACAGTTTTTATAATACTTGGATGCAAAGTATCAAGTTTACAAAATGTTATAGAGTTTTCAATGTCCTCTAAAATATTTAAAATTGAGTTATAAATTATTAAGATTTGATTGTGAAGATCCTGTGTAAATAGGACAAAAATTTGGTTTTGTACCTTTTCGGTTAAAAAGTTATTTAATTGGATAATCTTTTTCTTTAAAATGTCTTCTTTTAAAGTATTATTAAAGTTTTTTATAATATTATGGTTAATTAAATATTGTAATTGAAGTTGGGATTGAATATTGCTTTGACCCTCATAAATATGACTTATAATTTTGTTAAATTTTTTCTCATCGTTGGAGTCTAAATTGCCTGTTAAAGTTTTAATTACTGAGCCGATCCCGTTAAATAATCCTCTTTTCTTCCTCGACAAATTGTTATCAAAACTTAAGTTAATATGACTAATTTTTTCCTTAATTCTATTTTGCGTATATCTAATAATTTTATTATAGTTATCTAGCTCTTTATTGTAAAGGCTTTTATTGGTACTTATTAATTCTAAATTTCTAAATTCTAAATTTAAACTATGGTACTTATCGTATAAGGGTTGTAATTCATAATAGTGAACGAATGTGTGATCCGTTCTTTGGAGTTTAGCTAAACCAAGATTAATGGGTAAAAGACCAAGGTTGTGTGTGATATTTCGTATTTCTGCTCCATATCCGAATGAGAGCAATCTAAAAAAAATAAATGAATTTAAATGAAAGTTTCTGAATTGGGGTTTTGCGTTTCTAGCATGGGGTTAATTTTTTTCTTACTGCGAAGGTTGTAGCTTTTTTCGTTTTTTATAAAAATATGTACTAAAATACCTGAATCTTTGAATACATCTTTTATTAAATTTAAGACTGTATTCCAATCTAACTTATCTAGGCCACAACCGATTTTAGGCATAGCAATAGATTTTGTTTTATTTTCCAAGCATAAGGCTTTTAAATTTTGTAACGTTAATTTAAAGGTTTCGTAGCTAGGTTTGTCATTAAATTTTTCTTTTGTGATCAAGTAATAAATATATCTATTTTCTACTTTAAGGAAAGCTACTTCGCCAGATTGTTTGTTTTGGGATTTTAGGTGATCTACATTTTTAAATTTATTTTTAAATTGTAAAGCAATTCCTTGTGACATTTTAAAATCGCGAGAAACACAATGGGCTAATGAGAAACTTGGGTCACATTTAAAAATGTCATTATGTATAATGTACACTGGATTTTCTATTATTATTTTTTCGTTATTTGTATGTTTTGGCCTTTTAACATTTGAAATGTGAACTTTATCGATAGTGTTATGGTGTGTAGGAATAATTTTTGCAGTTTTGAGATTTCAATTTACCTCCTCTATATTTTCTGCTTTGTATTTATTTTTTGTTTTGCTTTGTTTTTGTTTATTTTTTACAAAAACTTTTTGTGGGATTACTTCAGGAAGTTCTTCCCTATTTACGTTAGCTTTTGATATGACTTGTTCTTTATTTTTCTGTAAATTTTCGTTAATTTTTTGATACATGATTTTAGTTTTTTCTTTATGATTAGAAATGTAATTATTTAAAAGTTGTTTATCAATTTCTAGGTTAAAAGGAGTGTTTGTAGTTATATGGCCTGAAATTATTTCAAAGGGCGTTAAATTAGTGGAAGAATGAATTGTATTATTATAGGCTAAAAGGGCGTAGTTAACTTTATTTTCGATTGATTCATTTTTAAATTCATCGCGGTTATTAAATAAACGTATATGCTCTATTATTGTTGAGTGAAATCTCTCCTCCATAGAGTTCGGGTTTTGATATAATTCTTTAAACATGCCTTATTAAATTCACTTCCGTTATCTGAAATAATTTCTTTAGGGATAGAATGATGTGTAAAAAATCTAACTAAGCTATTAACTACTTCTATACTTTGTGACGAGTTAAGCTTGTAAACTTGCGCATATTTTGAAAATGCGTCGATAATTCATAAAAATTTTGTTTTATCTAAGGTTATGCTATCTATATGTATAATTTCAAAGGGTTTAATTGCAGTGGGGGTTAGATTAAATTTTATATTTAAGGGGTTCCTGTCGTATTTGGTAAGTTGACAAATTTCGCAGTTATTAATAAAAGTTTGTATTGACCTTCTTTGATTTGGCCAATAGTATTGGGCTTTAATTTTGGTTTCTGTCTCGTCAAGACCTCTGTGGTTAGTTTTACCTTCGTGGTAGTTCTTAATTGTCATGTGAATTTCGTCGTCTGTCAAAACGTCCGTTAACATTTTTGTACATTTTATAAAACTAATTTCAGAATTTTTAAAATATTTTTGTAAAACAGAACTTACTTTTTCATATATATTATCTTCAAAATAAACGTAATATTTCATTTTTGGAATAATATATTCTTTTATAATTTTAATTAAAAAGTCTTGTTCAAAGTTGTTTTTTGAAATTTGTATAAACATTCTTTGTTTAGTTTTATACAAATTAACGATTGCAGGTTCTGCAGGAGCAAATTCCACAAGGGAAAAAATAATTTGATTTTTACCGAAGTTTACGGGGCAAGTGACAATGAGAATGTTAATTATTGGATTTTCTTCGTTAGAGTGAATTGTATTTACGTCAGTTTCGTTATTTTCTAGATTTTCCTGGTTTTGAATTTCGAAGTTAACGTTTTCGTTTCGTTCTAACGTTAAGTCGTCAGGTTCCGCAATAATGGACATAGTGTCTAAGTTTTTGTCTGGGTCTAATGTTTTGTTAAATTCATCCATATAATTTAGTAAATGGGGATTAATTAGTTTGGAGTTAGGCTCCTTTAACGAAAATAACCACTGTAAGGGGGTATGATCGCAAACTATTTTAAAACGAGTTCCAAACAAGGTCTAAAATACTTAACAGCCCAAACAATTCCCAGAAGTTCTCTTTCGATTGTTGAGTATTTTGTTTCTGTTTCGTTTAAGGTACGACTTGCGTAAGCAACAGGTAAGTCGGACCCTATTTTACCTTGTGATAAAACGGCCCCTAAGGCAAATTGGCTTGCGTCCGTAGTAATAACAAAAGGTTTGTTAAAATCTGGATATTGTAATATTGGTTCATTAAGTAATAAGTTTTTACATAAGTTAAAACAGTTTAAATAATTTGGATCGTTAATATTTATTTTACTATTTTTCTTTAAACAAACTGTTAATGGTTTGGTTATTTTAGCAAAATCTTCAATAAATTTTCTGTAATAACCTAATAGGCCAAGAAAACCTTATTTCTTTTTGTGTTTTCGGAATTGGATATTTTTGGATAGCTTTAATTTTGTCTGGATTGGGCATAACTCCCTGAGGAGTGACAATATGACCCAAAAAGGCAACTTGTTTTTGAAAAAATTCGCACTTGTCAGTTTGAATTTTAAAGTTAGCACTACGTAATATCTTAAAAACTTCTTTTAAGTTGATTATGTGTTCCTGTAGGCTTGTGCTAAAAACAATTATGTCGTCCAAGTATATTCGTTTAAAATACCTCGTAATACGTTATCCATGACTCTTTGAAATGTTGCTGGGGCATTTTTAAGCTCGAATGGCATTCGTGCGAATTCGTACTTACCATTTGAAGTTGCAAAACTAGTTTTAGGAATGTCTTCTTCGGACATTTCAATCTGGTGAAAACCAGAAGCTAAATCTATTGTTGAAAAGTATTGACAACGTCCTAGTTTGTCCAAAAGATCAGTAATGTTTGGTATTGGATATCGATCAGAAATGGTTTTATCATTTAATTTTCTAAAATCGATAACGATACGCCATTTACGTTCACCGGAAGAATCCAGTTTTTTCGGAACAACCCAAATTGGAGAATTCCAAGGGCTATATGACGGTCTAATTATTTTTTGATTAAGCATTTTTTTTATTTGTTTGTCTATTTCTGATTTATGGACTTCAGGACAACGATAGGATTTCGTATATACTGGTATTTCGTCCTTTGTTTTAATACTATGTTTAATTTTACTAGTAAAAGGGAAATTATTATTGTCAATATGAAAAAGGTCTGAATAGTCTTTAAGAAGATCCAATATTACTTCCTTTTCTTCGGGATTCATGTGATTTGTCCGTATTTTCGAAAAATCAAATGATATACCCTCAGATGTTAAATTATTAAAATTAGGACATGGTCGACGTTCGTATTCATCGAACTTTTCGACGGTCAAAGGTCCTATATTTAAACTAACTTTTTCTTTAGAACGGTTAATAATACTACAATATCCTATAGAGTTTTTTACTTTTGTTACACATTTTGGTATTTCTAATTTACCAATTTTTTTATTTGGGATCAGTACGTCCCCATTTTCAAAATTTTTAATATTTACTTTAATAATTTGTTCAGTCTCTGGTTCAACTACTATACAGTTCGTTGAATCGGAGATCTTATGATACAAAATTTTTATTCTACGTGTTGGTGTTATTAAAATACCACCCTGTAGATCAATTAATGCTTTTAATTTTTTTAAGTTATCGAGTCCCAACAAACAATCAAAATGTTTGTGGAAGTCAAAAAGATAAAATTTTAAATTTTGTTTTGGGTTATTAAATATTCTAGGGCATGGAATACTTGTACTATATTTTTCAAAAGATTTTCCATGGGCGCTAGAAATTAAAAAAGGGTCACTAATTATGTTATTTTTAAAATATTTTTGGGCAATTTTAGGACTAATAAAAGATTTTGTACTACCTATGTCCAGTAAAACTTTTAAATTATTTTCTGGAAATATAATGTAGGCTAGTTCACTTTTACCGTCCGAAAGACTATTTAATTCAAATTTTCCGAGGCTTTTAGACCTAAAAATTAGGAGAGGTCATTTGAATTATCGGGGGGGAATTCTACGTGCGGTTCACTATTAAGGTTAAAAACTTCTTCCGCTGTATAATTAGGACTACCTTGGACTAAATTTTTTCTAAAATAATTATTAGTTTGGTTTGTGCGATTTGTGTTTCTTGTGGAAACACTCATCGGGGTAGGTGGGGGTAATCTTTGTGCAGGGTTAGGCTTAAATACATTGTTTTGCGAATTTCTATTAAAATTATTTGTTGTATTTAGTTGAGAATTCTGAGCAAATGGGTTTTGCTGATTTCTATTACTATTTTGTTGTGCAAATTGCGAGTTATTAGCAAAATTAGTCAATTGTAATTGAGGTCTAAAGTTTTGATTTCTCGAGAAAGTTTTCGGATTGTTTCTATTTCTTGAAAAATTATTATTTGAGGCATTATTATTTAAAAAGTTATTACCTTTATATTTTTGGTCATAAATCTCTAATTGGAAATCATTTGTTAACATGTTTAGAGCCGAATTGAGATCCTCAGGATTTTTGGTTCTCATGAGGGACCCAATTGGTTCTCTTAGACCACGTAAAAAGACTCTAAGAGCATAATTTCTAAAAAAATTAGTTAAGGTAATAACTTCATTTTGGTCCGCATGGTGAACGGTCAAAAAGGCAATTTGTAAATTTAACAGAACTAAAATTTTGTTATAAAAGTCAAATGCAGATTCATTTGCTTGTTTTGTTTCGGTTAGTTCAATTGAAAGGCTATAGCAATCTCTTTTGTCGCTATATGTATTAGTTAAGGCAGTTTTGAGATCTGCCCAGTTAGTGATGACGTTTGAAGAGATTTTTATTGCAGCATCGCCTTTGATTTTCGATATAATACTAATTATTAAATATTCATTTTGAAAATCAGTAGGGTCAGCCACATTATAAAATCTATTAACAAGTTTTTATAAATATATATAAGAGTGTTATTATCTTATATGATAAATTCTTATAATAATTCTTACAAAAATAATATTTATCCAGTACTGATAATAAGACAATTACAAGCTTTATTTTAAATAGATAAACTCAATAAAAATCCCCGCGCGGCTTTTACTTTATTGAGTGGATAATTATTTATTTTACCAACTCAACTGTCACTTGTCAAATTATTTTCTTGTAAATGTCATTATGGCACTCATGGGTAAACCAATATTGCCCTCTCGAAAATTAACCTGCTTGGCTGACGTCTTGTAGATTAATTTTCTCATGGGCAATATCTTACTTTACCCACTAGTACCATAAATAACTATTATTAACTACCTAATTATTAATGGGATAATTACTCCGGCTCCCCCAGTACACTAAATTATAAAAAAAATAGACAAATATAAAAACAAATGTTTTAAGAGGAGACGTATTTCATTGAAAACCGTCTAGTTTTGAATTATTTGGGCGATCGACTGCAATTCCAAATTAATTTTGTGTTATTAAACCTATACGTATATGTGTACTCCAAAACTAATTTTATTATTCTAATATTGTTTGATTGGTCTCAAGTTTGTATTTTTTCATGTTGCGGAAAATTAAATGTCTTGCTAATTCTTGGTAATTAAATGGTTTATATGGAACACAACAAATTATTTGGGCATATACTGGGCTATATATTTTTTGTCTGAAAGACCTCTAAAAAAAAATGTAAAAGTTTTGTCCAAAGTTTTATATATATGAGGGGGAGGGGAATTTCTTTTTGTGAATAGAAACCTTTATTTACTGTTCACTGTTATAGTTTGCGCTAAAATATGTATTGATATTTTTTTATACCGCTTTAAAAATACAAATTTTACCAAATAATTCAATATTTAAGCCTCATTTTCTCAATGCTAATTTTAAAAATTTGAAATTTTTACAGGTAAGACCTAGCATTCCATAAAAAAAATCAGGAGTGTGTTTTCCTCAAAATGAAGTTATAAATAAAACAAAATGGCTTAAAATTCAAGTAATTTATTTTTTATTTATGTGTATTTCTTATGTATAATTAATATTACGTAAAAAAATCCATTTGCATTAGATAATAAACATTATTTTTGTAAAATAATTATTATAAGAATATAAACTTATATATATATATATATATAATTAATATTACGTAAAAAAATCCTAAAATTAATTTATTTAATACATTTGCATTAGATAATAAACATTATTTTTGTAAAATAATTATTATAAGAATATAAACTTATATATATATATATATATATATATATATATATATATATACAGGGTGTCCCAACTAAGACCGATCAGACGTTTATTGACCTTATTATTCCAAATATTAAAATGAAACTTATGTCATATATAATTGATCAAGTTACCCATTGATCCATACTATTAAAAGTTTTAAACTGTCTTTTGTTTTTAAGTTACACTGTCAAGAGCACGATTTTCTAAAAAAAAATTATAAAGTATTTAATAAAATAAAAAATAAAATTATTTTATTATATTTCTTTTTACTTTTTTTACTTTTATTTACAGAAATTACAATTTTTTTATTGTAAAAAAGCATACCAAATAATTATTATTAATTTGAAGATTTTTCCGAGTGTAGAATTCAGTAATATTCTAATTTAAGCATGCTATAAATTTTTTTTCTTTCAAGTCAAAAATTGTGACAGTATTGTCTGTCACGAATTAAATATAAACGTATTAAGTATAAACTGCTGTTTGTAATAAAATGTTGACCCTGCAAAACAAGAAAGAAATTGTATATACATATGGAGAATGTGAAAGAAACCTTAGAGAAACCACTGGAGTGCTAGAAAATAAATTTCCCGGCGTCTATAATTACAACGCTGTTTGGAGGGTAATTAAATTATTTGAAGACTCTGGTACAGTTCGATATGGAAAAAGAATTAGAAATCGACCAATTACTGGAAATACTTTATTAATTGAAAACTTGAAAATTGCAGTACAAGAAAATCCGAATACAAGTACCAGAGGATTGGCGCTAGATTTAAACATATCAAAGAATTCAGCCCAAAGAATTTTAAAAAATAATAAATTTCATCCCTACAAATTATCTCTTAACCAAGAACTTCATGGTACGGATTTTGATAACAGAATTAGTTTTTGTGAAGAACTGTTGGAACAAAATATTGGTGATCCATATTTTAACTATAACATTTTATTCACGGATGAATCAACTTTTAAAAGCTGTGGCATAGTGAACCGTCACAATTGTCACTACTGGTCAATTGAAAACCACATTGGGTAAGGGAAGTTGACCATCAAAGGGTTTGGTCTCTCAATGTTTGGGGTGGGATTGTTGGAAATTTTGTTGTTGGTGCCCACTTTTTTCCTGGACACCTAAATGGCAGAATGTATTTGGATTTCCTACAAAATGAATTTGTTAATTTTATGGATAATGTTCCAATAAATTTGGCTCAATATTATATATTTATGCAGGATGGGGCCCCTCCCCACTTTCTCTTAGATGTTAGAGATTATTTAAATGAAACCCACAACAGGTGGATAGGTCGAGGTGGTACGATGGCATGGCCACCGAGATCGTCTGACCTTACACCATGCGATTTTTTCTTATGGGGGTATGTCAAAGATAAAGTATACCAAGAAGCACCAACAAGTATCGAAGATATGAAAAATAGAATAAGAAATGCTTTTGCTTCAATTACTCCCGAAATGATAATAAATACAAGAAGGTCTTTAGGACGAAGATTAGAATTATGCATACGAGAAAATGGTCACGCATTTGAACACTTATTTAATTAGTTTTTTTAGTTATGTTTTCAGCTTCTTTACAGTGGTGTTAACTTCCTTTCTTTTCCTTTTTTCGTTTAAAATAAAACTGTTTAGAATAAAATAAATAAGAAAAAAAAACCTTTTTCTCAAACTTAGTATTATTTATTTAATTTAATAGATTTAATTTAATAAACACTCTTCACTTTTAATAACTAAAAACTCTTCTTTATTTGACAAAAAATATCCAAATATCTTGACTTTATCATTGCAAAATTGACACTATTTTTACAAATATTTTCAAACTTTTTCAGCTATAAATCCAATCGGACATTCTTGCATTTATTTGTAGAGGTAAATCAAGTACTGCTCTTCTCTTTTCAATAAATTTTAAACTTTTTCTTTAAAAAATTAAAAATTTATGTACAAAATTGACTACTCATATTTTGTACATGTGTTGTTTAACATTTCTTTAGGTGACAAGATATTTACTTCTATTCAACTTTTGTAAATATTATTTATATTAATTTTAGCTAACAATAATCTTCCAATCTTGCACACGTAGCACCATGTGACACTTGGCCCCAACGTAAATAGAATGATAAAAATTCAACCAAGGTGTTTTATTATTTTCACTGTTGTTCAGCTCAATCTTATTCACACTATCTTTAAACTTTAAGTATATTTCATAGTGATGAAAATGTTTTGCTTCAAAATTATATTTTTATTTATTTTTGATCACTGAATGACATAAGCCGTCAAGCTTTGACTTTAACAAAAAATATTTCATAGCATTCTAAACTTAGGGCATTATTTTATTCTACACACAGTAAAATCTATAAATTAAAAAATGATTGTTGGATATGCTTTTTACAGTAAAAAACTAAACATTTTTGTAAATATAAGTTACCAGAGTAAAAAGGAATATCAGTTTTTTTATTTTAACACTTTATCAAAAAAAAAATCTTTGAAAATCGTGCTCTTGACAGTGTAACTTAAAAACAAAAGACAGTTTAAAACTTTTAATAGTATGGATCAATGGGTAACTTGATCAATTATATATGACATAAGTTTCATTTTAATATTTGGAATAATAAGGTCAATAAACGTCTGATCGGTCTTAGTTGGGACACCCTGTATATATAATAATAATAATAATAATGCATTTATTCCAGTCAAAAAACCATATAAAAATAAAATATACATTTGTACATGTAAAAAAGTAATTATGAGAAAAAAAAAAAAAACATACGGTAGAAGTAACAAATTATCAAAAGCAGAGGCGGCGCCAGTTAGCAATAACTGGAGAACTCCAAAAGATATCAGATTGAACTAGAGACCTGAGGAGTTTGGACTTTTTATATATATATATATATATATATATATATATATATATATATAATATATAAGATAATAATATTCTTAAAAAGGTATATATTCAAAAATAAAATGAATAATTTTCAATCGTATATTTTTTGATATAATTTTGATTTAAGGTAAAACACATTCTTGAAATTTTTTTAATGAATTACCAACATATAGACCTCTTAAGTGTAAAGTTTCAGATTTTTTAAATTTTTAAATTAGTTACCCCTGAGAAATCGAGTCTCAAATATTGAATAATTTGGTAAAAGTTGTATTTTTACTTTATAATAAAATATTCGGAAAATATTTTTGTTCGAAATTTTAGTAGTGTATAGTTATTACAGGTCCCTATTTACAAAATAATGGGAACAAAATGTTTGACAGAAATAAAATTTATTTAACAGAAATAAAATTTATTTGTCACAACCAAATATTTATTTGTCCATATCCAACCAAATATTGAGTTGACGCAAATAATTTTTTTTTCAGTGTAGCTCATTTAGTAAATGAGAAATTTAAATTTTCGCAACATGCAAAATTAAAAAAAAAGCAAACTTTATAGGATGGCCACCCCCAACTGAAGCAATATAAAAACATAATATAAAATTGGTTTTGGAGTACACATATATAGCTTTAATAACACAAAAAAAAATTAATTAATTTGAAACTGGCCGAGCGCCCAAATAATTCAAAATTGGACTGTTCTCGATGGATTATGCCTATGTGTATTATACATTGTATAAATTATTCTTGAAATCAGCGACTCAAATTAATTAAAAACAGTTATAATATCGAGGCTCTATAACATAAGCTTATTCATTAAAAAAATTATGTTATAATTTATTTCAAAAATTCACTTGCACGCACAAAAGAATTATACGTTCAATTAAATTTTATTTTAAACATAGATACTTACCAGAAACTAAAAGATTTTTTAAATATCAAAAAGCATAAATATAGTTAGTTTGGATATTATTTCGTTTATTAAATATCCATGCCAAACTTTTACATAGAAAGGACGATGCAAGTAACTTCTTCAATATGCTTACCTCAGATTTCCTTAGGATTATCGTTATACTCCGTAGTAAAATAATGCTAACCTTGAAAACCGTATGTGTTAGGTGTACATGCTGCGTTCCTCTTTAGGAGGGCAGTATAATCATCACCGAACGGGCAGCACGCTCTCGTATTCCGCATATATTTTCCATAGGCACATATTCTTGTACCGAACAATATGAGCGTTAGTATCTATTTCTATTAAGATAAGTAGGTACCAAAATAATCGGTAAAATTTTAAAAATCAAATTATTTCCCTCTAGATTGTTAAAAAATATGCGCAAGCCTATCACGGCGGGCTCGGATCATCTTTAAAAGTCCTTGCACCGATCGGATTTTTTCATAAATCTTTTCTACGATGTCTCACGATTATTTATTGTCACTATCAAAATAATCGGTAAAGGGATTCGTGAGATAAATAAAATTCCATTTGTTTTATATTTTTTATAATGTACATATGTTTAATTTTTATTGCGGATATCGAAAGTGTTTATTTTTTTAAGCAATTTTGTAAAATATCTTTGTTTTTATTTTCATTTGTTCTAAATTATTTAAAATCAAAATTGACAAAACTCATTTTTTAATCAAGTCTGGCCTTGGTAACCTATTGAGATATATTCAATTTTTAAAGTAATTTAAACTTAGCTTAAAACCATATAACAATTTTATGTTAGAAAATTACCACAGAATGTGCCAGAACACAATGTCTATAGAATAAGATTAAGTTGGCGTTGGTACCAACGAACTAATAATATTAGTTCGTTGGTTGGTACTGAGTTGCAGCCATTTTGTGGTTATTTTATAACAAAAATTTGTAGATGACGTTAAGCTAATTTTAAATTATTTTAAATTTTTTAAATATTTTAGCAGGTTACGATGGCAGACTTAATAAAAAAATTAGTTTTGTCAATTTTAATTTTAAATAAATTAGATACAAATGAAAATAAAAACAAAGATAGTCTACAAAATTACTTAAACAAATAAACTCTGGATATTTGTAATAAAAATTAAACATACCCTGAAAAAAATATAAAAATAAATGAAATTTGAATACTCGTGAGATATCGTAGAAAAAATTTATGAAAAAATCCGATCGGTGCAAGGATTTTTGTTTTAAAGTTAAAAGCCCGCCGTGCTCTGTTAATATTTTGTAAGGGGAACCTCTAAAAATATTTGATTGTTTTCTTTAGAACCTCATTGCGATGCAGATGAACCTGAGAAGGAAAACTGCATACCCAAACCAGAAGGTCAACCACAAGCAATGAAAGAATAAATTTTGCTTACACAATGATAATGTAGCATGGATGGACATAAATAAACAATAATAAAATCAAGTATTTTTTGTTTATTTTTTTTATAACCGCTTTTTATTTTTACTTTGTTTTGCCAAATAGCAGTTAATTTTAACAATTTGTTAAAAACAGTTACTATTAAATAATATATAATACTGAAATTAAACTATAATAATAATAATAATAATAATAATAATAGGTAGGGTAAAACCCTAACAAACCAATTATTGGCACTTTTAGAATTTTTCCACATACATATATATTTCATTAAAACTTATTAAACATTTCATGTTATCAAAAATAAAATAATTTACATAATTCAGAGGTTCTTCTATTTTATATATTATATAAAACTGAAACTGAGATCTTAATAATGTTAAAGAATTTTTAAACTTAATTACAAGAATACACAATTTTGTATTATTGGCACATTTTTGCTAATGATTGGCATCTATATTTTCGTATTATTAATACTGAGTACTTTTAAAACCTGTGCCAGTAATAGGAATTTAATATAATTTGGACTTTTTGACATCCTGTTCTGGGTGAGGGATGGACGATAAAAAATCTTAACACATCATAGAAGAGTGTGAGGTTCTAGACCGGTATATATGGGCAATCTTAGAAGTGGTAACACTTGGAAGGGAAGAGTTGAGCCTTCTAGCATATTCTTCAAAGCCAGGGAGTAGAACGACTGATAGAACAACGCTTAGAACATGTTGAAACCAATAGAGTACCATCACAGCCTCAAACTCTTTCTATCGGTTGTTCTACTCCCAGAAAGTCAAGAATAAGTCCCATGGACAGATGTCATGAGTTTCATTTGAAGGTCGGGCAGGTTTAGGCAAGAAGAAGAAGAAGAAGCATTTTGGTAAGTTTTCTTAGAAAAAAAAGGGAAATGGAGTCTTTGGAGCCTACCAAACTTTACTATTATTTATTATTAAAGTTTTGTTCTATCTGTGTAAGCACAAATTTAATAGCTATACCCACACTAGAGTTTTAATGGTAACTTAGTAACTTTTAGTCCATACTAAAGTTTGGTTGAATAATACTAAGCAAAGAGCAAAGAACATTAGCTAATATCATAAATTAGAGTTGGGAATACTCTATTGTAAACACTAAAAGCCACAACATGGACTATGCATTCAAAGTACTTAAACCATGAGAATTTTCAGTATTGCAACTTATTATATTGTTCACAGCTCCTGCGATAGAATAATATTATACGATAGTTTCGAATTTAAAAAAAAAAAAAAATAAATCAAAAATCGTCATATACAAAAAATTCTTGTATAAATTTGTTTCATGTAAAAATAAGCAACTTTTTTTTCCAAATGTCCAACTGTCCGTCCGTCCGTCCGTCTGTCTGTCCGATGTCACGATTTTTGTAGACACGATACAAACAAATCATCCAATCTTACTGAAATTTTCAGGAAATATCAAGTTCTATGAGTTGGCCGATCTCGGTGGCGCAGTTGGTAATGTATCCGGCTGCGAACACTGAGACTGTGGGTTCGAGCCCCACATAGAGCATGGATGTATAGTGGTGTAAATAGTCGGTAGATGGAACTACGATGACTAATTCGGGTTGCAGGTGAAACTGTAAACACATTTCAGGGTGGATGCGAGTTCTGTTGAGGACCGTGCTTCGGAGGGCACGGCCATAGCAGCGAAAAACGACGTTAAATGATTAAACAAATAACAAGTTCTATGAGAGGAAGTACCCTATTGTTTTTGAAAGTAATCCCCCCAAAAACAAAAAAATTATGGGGGTTAAATTTTTAAAAAAATCGAAAAATGAAAGAAAATTCCGATTAACGTTTTTTTTTTCAGGAAAAATTACTTTTATTATAAGAATCAATTCTACAAAAAAATATAAATAAATAAATAAATAAAAAATAAAAAAAAATTGAGAAATTTTGAAATTTTTTTTCAAATAATTTTTTGTTGCAAAAAGAAAATTTAATATAAAAAAATTAAAATTAAAAAAAAAAGTTTTTTTTTTTAATAATTTTTCGTTTTTCAAAAAAAAAACGTAACTTTTTTTTGTTATTATTTTTGAAAATTATTTTTTAAAGTATTTGGGAAATGCAATATATTATTTACTGTGAATAATACATAATGGAATGCGTAGCATTACATATCTTCACGGCTTGTTATATTATTCACAGCGCCAGCGCTAGAATAATATTATATGGTTGTTTCGAATTTTCAAAAAAAATCAAAAATCGTCATAGACAAAAAATTCTTGGATATAAATTTGTTTCATGAAAAATAATCAATTTTTTTCAAATGTCCGTCCGTCCGTACGTACGTACGTACGTCTGTCTATCCGATGTCACGATTTTTGTAGACGCGATAACTCAAGAACGAATAATCCGATCGTATTGAAATTTTCAGGAAAAATCAAGTTCTATGAGGGGAAGATAGCTATTGTTTTTAAAAGTAGGTAATCCAAAAAAAGTTATGGGGGTTAAACTTAAAAAAAAAAAAGTTTTTTTTTCATGAACAAAAAAAAATTTTTTTCGTTTTTCTCAAAAAGAAAATTTAATAAAAAACATTGAAAAATTAAAAAAAGTAAGTTTTTTTTTTGTGAAAACTTTTTTTAAACATTATTTCAATAATTTTTCTTTTTTAAAAAATGTATTTTTTAATTTTTTTTTGAAAATTATTTGGGAAATGCAATATACTATTTACTGTGAATAATATATAATGGAATGCGTAGCATTACATATCTACACGGCTTGTTTTATAAATTTCCTTACTTGTACACTAGAGTGGCCCTTATAACTTTAAAAACTTGATTTTAGAAGCGCCTTCCAAAGAGATTGGCAGGGTAAGGACATAAAAAGTATCCCAACCCGATATAAGCTGAGTATTTGTGCAAAAGGTAGCTGCCATAGAAGTCAGTTGATTCCCAGCCCCCAACAATCCCCCGGGGGTCGGAATTATTTTTTTTTTACTTCCACACGAATTTTTTTCTCCGGTTGCGTTAATCCGATTGACTTCAAAGGAGGATATCGTTTTAGGGGGGTATTATCAAAAGTGTTTGTTTTTAGGTTTAAAATTATAAGAAATGGAAAATTAATTAACTAAAACTGTATTTTTCTATTTTGCGACTCCTATAAGCTCATAATCACACGAATTTTGCGTGTTCTTATAGGCCCATAAGAGGTTTCTACTTTTTTTTCTTTTGGGTTGGCAACAGATAAGTCTATCTCTTGACGTTTGCCGTGCAATTGTGAACGTCGATTTAAAGTTTAATTTTCTACTATTTTCTATTTGTGTTTAGGTTATGTTTTACCGTGTTAAAATTGTGGCTTGGTTACTTGCAGTGAAAAAGAGGAGAAATGACTATAAAATATATCAAAATAATATTCGTTCTTAAAACTTTAAACATGGCGAAAACTGTAATGCCAATTCGAAACAAAAATCCCTAAATCTGTCATAAATTTAAATGTAAGTTTTTTAAAATTTTAGAGCAAAATAGAAAAAATTGTATAAAGCACTCGTTTCATAACACGTTTTTAACGAACTAGTACTTTAGAAAACTCACCGCAAGCGGCTCGTTTCCTAAACTTGTACTCGTGCGCTAAAAACGTATGTTATGAAACTAGTACTTTAATAGATTATTTTGTTTGTTTGTTTGTTTGTTTAACCTCGTACTATTCTACTTAATTAAGCATCCCCTAAGTCCAGGACTTGTGTGGGCTAGTAGTAGAGGGAACCACCGGCTTATACTGACTTTCGAACCAGTTTCTAGGGAGTGTCCGTTTCACTTATCGCCTTCGCCAAATTTCAATTATTAATTAACTGAAAAAGGCAAATCGGCGCCAGTGAGAATCGAACACGATAGTAGACTTGCTATGCATACGCGCTGGCCACTACGCTATGCCTCCCATTTAGTAGTAATTGTTAATAAATATATTTTAAGAAAATTAATTAAAAATGTACATCTTAGCAATGTTGTTTTTTATTATGAGACAAAGTCAACTAGTACAGTTTTTTTGACATGACTTTTAAGTAACGCCTTTTTGACATAACTTAAATGAAAACTATTTGCCAAGTTAATTTTTTAATAAAATGACACCAATAAAGAGTTTTGGATGTAATGGGTACATTAATAAAAAAAATACCGCAGAGCCAGCTCCAAATGTATAATACCGGCCATTTCTTATTAATAGGAGTTCGAAGCCAAGGTAAAACAATATTAGGTACCCATACAAAATGGAAACTAGAATAGTATATTCTATAACCAGTATGGAATAGACAATATTCCGCGCGAGCGGAAAGTTTGTCATACGAGCTGGCAGGCGAATATGACGGTCACGCGAGCGCGGAATGACTATTCCATAGGGTAAATCCATATGGTAACTCTCGTTACATCCGCAGAAAAAACTGCACTTTCTTTTCAATATTTTTATACATTATTATTTTTTTTCAAACTTTTTTTGAAGTACTAAAATAATATATAGGCTTAACTATAAAACCAAAGTAAAAACCTTAAATACAATTTGATAATTCACTAAAAAAATACTTAATTGCGTGGGTAACTCTCGTTACACAAAAAAGACATAAGGTTGTGAACAGGTAAATACGTTATAATTTTCTGCCAATTTAGTTAATAAAAAAGTATTTAATTATGATAAGTTTATTAATTACCATATAAGGTACGCAATATGCCAAAGACCACTACAAATGTAGTAACTATTGAATTTTAACTAATAAAAAGGTAAAGATGGTCGGGTAACTCACGTTACAACAAAATGGGTAACTTGCGTTACATTTAAATTGTTAACATTTTAATACGCAATAACCAAGTTCATATGTTTAAAAAATAACTTTTTTTGTCAGATTAAAATTTATAGAAATAATGGTTGCCTAAGTTCGAGCATTTGTAGCTTTACTCCTTTTCGGGGGTTATCACGGCATAAAATTGGTTTTCAGGTTTTGTAAGGCTTATCTATATTTTTTTTTTGGTAAAAATCGTTATATAACAAATTAAATAGAATAAAATTCTCTATCTAGGATTTATTATTGATAGGTGTAGTAATAAATTCTCTATCAAAATAGACCAAAAAGACCTTAATTGGTCTAGCGGTTAAAAAGTTACAGTTGAGAAAGTAAAAAAAAATGCAATAAAAACAATTTTTTAAAGCTGAGGGCCTCCTGCTTTTTGTAAAGATTGTTAAAAATAAATGCATAATATCAGTTTTGCAGAGAATTGTTTTCTCTTTAATTTGTTATATAACCATTTGTACAAAAAAAAACAAATAAGCCTAGAAAATACAGAAAAGCAATTTTTTCTATTTGGCGATTCTTACATGCTCATATTTTGATTAAATCACACACACACTTTATAAGAGGTTTGTACTTTTTTTCTTTTGGGTTGGCAATACACGACAAAAGACAATCGCTTCGCGTTTTCCGTGTAAATGTCAATGTCAATGTCAATTAAGCTAATTTTTTCTACGAAATTGTGTTTTAAGTTAAATTTTTACCGTGTTAAAATTGTGGCTTGGTTAATTGCAGTAAAATAGAGAAGACATCACTATAAAAGATATTAAAATATCATTTGTTCTATCAAAGTATAATAAACGATTATTATACTTTGGTTCTATGAATTTGAAACATAGCGAAAATTGTAATGCCAACCCAAAACAAAAATCCCTAAATCGGTCATCAATTTAAATGTAAGTTTTTTTAAATTTTAGAGCAAAATAGAAAAAATAGTATAAAGCACTCGTGTCATAACACGTTTTTAGAAAACTTGTACTCGTGCGTTAAAAATGGGTGTTATAAAACTAGTACTTTAATATACTATTATGTCGTGATAACCCCCGAAAAGGAGTAAAGCTATAAATGCTCGAATTAGACAGACATTACTTCGATAAATACCAATATAACAAAAAAAAAAGATAAGAAGCTATTTTGTAGAGAATTTAGTTGCCTTTAATTTGTTAAATATCTATTTTTAACAAAAAGTTAACGATAAGCCAGTAATATCCAAAAAAGTGTTTTTTTTGTTAGGTCGGGTAACTCACGTTACATAAATTTAAATAAAAAAAAAAACAAACAAATAACACGTCTGGACATACATTATCAGTATTATTAAAGAGATATTTGACAAAAATTAATTATTATTAAACATTTGTTTAGAAAAATATGTAACAATTATTTAAATCACTTAAAAAATGTATTTAACGGTAACTCTCGTTACACAAGTGTGACCATTTTTATTTAAATTTTTCTTATAGCAATAAAAGAATATTGAATTAATTTTGGATGTATTTTAAAGTGAGATAGTACTTAATGTAATAATTATTGTGAACTTACCAATTAAAGCTTTATTACTTATAATATTTTTGTTGAAAATAACTGATTTTTCAACACAACATCGCACTTCTAACAGCGTCTTTTTGTTCTGTGCTGTAATTTGACATTTGGAAGAAAACTCCAACTTTGTTTTTTGTACAAGGTAATGCGATTGTTAGTTGATTTAATTAGGCTAGTATGGATGTGTTGCGGTAAGTTTATTTTGTGGATACTCGTGTCCCGATTTTCGTGGATTTACCCCATACGTGTTGTAGACTATGTAGTAGTAGTAAATTTTTGGGTTGGCCAAAGCCGGACAACTAGGCCATTTCTGGCCCTTTTTGTCACCCCAGGCAATCCCAGCCATTTACTAATTTGAGTCCTCCTTGAACCTACCCGTCCTTTCAATAAAGGTCAGGATATTGGCCCAGGGGAGATCTCTTAGTTCCTCTTGGTTGAGTCTTTGAGTTTCAAAGACTTGCAACCTGATCCTGTCGTATCTGACGCACTCGGCTAAGTAATGAGAGGATGTTTCATCCTCTCCGCACTCTGGGCATAGCGGACTCTCTAGAATCCGCATTGTTGCCAGGTGCTTCCTTAGCCTGCAGTGGCCCGTGAGGACCCCTACAAGTTGTCTGAGTGCAGTTCTTCCTTTTTCCAGCAACCAGTCGGTCTTTGATTTGCTTGGGCCAGCCAGGAAGTCCCTAGCTTGCCGGCAACCGTCGACCGCCCTCCATTGCTCCTTTAGCTTGGTATAAGCCCACTCGTCGAGAGCGGTCTTTACCTGCTTCCTTATAACCCCCAATATAGGTTCCGGCCCCGTGCAGGCCATCCCTGATCCGAGTCTTGCAAGTTCATCTGCCTTCTCGTTTCCGGGAATTCCACTATGGCCCGGTAGCCATACCAGTTGAACGTTTTTGGTCCTTGCTAAGTCTTCCAAGGCTTCTGCACACTCCCTGACTAGGAGTGACCTAGTGCTGGAATTGCACAATGCCTGTAGAGCGGCTTGACTGTCCGAGCAGATGTATATATCGTGCCCCCGGTGCTGCCTTATTTCCCTGCAATTTGCCGCCTCCTGTATGGCATAGACCTCAGCTTGGAAGACAGTGGAAAAGCGGCCAAGTGGAAAACTCTTTTGCAAATCCAGGTCCTCCACGAAGAGTCCTGCCCCAGAGCTTTGGATGCCTTCCATACGCGAGCCGTCTGTATAGCACACCAAAGCGTTTGGCGCAAATTGTATTTCTTTCTTTTCCCATTCCTCCTTTGTCGGAATACTGAGAGAGAAACTTCTATCGAACTTTAATCGGTCCTCTGCTTCAATCACTCTGATACTACTAATTGGGATATCCCTTTCGGAGATATCAGCGATTTTGCCATGACCGTAGTTCGCCTTCCCGCCCATCCAACTACCAGAGTCCCTAAGTCTGAGAAAGCTAGCCATTGCCTCCTTCTGGATCCAGATGGAGAGTGACGGCAGTCCCAGTAGGACCTCTAGAGCAGCTTGGGGTGTTGTCCTTATTACTCCGGTGATTCCAAGACTAGCTAGTCTTTGGATTTTTTCCAGGTTCTGAGAAATTTTGGTTTTCCTAACACTAGGCCACCAGACCACTGAGCCATACTGGACTCTTGGCCTTATAACCGCTGTGTAGATCCATCTAAGGACCTTGGGTGTAACACCCCAGGTTTTTCCCACTACTCGACGTATTTGCCAAAAGGTCGATGTAGATTTGTCAAGGACTTTATCTACATGAGCCTTCCAGCTAAGCTTGTTATCCAAGGTTATCCCAAGTACTTTACCTCCTGAGATAATTCAAGTGTTTTCCGTACATTCTGGGAGCCCTAATATCCTCTATGTTCCTTCTTTTGGTGAAGAGTATTAGCTCGGTTTTTGCAGGGTTTACCGATAGGCCGTTGTCTCTACACCAATCCTCAATGATTCGACATGCCGTTTGCATTAGTCCGCATATGGTATCGAGAAACTTTCCCATGATCAAAACCGTTCCGTCATCTGCGAAAGCCTGCGCATAAAATCCTGCAGCTGTTAGCCTCTCTAGTAGGCCGTCCATCACTAAGCACCATAAATGGGGGGAGAGGCAACTGCCCTGAGGGCAGCCCCCCGTCACCCCGATGCTGAGCTGACAGCCTTCCTGTGAGGCAGTGACATTCCTCTCCTCAAGCGCCGACCTAACCCAGCTGATCAGCGCCGTTGGAGTGCCCCTGGATTGTAGCGTAGCACAGATAGTTGAAGTTCTAGCTTTGTCAAAAGCCCCTTCAACATCAAAGAATAGAGCTAGTGCCCATTCTCTGTGATGTAGCGCCTTTTCAGCCTTTCGCACAATGGCGTGGAGGGCCGAGTCAGTCGACCTCCCTCGCCTATATGCGTGTTGATTCTTGTGGAGGGGATGTCTTGACAACACCTCCTCTATCAAGTATCTGTCAATAACCCTTTCCAACGTTTTAAGAAGGAAGGATGTTAAGCTTATTGGTCTGAAGGATTTAGCTGTGGTGTAGTCTCTCTTCCCTGCCTTGGGAATGAAGATAACCCTAGCCTTCCTCCATTCTTTGGGAACGTATCCTAGTGCTACAGAGGCCCTAAAAATTCTTTTTACCGCAGGGGTTAGGACTTTCAGGCCTCTCTGCAGCAACATCGGAAAAATTCCGTCTGGACCTGCGGCCTTAAATGGTTTGAACTTATTCACTGCCCATGCTGCTAAAGTCCAGTCCACAGCTGGGATATGGTTTGCATCCTGAGCCATCCGTTCATTCTCTTCACCTGGAAAGTGAGTCTCCAGTAACAGTTGTAGACTATACTTTTTCTTCGACTGCAAATATGAAACACTGTATAGCTTTAAACTGCGGACAAGGTTAAAAACAACGTTTTTTGTGACTCAACATTGTAAATGCAACAAAACACATATTTTTAAATAAAGCAATTAATGTTATTTAATAATTTTATCAAATCAGTAGTTAAAAAAGATTTTTATTTAATTTTAGCACATATTTACAAATTATAAAGCAAAAATTGAAGGTTATGTCAGATTTTTGTTACATATATCAGGTTTAAATATTTAACAAGAGATGGAGCAGTTTTAATTTTCTTAACTAAATTGATAAAAAACTGGTCAAATATTGAGAAAAACTAATAAACTTTATGTAATATTAACGCAAAATTTTAAATTATTCAATATTTCAAGGTAAAGTATATATATATATATATATTTGCTAATTTTGCTACAGTTTTCTTGACTTTTATAAACAAGAGATGTTACTACATGTGCTCGTTCTAACACTTGATACGGAATATTCATACCGTATCTACCCTTAGAATGGATTCATTCTGTATTTAAAAAGTGTGTGTATTTGCTTACATTCTAAAGCAGACATAGAAAAACTAATTTAATGGGTGTACTCACAGATTCTTCATTTAAGGAAGAGATTTGCCGTCCGAAAATTGCTTATGGTGATTATAAAATGTTATAGTATAGATTCTGTTAATAGATAGGTACCTAAGATTGTTATTTTTTCACATTTCCAGAATGCATAATAATATATAGAAATACACAAATATATAATGTAATACATAATAACACTAATATAAAATTTGTTAAAATTGACTTTTTAAAAATGTATATTTTAAAGAATTACCTGTGTTTAATTTTGACATTTCAAAATTTTATAGACATCAAATGACTTTTGTTAAAATGAAAGCTATGTGTAATCGTTTGGATAAATGAGTGTGCATAGTTGTCATTTCATTCAAATATGCACTATGTACTCGTGCAATAGAAAAATATCCTAACGAGAATGTATAGTGAACATGTATTTTTCTTTATTTCGTGTACACTAGGTCGTACGAAATAGTTATTTATGGTACTAGTGGGGAAAGTAAGATATTGCCCATGGCAGGTTAACTTTCGAGCGGGCAATATCGGTTTACCCATGAGTGCTATACAAGGTTTTATCCAATAAATACCTTAGGAATTCATATTTTTATTAAAAAATTTAATGACATTTACAAGAAAATAATTTGACAAGTGACAGTTGAGTGGGTACAATAAATAATTATCCACTCAATAAACTAAAAGTCACGCGGGGGTTATTATTGAGTTTATCTATTTAAAATAAAGCTGGTAATTGTCTCATTATCTGTATGTATTGGATAATAGTAGTTTTCGTACGACCTAGTGTACATGAAATAAAGAAAAATGCATGTTCACTATATATTCTCGTTAGGATATTTTTCTATCGCACGAGTACATAGTGCATATTTAAATGAAATGACAACTATGCACACTCATTTATCCAAGCCATTACACATAGTTTTCATTTTGACAAAAATCATTTGATGTTTATAAAATTTTGATATATCAAAATTAAAAACAGGTAATTATTTAAAATATACATTTTTATAGAGTGTAGACTGTAGATCGAATGAAAAATGTTGTTCGCAACTAGTTTGCGACAAGTCCTTAGTGCACTCGAATGATTTTTTGACTTCGCTTCGCGTAGTCAAAAAAACTTCATTCTCGTGCACTAAGAACTAAAGTCGCTTACTCGTTACGAAAAATTATTAGAAGTCTTACCAGATTCTACTTAGTATTAAAGACAACACGGTTCACCTGGGCGATTTTAAATAAAAATTTCGTGGACCCCTACATTTTTTGGACTAAAAAATAACTGATGACATCAAAAATCAATTCCCATTTGAAGGAAAATCGTAAAAGATACACTTTTTTATATAGATAAAAAAACGTTTTTTTGAGTAATAACGCTCTCTGGCTTAAAAGTTGCTCCTTAGTAAAAAACAGTGGCCACTCAAAAATGAGCCAAATCGATAAATGTTTAGAGAGCTCAAAGCACTCAAACTTAAAAAAAAAATCGGTACCTGTTTTTCGGATAAAAACTGATACCGATAAAAATTGAGGAAATTTTGGAGGGTTTCTTTGGTAATATTTAGAAACAATACTAAATGTAAGAACTAAAACAATTATATCCCCCCTCCCCTTAAGTTAGAACATGAAAAAATCGCCAATTATTTGAAGATTTCGCGAAAATTTAATTTTTGCAAGTTTTTAAAAGTGAATAAAAAATAGTTTTAAATAAAAAATCTGCAAAATTATATGTTAGTATATAAGCATATATACATGTTAACCTACATGACTATACAGAAAACATAAATTTTTTCCTTAAGTTGAGTAAATAAAATTAATTTCGATTAGAAACCGGGTGGATTTAGGGACACTAGATCTAGTTAGCAAGGCTAACTTAAGACCTAGATCTAGTGTCCCTAGGTGGATTTTCTGTTTTTTTCCTAAAACTTTTTTCGGTGTATTTTTTTTTGATTTTTTGGTTGGAATACTTTTTTATGTAAAAATACACAAAAAAGTTTTTGCGGTTTAACATCGCAGGTTTAACCGTTTTAAATTTAAATGCATTTAAAAGTAAAATTTTTCGCATGAAGAACCAAAAATAAAAAAATAAAAAAATATAAAGCAAAAAACAAATATTATAGTAATGAGTGGTTATTTAACATTAAAAACTTAGAAAACGTTTATATGCACCTTTTTAAATATGCCCATTTTCAATAAATTTTCGCAAAATCTTCAAATAATTGGCGATTTTTTTATGTTCTAATTTAAGGGAAGGGGAAATATAATTTATTTAGTTTTCTCACAATTAGTATTGTTTCTAAATATTACCAAAAACCCTCAAAAATTTCCTTAATTTTATATACAATCACTTTTTATCCGAAAAACAGGTACCGATATTTTTCAAAGTTTGAGTGCTTTGAGCTGCCTCTAAACATTAATCGATTTGGCTCATTTTTGAGTGACCACAGTTTTTTACTAAGGAGCAACTTTTGAGCCAGAGAGCGTTTTCAATATCGCAAATCGAAATTTTTTGACACACCCTATTACTCAAAAAAACGTTTTTTTATCTTTCTAAAAAAGTGTATCTTTTACGATTTTCTTTCAAATGGAAATTGATTTCTTATGTCATCAGGTATGTTTTAGTCCAAAAAATGTAGGGGTCCACGAAATTTTTATTTAAAATCACTCAGGTGAACCGTGACAACAAGAGTTCTTAATGTATCGAAATTCATAATAAAATATTTATTAAAGTTTCTATTTTATTATTTGAGAGCGTATTCATTCAGTATTTATTCACTTGTACTAATTTAACTTTGTTGATAAGTAATCTGTCACATTTTTTGACAAAACCAATTTTATTGAAGCAGTGGTTCTCGACCTGAGAATATAATTTTTATATATGTAGTATGCTGTGATAAGTGAAAATACCTTACCCCTACGATGGTTTTTTTACCCCTCTTTTCTCTAATCTAAAATCGTGCTTATTGTTTGCTTTTTAATTTATAAAATATAATTTATTTGTAGATTATTACGTTATAATTAAGAGATATGTGTATTAAATATAAATTATATTCTCTCCCTAAATATCAATTCGTGATACTAGGTTAGGTACCGGTGCTTTTTTTTAAATTTTACTTTTATTAATCCCAATTTTTGGAAAATGCAAGTCCTGCTAAAGCAGTCGTTGCATTTTCGTCATTGGGATTAATATTTGTAAAATGTATGTAAAAAAACACCGATACCTAACCTAGTATCACTTATGATACTACCCCTGAAACTTATTTTGACAAATATATATTTTTTTAATTAACTCGAGCCAATAATGAAAAAAAAAACAGAAAAGGTACTCGAAAGAAAAATTGTTTTGGTAAATCGAAACCTAAAAAGTTTTAAGTTATTTACAATAATAATAATTGGTATTTTAATAAAAATAAAAATTTAAACCTTTTAGGAATTACTGTTTTAATAAAAAAATACACTCTACAAAGTCCGATTTACACTGAAGCATGTGGCTTGTTTTGAATGTCAACATAACCAAAATTTATAATTTTTGTTTACTTAAGTACTTTGTTTTTATGATGTTTTGATGTAAAAAAAGAGAATTGATAAAACTGTTGCTAAAAACACTTTTGTATTCCTGTAGAAACAAAATTTGCTTATAACATCGCTTTTATTGCAATAATATAGAGGAATAAACCATTGTTTTGTTCTCGTCAATGCCACGTCAACGTTTTACGGTTGTGTAAATTAGACCTAGTCATTTCGCTTACGACGCATGCGTCTTACGTTGCTATGGTAATTTCGAGATTGTTTACAGGCGTGAAGGTTTAAAATAACTATACCTTAAAAAAATAAACTTTAGAATATAGGTCAGCTATCGATGTTTGTATTATAAATTACGGAAGTTTAGGTGTTTTAGGTGTCTTTGATACTGCATATCATCATCATTATTATTTTTTTAAAAATTTGGAACTTAAAAGGCTTTCGTACAAATATATTTTTTAAGTACATATTACAATAACTTTTCTTGACGAAAAATATTTTTTTCGAAAGACCCTTTTTAATGATTTTGAAAACTCTTTAAAAAAAATATATCGGGTCAAGCTTACGAAATTTGTGCTTTACCCAATAACACGAACTATTAATCCATTTTGCTAAATATTTTATTATTTAAAACTACTTCTTTAAATAAATAAATAATTCCATGTGGTCCAGAACAATATTAATGCAATATATTACATATTACATATATACATATATACATATATAGGGTAGGATCACCGGTTTTAGCCACTGCACCGGTTTTAGCCAGTCAGAGTAGTTTTTTGGGTATAGCTAAAAAATAGGAGACTAGATCAAAATTATCGTTTAAATCCGATTTGAATGATAAAAGTTGGTACAACAAATATGTTAAATAAGTTTTAACTGTAGCGAAACGAATACAGCGCCTATTTAAAATTTTGATTTTGAAAAAAATGTAATTCCTTATGACTTTTTTTAAGAAACTGCCAGAAAAATAATATTAAATATCTAATTCAGGTAAAATTAAATTCGTAAAACATTTATATCAAGTTAAAGGTAAGTCATTAAACAGTTACTTTATTAATATTTTAATACATATTTTGCATAATTTATTCTTAAATTTGCATGGCGGTAACTGGGACACTAATATGCTTCTCTTTCTAGCTATAGCCACAGAATTGGGTAAAAATGGAACCTAAGTAGTACCAGTTATAGCCAATGTCAAAAAATATCAATATGTCAAAATTACTGTACAAATAATAAAGATTTTAGAGAAAACCACCTTTAAATATTAGCCAATAATACATTTAAATTAAAAAAGGAGGAGTATTATACAAAATATAGTCGAGAACGGTCCATCAAAATGACTCAAATGATTCAAGACTAAAGCTGAAAATTAAACATGTCACAATGTGAAATTGTAATATACATGTAAATTTTTTAGTAAAACTTATAGTGTCGAATATGGTATAAACTATCAGCTGGTTCAGATCCCAAAAAAACAAATAAATAAAAAATAAATAAAATTAATAAATATTTATAATTATCGGAAAATTATCCAAGAAAAGATGTAATAAAAAACTAAATCATTTTTGATTAAGAAGTATATATTTTTAAAAAACTATAAATTTTAAATGTTCTAAAACTGTTACAAAAATATAAATAATTTATTTTTAACATCTTTTTAGTTTTTTTTTCATGGTGGCTATATTTGGTGAATTTTTATGGCTAAAACCGGTGCTTGGGTGGCTAAAACTAGAGAATTAGTATTATTTTGTTTGTTTTTTTATTTTATAACATATCAGCTGAAGTTATATTGTTTAAAAATTTTATATTAGAGATATATTGTAAGTTTCAGAAAAAGCAAAGCTTGCAACTTTTAAACATTATAATGGAACATAATAAAAAGAAATAAAAACAGAATTTTTCTTAAGGTGGCTATAACTGGGGTATCTACCCTAATATATGTTTTAATGAAAAACATATATGTTTTTCATTAAAACAAGCAACTACAAGTATATCACGTCCCTACTATAAAAAAAAATGTCTGGATGTATAAATTCGATATCCGTTGTCTATTTAGTTGACAATGACGTATTTCAATAGGGTGCATTCAAAATAATATAACATACAAACCTAAAAAAAAAGAACAAATATATGCACCTTTGAGACTACAAATCCCAGCAACATATGAAACAAAGACCGATCCAGGATCTATGATGATGTTTTTCCGCTCCCTATGGTCCAAAAGTGTAATAAATCTTAATGGTCACGTTGGTCCTGACAGCAGGATTCAAGGCCTACTACCGATAAGTGCAAACGGGAAAACACGACAGATTTTTTCAAAGTGTCGACAGTCGTAAAAGAAGAATTATGAATCGGTTTGTTTTGTTTTTAATCAGTCGTTGTTTATTATTTTGTATTGATAGGAAATTTTCATTTTTAACCGATATTTAACCATAATTTTTTTAATTTTATTATTTATTTGGCTGGTCAATCCAATAATTACACTAGTTTAAAAGGTCTGTGGCGTAGTCATTGGAATGCATTTGGCCTTAAAGATCCAAATGGTAAGAAATAAAAGCACGATGCCCGGGATTGAAGATTTAGTTGAACTATATATATTTTTTCAAAAACTATTGGAAATACTTACATATTATAAATGGATAAGTTTGAGCTTAAAATAATCTAGGTTAGTTGCTTAATAAAAGTAATGTATCATAGAACCACCTGGTGGCATTGGGGGTTAAAAAAATAAATAACAAAAATTCCACTTTCCTTGCAAGATTTCACTTATAAATGTTTCGCTCTTCTTCAAATTATTTTGTCATTGCACTCCACCTATATCTAGCTGAAATGCTACTACTATATATTGACAACTTTCTGAGATTTAAGGGCGAAAATTCGTTTAAAAGTATAAATAGTGGAGTGGGTCCTTCCAACTTTTGCCCCCCTCTGGCCCACGACCACATTAGAAAAAATAATAAAAGCAAATATGCTTGATGCATGTATGCAGAATTGGAGTATAATTCGGGGTCAAAATTTTAAAGTAATGTTGTAACGCGTTCAAAAGTTAAGGATTGGGTAAACACATTTTGGACCAATTTTCGAGCTCCAAACGTCAAAAAGTGTTGTTAATATAAAAATTTTATAGTATTTTAGCTAGATATAGGTGGGGAGCAATAAAAAAAGTATTTGAAGAAGACCAACGTAAGATGAAGTTAAATCTAGCAAAGAAAGCGCATAATTGTTAAATGTTTTTAAAAAATGTATATGCCATTTATAATCACACCTTTTATTAAGCAAACCATCTAGATTATTCAAAACCAAAATCCATTTATAATATGTATTTCCAAAAAATTTTGATAAATATATGCATTTTACAAAAAAAATCTTTTTTTGCTGGTAGCGACCTCTAGGAATTGTTCGATTTTGGCAAAGAGCTTAGCGGAATAGTAGTGGTAAAAGTACCACAGCTCGATTTGAGCTGAGTATTTATGCAAAAGGTAGCTAACCTAGGGGTTAATCAATTACCAGAGTCTTAGTCCCAAACCACAGGGAGGGTTTTTTTCAAAAATGACCCTTTTGACCACTTAGAAAAAAATAAGTATTTTTTTTATAGGTTAGAACAATCGCAAATGGACGATATTTTTTTTACAATATGTCCTTATTGCCCTTACCACGTAACCGGAGAAAAAAAATAAGAGGTTTAGGGGTTAAAACATTTTTTCTTACCCCCCTATGGGGTGGTTTGGGGCTAACACTCTGGTAATTGATTAACCCCTAGGTTAGCTACCTTTTGCATAAATACTCAGCTCAAATCAAGCTGGGGCACTTTTACCATTACTATTACGCTAAGCTCTTTGGTACGAAGCATTTCTATATACGGTAAAATAAAATAAGGGAGTGGCCCGAATTAACAAGTGGTCTTATCAACAAGTTGGGATGGATTCTGTCAGAAATACAGTTATCGTGCGCACAAGGATTTCGGAAATTTGAAAACCATCGTAAAATACTCTTCAAGCACTACGTGCTGTAACAAGCAAAAATTATAGACTATTTTACATTTCGTTGTTTATAACCTAAATTTCTAATAAACTTTAGTCCGGTACTGAACGTTGTTTACGGTTTCATTGAGTTTTAAGTTTTTTGATAGCTTTTTAATGGAATCAATACTTTTTCGCGGATGCTAGTTGGAAATGTAGTGCCTTAAGGATCTGTCCTTGGTCCACTCCTCTTCTCAATATATAAATTATTTAAAATACTGACATACTTTTCGCAGACGATACTACATTCTTAACAATTTCGGGGTCTTGCACGAACGATGATAGCTGATTCGAAAAGCACACTTCAATAACTACAGGATGGCATTATCAACCTGGTTTAGCAAAAAATGGATTGACAGGGTTTTCCCCTATACCCTTTATATGTTATGGTTTTCATCATAGAATCCGAGATATAGGCATTCCAATATAATATAATATATTACACAGACCCACAAAATAAAAAAAATACCCTGAACTTTTAATGAGACAGGTCTATTCTTATGTATTTTTCATCGCTAAATCCAAATCCGAAGTCCCAGTGATTTTTCGAGAAAAATGCAAAAACATGATTTTTTATGTTTTTTTGGAATTAAAAAAAAAAGAAACGGAAAATGATAAAACTAATTTGACTTCAAATTTGAATTCTACGGATCAAAATACATCGAAAACCATATTTAGTTTTTTTTTTCACGAGATGTTGACCCTTGCAGGGCTTTGAAAAATGTAGCAGCGGAAGGGCAATTTTGGCTATTTTGAGGTGTTTTTTGAGGTTAGGGCCAAACCAAGACCCGTTGGGCCAATTCTGGGGACGGATTCGGATTCAGCGTGTCAAAATACATATGAATATATACCTCTCGTCTCCAGATCAAGATACTTTTTTTTATTTTGGTCATAGAAACAAACTTAGTGATCACTTAGTTGGCAAAAAAAGGCCCCATACCAGTGCCTGAAAAAAAAACGGTATTTACAAATTAACATGTAATTGTAAAAATTTTTATATAGGCCAAAGCATTCGCCAAATTCGTGTCCGTGGGCAGGAGCATATCGACCGTCCTAAAACTTCCACAACAAGCCACCATTTAAAATATAATAATCACACAATTGCCCTCAACAATGATTTAAAACTTTTACATCACATTATAACATAGAAATGATCCAATTAGATTTTTATGAGGACCTCGAAATATGGTAGCAAAGCATAATCAGGATCTTTGTTTAAACAAACAGCTCAATTTAAACAAAAAATCTAATCCTATGTTCAAAAATTTAATTTAATTTAAATATCCCACATTTGTTTTTCTTCTTCTTCTTCTTCTTCTTCTTCTTCTTCTTCTTCTTCTTCTTCTTCTTCTTCTTCTTCTTCTTCTTCTTCTTCTTTTTCCTCATAGTTTTCATACTTTTACCCAAAAAATTCGAGATCTCAGACAACGTAACCTCACTTCTTTAAATGACATGCATTTAAGTAAATTTAAGAAAATTTTAGTCTGTAATATTTAATGTATACTGTAAATTGTTAGTTATATACATAAATGTTTAATTGTTTTATTGATGTAAGAAGCCCTGACGAGTAAGTTCCATAAACTTCTTCAAAATTTATAATTTCGAAAAATGTTATAAAAACTTATTTTTAGGGTCTTACCCTGATGATGTTTAAAATAACGAAATCCCTAGGCGAAGATTTTAACAAATACACATACAATAACATCAAGTTGGTTTTATTATACTCTTTTTTGTTTGGCTGTTACGCGCTGTTATGTGCTGCTACAGTTTTAAAAATTTCAGAATTTCGTGAAAAAAAAACTAATTATGGTTTTCGATGTTTTTTGATCCGTAGACTATAAATTTGAAGATTAGTTTTATCATTTTCGGTTTTTTTTTTTTAATTCCAAAAAACTATAAAAAAAAATAAAAAGTCATGTCTTTTGCATTTTTCTCGAAAAATCACTGTGAAACCCCTTAATCTGACTTCGGATTTGGATTCAGCGATGAAAAATACATAATTATGTATTTTATTTTCTTATAAGAATAGACCTGTGGGTGTGATAATAATATTATATTATATTATAATATATTATTATTTTGATATAATTTTACACTTATATATTTTTAAAATTTTGATTAGTGAAATATCAATCAGAGGTAAAATAAAATTTCTATTAAATTTTAATATAATTAAATTTGATATCTTATTTTATAAAGGTCCTTATTTTGCCACCCTGTACCCTCCGTTAGAGATTTTTTAGGTCAATATTACTTAATTTAATTGTAGTTTTTATAAGTCTTTAAATCTTTCTAAGACAAATATTGAAAATTAAGATAATAAGAAAATAAGTAAAGTTTGTCCTTGGGATAGTACTTTAATTTTGACCCCTCTCCCATACATAACATCTAAAAGGTCTGGTACCTTTGATGTTTTTTTCTAATTATGGTTTGGTAGGTAGGTATTATTTAAGTATTTTGTACCAAAATTTAAAAATGGATGGCTATTTTTTTTGCTACATCGCGATGTAGACGATTCAAATCTGAAGTCAATTTAGTTTTATCATTTTCCGTTTTTTTATTTTAAAAAACCACACAAAAACCATAAAAAAACATGTTTTTTGTATTTTTCTCGAAAAATCACTGGGAAACCCCTTAATCTGACTTCGGATTTGGATTCAGCGATAAAAAATACATAAGAATAGACCTGTCTCGTAAAAAGTTCAGGGTACTTTTTTTATTTTGTGGGTCTGTGTAATATATTACATTATATTGGAATGCCTATCTCGGAAACTATTAGTTCTATGATGAAAACCATAACATATAAAGGCTATAGGGGAAAAACCCCGTCAATCCATTTTTGCGCTAAACCTGGTTGATAATGCCATCCTGTGGTTATTGAAGTATACTTTTCGAATCAGCTATCATCGTTCATTCAAAAACCCCCTCATTCACTCTAATAGTATATTAAAGTACTAGTTTCATAACATAAGTTTTTAGCACACGAGTACAAGTTTAGAAAACGAGCCGCGAGTTTCCTAAGGTGCTAGTGCTCTAAACTCGTGTTATAAAACGAGGGCTTTATACAATTTTTTCTATTTTTCTCTAAAATTAAAAAAATACATTTAAATTGATGACCGAGTTAATGACTGATTTAGGGATTCTTGTTTTGGGTTGTCATTACAGCTTACACTATGTTTAAAATTCTATAACAAATGACATTTTGATATATTTTATAGTCATCTCTTCTCTTTATCACTGCAATTGACCAAGCCACAAAATTTTGTAAAAAATTAAACTTTAAAGCGACATTGACATTTGCACGGAAAACGTCAAGCGATAGGCTTTTGTCTGTTGCCAACCTAAAAGAATAAAAGAACAGAACTCTCATTATAATGGGCCTATAAGGATATGCAAAATGCGTGTGATTATGAGCTTATAAGAGTCGCAAAATAGAAAAAATACATTTGAAAATACGCGGTATCGGTAAAGAATCCCGTCATTTCATGCTCGTATATGGAAAACCCCGGTAGTCCAACAAATGTGCTTACGTTGTAGTCACCTCGTCTCGTCTGTCATAATAGGTTTGTTTTGGTTCTCGAATATCGCAGTTCTGAACTAGTTCGGAACGGGCGCAGTTGCAACTGAGCATTGCCCAGTTGCTGATGCGCGGGTTCCTAATCAGTTCAGAACTGCTATTTTCGTGAACCAAAACAAACCTATTATAACAGTGTAATAACCATGCATTGAAAAACTTTGAAAAGCATTTAACTCAAAACCAGTTGTTCCTACTAACAGGGGTTTTCTTCTGTACCCTTCATATGTTTTTGTAGGGAATTTAACATTATTTTCATCTGTGTAATTTTTTTTGTCCTAATATCCTCCTAATATCTCTTGGTAAATAATTAGAGAAAATCGTAATACGTATTGCTTATAATATAAGCAATAAAAACAAATATTATTAGTTTTTATTGCATTTCTTACATGTGTTTCTGCCATCGCATTTATTTTTTTCAGTTTTATAGTTTCTCGTAGACATAAACTTCTTTTCACACCACCGCGGGGGTAGAGTTCATGGCGCTTCTTTTTTAATGGCATGAAATGAGCCTAAAAGAGACGCAGATACTTTTAGATTCTACTTATTGACAGCGTTCGAAGTCGTATTACAATTTCGTCTAACTCGACTTTTAGCGCCCTCTGTAATTTATTTGATTATTTACATTTGATATGTTTAATTTTTGACAACTTGATTTTGGGAAATGCAGGAAAATATGGATATCTTGTATCTAATTGGATAAGATAAATCCAAAAAAGGCATTTAAGCTGGGATTATACACGCCCAAAAACTTTGCTTGGTCAGGATTTTCAAATTTTTCTCTCGGACAGTCGGTAAAAGCACTTCGACAGTTTTGCTTTTATTGAAGGTTAAGTGATTTGCACCAAATTATTCTTTGGCATTTAAAAGTATGTCGCGCATGTCCTGCTGGAGAGCAACCAATGGTTTTTCTTTTCCTAAGAATATAGTATCGTCTGCGAAAAACATGTCAGTATTTTTCACAGATAAGTACAAATAATTTATATATTGAGAAGAAGAGTGGCCGAAGAACAGATCCTTGAGGCACTACATTTTGTACTAGCATCCGCGAAAAAGAATTGATTCCATTAAAAAGCTAGTAAAAAACTTAAAACTCAAAGAAACCGTAAAGAACGTTCAGTACCGGACTAGAGTATATTAGAAATTTTAAAATAATTTACATTAGAATTTAGGTTATTGTTATGGAGATGTTCTTGGACCAAGGACCTTTTTAATGCTGGTTTATTTGGTGTTTAAGAAACTATACAGCTAGGAAAATAGAAGGGACTTTTTGATATTTGGGCTTTTTACTTCTAAAGGAAACATTCAAGTTTTACGTAACGCTCCTAGGGAGGGGGTCATTTTGGAGTGTTACGCCCATGTTAATGGTATAAGAAAATATCGTTTGGACTTTTTATGAAAGTTTTAATGACAACTCGTTGACAATAATTAGACAATTAATTATAGGTATAAATCCATAAATTAAATATTTTGTACAATTTTGGGTACACACAGTGTCCCTACTTTGTATTTCATTTAAAATATCTTGTTTCTTTCGACAGTTTTGTGAAAGGGTAAATCCCTTAAAAGCCATATTTGTTAAGTTCTAGCACGAAAACTATAAGACTTGGAGCTTTGTGCCCATGGAGACTTTTAATCAATCAGTTAAGAACTACAACATAATAAAATTTCAGCAAATTTAACCGGGGCCATTTTCCATAAGAAATGTACGTGGTCCTTTAAAAACCAAGAAAACTAAAAAATCATATTTCCTGTTTAACATACATAAATGCTATTTGTTGCTTCGTATGCTTTGCTTTTCTTAAAAATTATTTTAATAAGAATAAAAATAAGAAAATAATTAATTAAGAAACTTTTTATTTTTTCAGGATCGTAGGAAAAATAGTGTACATAACTCGTTGAAAAGTATATTTCGTACACTCGTGGGGTTTCCGGGCTCGCCTGACGGCTCGTTTGTAAACCTTCCCACTCGCGTGAAATATGTCATTTTCCACACTAGTTATATAATATACTATTTTTTGCTCTACGTGAAATTACATCGTAAATATTTCGACACGATACATTTGATCGGATATAACTTAGTTTTTATTGCATTTCTTACATGTGTTTCTGCCATCGCATTTATTTTTTTCAGTTTTATAGTTTCTCGTAGACATAAACTTCTTTTCACACCACCGCGGGGGTAGAGTTCATGGCGCTTCTTTTTTAATGGCATGAAATGAGCCTAAAAGAGACGCAGATACTTTTAGATTCTACTTATTGACAGCGTTCGAAGTCGTATTACAATTTCGTCTAACTCGACTTTTAGCGCCCTCTGTAATTTATTTGATTATTTACATTTGATATGTTTAATTTTTGACAACTTGATTTTGGGAAATGCAGGAAAATATGGATATCTTGTATCTAATTGGATAAGATAAATCCAAAAAAGGCATTTAAGCTGGGATTATACACGCCCAAAAACTTTGCTTGGTCAGGATTTTCAAATTTTTCTCTCGGACAGTCGGTTATAGCACTTCGCCATTTTTTCTTTTATTGAAGGTTAAGTGATTTGCACCAAATTATTCTTTGGCATTTAAAAGTATGTCGCGCATGTCCTGCTGGAGAGCAACCAATGGTTTTTCTTTTCCTAAGAATATAGTATCGTCTGCGAAAAACATGTCAGTATTTTTCACAGATAAGTACAAATAATTTATATATTGAGAAGAAGAGTGGCCGAAGAACAGATCCTTGAGGCACTACATTTTGTACTAGCATCCGCGAAAAAGAATTGATTCCATTAAAAAGCTAGTAAAAAACTTAAAACTCAAAGAAACCGTAAAGAACGTTCAGTACCGGACTAGAGTATATTAGAAATTTTAAAATAATTTACATTAGAATTTAGGTTATTGTTATGGAGATGTTCTTGGACCAAGGACCTTTTTAATGCTGGTTTATTTGGTGTTTAAGAAACTATACAGCTAGGAAAATAGAAGGGACTTTTTGATATTTGGGCTTTTTACTTCTAAAGGAAACATTCAAGTTTTACGTAACGCTCCTAGGGAGGGGGTCATTTTGGAGTGTTACGCCCATGTTAATGGTATAAGAAAATATCGTTTGGACTTTTTATGAAAGTTTTAATGACAACTCGTTGACAATAATTAGACAATTAATTATAGGTATAAATCCATAAATTAAATATTTTGTACAATTTTGGGTACACACAGTGTCCCTACTTTGTATTTCATTTAAAATATCTTGTTTCTTTCGACAGTTTTGTGAAAGGGTAAATCCCTTAAAAGCCATATTTGTTAAGTTCTAGCACGAAAACTATAAGACTTGGAGCTTTGTGCCCATGGAGACTTTTAATCAATCAGTTAAGAACTACAACATAATAAAATTTCAGCAAATTTAACCGGGGCCATTTTCCATAAGAAATGTACGTGGTCCTTTAAAAACCAAGAAAACTAAAAAATCATATTTCCTGTTTAACATACATAAATGCTATTTGTTGCTTCGTATGCTTTGCTTTTCTTAAAAATTATTTTAATAAGAATAAAAATAAGAAAATAATTAATTAAGAAACTTTTTATTTTTTCAGGATCGTAGGAAAAATAGTGTACATAACTCGTTGAAAAGTATATTTCGTACACTCGTGGGGTTTCCGGGCTCGCCTGACGGCTCGTTTGTAAACCTTCCCACTCGCGTGAAATATGTCATTTTCCACACTAGTTATATAATATACTATTTTTTGCTCTACGTGAAATTACATCGTAAATATTTCGACACGATACATTTGATCGGATATAACTTGGATATAAAATCAATTTTTCGATTTGAAAAAATGCTTCACTTCATTTCACACCGGGAAAAGCGATAGCGTCAATTTAATATACACTGTTACCGTGCATATCTTAACCTGTCTCTTCTCCATGCTATGCTATATGTTGGAAGTCCTCATCAGATACTGAGTTCTTTAGAGTTAAAACTAGGGTTTCTTGGCAAGAAGAAATTCTTGCCTCGATTTTTTCTCGTCTATCGAGAGTCCTACGATTAACTTCTTGCCTCGTCTCTTATCCAGCCAACATGGTCACGTAAATTGACGTGAAATAGTCGGTCAAGCTCGTTCTCGTTAAAAGATGAAGTCATTTTCGCGTTTCAAATCAACGAATTTCTTATTTTATAATTATTTATATTTTTTACCTTAAATATTGTAATGGTTATTGAGTTTTTAGCTAATACATTTCACAATAAAAATAAAACGTAAAATTAATATTTAGAAGAGAAGATATATACACGGTGTATTTGAAATAGCGTCGGAAATTTTAACAGATCCTATAAACATATGTCTAAAAATGCGTCATAAGGGAGCTACATCCCTTTGAAAGTGGCTAAAAAAATCGGTTTTTATTTAATAACTCAGGAACCCTTTGAGATATATCAACGAGGTTTTGCACGTCAACTATTCCTACCGAGACCCGTTTTTATGTGTTATTTTCATGTACTTATTTCAACCAGGGGTGTGGGAAACGGGGGGGGGTTATCAGTTTTTTGTCCCAAACTTTTTTCTGTGTAACTTTTTTGCAATTTTATTTTTGAAGTATGATTCCTCAGGTTAAAATACATAAAAAAGGTACTCTTGTTGTAATACTGTAGGATTAACCGTTTTCGAGAAAAATTAATTTGAAGGTGAAATTCCACGGTTCGAGGACGAAAAATTAAATACTAAAATGTTTAAAACCAAAATTTTAATGATGCAGGGCGAATGTACATTAAAAACTAAGAAAAAATACAGGAACTTCCAAAAATGAATCCTAATGGAGCTATGGTCTCCTAAATATGCACCATTTTTAAAGGGCTATGGTAGCTTTAAAAGCGTTTTTTCGACCTACATGTACTTTTTTTCTTAGTTTTTGATGTAGAATAACATTGCATTATTAAAATTTTGGTTTTCGACATTTTAGTATTTAATTTTTCGTCCTCGAATCCTGAAATTTCACCTTCAAATTAACTTTTCTCGAAAACGGTTAATCCTACAGTATTACAACAAGAGTACCTTTTTTATGTATTTTGACCTGAGGAATCATATTTCAAAAATAAAATTGCAAAAAAGTTACACAGAAAAAAGTTTGGGACAAAAAACTGATAAGGCCCCCCGTTTCGCACACCCCTGGTTTAAATAAGTACGTGAAAATGACATACAAAGATGGGCCTTATTAGGATTAATTCACGTGCAAAACCTCGTTAATATATCTCAAAGGGTTCCTGAGTTATTAAATAAAAACCGATTTTTTTAGCCAATTTCAAAGGGGCGTAGCTCCCTTATGACGCATTTTTAGACATATATTTATAGGAACTTTTTGTCATATTTTATCATGTAGAATCACCTGTTAAAATTTCCTACGCTATTTCAAATACACCCTGTATTGTAATGTATGCCAATGCTATAGAAAACTAAGAAATGTAAGAATTTGAATTTTTACAGGTCTCAACAAGTAAAACTTTTTATTGTATTCTTTTAAAAAGGAGACTAATAACTGTAAAATAAATTGACAAAGTAATTAATTTTATCTTGGCACCATCGTATTTTTGGTACTATGTTACATGTTTGTTTAACCTCGTACTATGCTACTTAATTAAGCATCCCCTAAGTCCAGTACTTGTGTGGGCTAGTAGTAGAGGGAACCACCGGCTTACACTGACTTTCGAACCAGTTTTTCTAGGGAGCGTCCGTTTCACTTATCGCCTTCATCAAATTTTAATTATTAATTAACTGAAAAAGACAAATCGGCACCAGTGAGAATCGAATTTTAATTAGTTATAAGTTCACCGATATTTATAATTGATTAAGTTTATTAAATATAATTGTTAAGATTAACAGAAGAGTTTAAATTAATTTCTTTAAACCTCTATTACTTTCTGTTTAAACAAACTGTTTAACGAACCCGTATAAAATATATTTGTGATTGGGAGGGTTAAAATCCTAACGAGAAAAATAGGTACCAAAAGTGAAAGTGGTTAAAAACTATCCACATATGGAAGGGCCGTTTAAAAAACCACCGTTTAGAAAAAACCCCATAAAAATATAACTATAAAATAATTTATTATTTTTCTATTTTGCGACTCTTATAAGCTCATAATCACATGCATGCATGCGTGTTCTTATAGGCCCATAAGAGGTCTCTACTTTTTTTTCTGTTGGGTTGGCATTATACAAAAGCTTATCTCTTGACGTTTTGAGTGCAAATGTCAATGTCGATTTAAAGTTTAATTTTTTACAAAATTTTGTGTTTCGGTTATTTTTTACCGTGTTAAAATTATAGACTGGTTAATTGCAGTGAAAAAAGAAGGGATGACTGTAAAATATATCAAAATATCATTTGTTCTTAGAATTTTAAACATAGTGTAAACTGTAATGCCAACCCAAAACAAAAATCCCTAAATCAGTCATCAATTTAAATGTAAGTTTTTTAAATTTTAGAGAAAAATAGAAAAAATTGTATAAAGCACCGCAAGCGGCTCGTTTTCTAAACTTGTACTCGTGCGCTAAAATGCGTATGTTGTGAAACTAGTACTTTAATATAATTACTATTTAGAGAAATTCAAGAATTGGACATATTATGTCTACAGTGGGTTAGGCTAAATGTGACACGCAGGGTAATTGTGACATGTCCTGTTATAATTCTTCTAAACAAGTATAAATCAAATCGAAATTTTACGCGAAATATTTAATACTGTCAAAACCCTAATGCCAGGGTTGGATTGGATATAAACTAGTTTAGAAGAATTATAACAGGACATGTCACAATTACCCTGGGTGTCACATTTAGCCTAACCCACTGTATATGATTCATGCGTCACCAAAATTGACGTCAAAATCACGTAAAATTTATATGGTGATTGAAGATTTTTTAAACTAATACAGGCATCCAGAAAAGTAACTAGGGGTTGGTTTATTAGTTATTTTGAAAAGAGAATAAAATATTGCCTACCTTCCAAATTTTTGCTTTTTCGTAATATAATTACCTATAATTTAAAAGTTTCAGTCCAGTTTTACAAACTATTTTTTTTTGGTTCTTTAGGAAGTGTAAAACAATACAAAATACAACATACTATAAGCAATTAATTTCTTGTATAAAATATATAAATCAAAATGTGATGCCGGTAATAATTATGACGTTTAAATCAAAATTATTGTTTGTTATGTCTAATGACAGAGCTGTCATAATATATAGAGTACCTGTATACATAGCAAAAGATACCAACTGTTAATAATATAGTAAGTCAAGCTATAATGGCTGGGCGGCTGTATTGTATTATATAATATACAACAATTATAATAATCTTCATAACCAATATAATCGAAACAGTTATATCCTGCAAGTATGCTCTATTAAAGAGTTAAAAAGATGTTTGTGTGTAACATTGTTTTTATCATATTTTAATAAAGTTACTTATAAAATAAATTGTCCACATTCATTGGGAATTCTCGACTGTAGTATGCATTTCAATGCATTGGGTAAGAACGGGTGGGCGGAATGGGATTTTACCCGTTGTATTAAATTATAATACATAATAGTTGTAATTTTGTTTTATATATTATTGTTATAGATGGTGCGTCAAAAAAAACTGCAAACCAAACTGTTTTTCAGAGAACTTGGACCATGCTATGGAAACTACCATCGTAAAACTAAAAAACTAATTAAATTTGGTTGTTCTAGGACCAGGCTTAGAGAACATTTAACGTGAGGTAGAATCTATTACTGTAAAATTAAAGAAATAAAAGTTAAATATCGACATTTAAATAACATACCCCATTATGATCCTATACTATAGTATGGGACAGAAACGGATAAACTCCATTTTTTAATATAAATTTATGATTTTTGGTTTTTGGTTTGTGTAATCCTAATGTTCATAAGATGATAAAATTACCCGTCTTAAAGAGTAAAATTTTTAGAATTTTTAGAATAAATATTATTAAAAAAATGTTTGGTATGGAATAATTAGGGTATGATAAAGTAATGGACATAAGGTTTTGCAAAAGGATGTTTTAATAAGGAAGAAAAAACTACTTAAAATTTTGAAGTAAAAGTGAAAATTAATTGACAATTTGTCAGTGGAAGAAGCATGATTTAATACTAAATAATTTGTAAACCTCATATTATATTTTAAATTGTGCAGTGCCTTGTTACCAGTTTAATAACTGCTTAAAGGTTATGATAATAAATAAATAAATAAAATATTGAATAACCCATAATGTATCTAACAATTTTTTGATGATTTTCTTTAATCATCCTAATAGCTTGCCATAAACGTTAACCATCCCGTTCCCAGGTTTCCCCTATTCCACCTATCTATTTTCCCTATTCCATCTATCTATTTTTCCAGTTACCGTACTAATCACTGAAAGAAATTGATAGCTTATTTAAAAAAATATTATTATTATTATAATTCTTATTATTATTATTGTCATTGTCGTTGTGGTAGTTTTTGAGTCTAAGGAACTCATCTAAAAGATAGAAAAGTGGTAAAAAGAAGTGAACAGCGTGTGATTTAAGGTGCCCGTAGGTTATAGAAGCTATGTTAAAACCTCGGCGGCGTTTATAGAGTGGCATATATCACGAAAGTGAAGTGGGGATTGAAATGAGAGAAATTTGATGACAATGCTGGTAAGTAAGAAAAGTAAAAAATGAGAAAATTTAACTTCTTATTCCATTTACTCTTTGCGGATTATTTGAAATTGTTTTTGCAAATTAAAGACAATAATGACTGCCTTTTTCTTCAACATCAATTATCGCGCCTTATGGAATGGTTTGGACTTTTTAAATAATTTATTGTTAAACATAAAAAAAAATGTAAAGTAATTAATTTTACTCGAAAAATTGGGGTCCGGTCAGTTGGCCGAAATGGAACTAAAATTTTATAGAACAGCGTATGGGTAGCAAATATTTTGAAAAAATTGAGGTTACATATAATTTTTG
>OY294047.1:26542212-26586176 GCA_958510825.1 Brachypterus glaber
ATATAATTTTTGTCATTTTTGTTAGAAATAAAACAAATTACAATTTATAAGAAAAAATATCTTTCTATATTACAGTGTGTCCCCGGATCGACTTGACAATACCACAAAATGACCATTTTTTTTTGAATTAAGAAAAACTAATTTGGGACTTTGCCCTGCTTGCTTAAAAACTAATTTTTGTCAAAATAAAATTTTGAAAAATTATAGGTGGCGCCAGATATCAGTGAAAGAGTAAAAAGTTTTCAGGTAAACTTACCTTTCCGTAACAGATATAAAAAAAAGTTATTTAAAAAATAGGTTTATAATCAAAAATAGGAGCCGCATGTCAAATTGTTATAATTTTAACTCATAATAATTTTTTTTATTAAAAAAAATGTATCACTGAAAACTTCGCTATAGTCAAGTACTATATATACGTACTAATTGTTTTTGTCAAAGTTTGACATTATTGTTTAATTAAAAACATAGTTAAGAAAAAAATAAGATTAAAAATGCTTACAAAAGAACAAAAAAATTTCATTGTTCAGTGCTATGGTTTAGGTCAAGTTTCCTTACAATATGTAGAAGATTCATTTATTGAACAATTTGGCATTGAAATATCTAGACAAAGTATCCACAATGTATTAAAAAAATTTACTGAAACTGGTAGTATCAATTATTTTAAAAAAAAGAAAAAAAAACTAGACGAGGACGATGCCGCCACAATAATTGCCCTGCAGTCTGTAGAGGAAGATGCCAAAATGGCTCTAAGAAAAAGATCCTCTGAGTTGGGTATAAGTAAAAGCCACCTCCAAAGAATATACAAAGAAAATGAAATAAAACCTTATAAAATTCAATTTAGGCATAAACTTAAAGATGGGGATGAGGGAAGAAGGCTACTTTTTTGTTTAACTATTGGTGAAAGAATATTAGAAAACAGAAATTTTTATAAATTTATAGTATTTTCGGATGAATCAACATTTACTACAAATGGTGTTGTTAGTTCTCAAAATTGTAGGTATTGGAGCAGGGATAATCCTAATTTTGTTATTAGTAGAGATAATCAATATTATAAAAAAGTTAATGTTTGGTGGGCTATAAGTTACGAAAGAATTATTGGACCATAATTTTTTGACACTAAACTTAACAGATTTATATATTTAAACATGCTTCAGCAATACTTTTTGGCAGAAATGGAAGAGGTTAATTTAAATTTTTGGAGAAATTTTTATTTTCAGCAAGATGGGTGTCCGGTCCACACTTCCGAAATGGTTACACAATGGTGTAATGAAACTTTTGGTCAAAAGTGGATAGGTGGAAACGGGCCTATCTTGTGGCCAGCACGATCCCCGGACATTACACCAATGGAATTTTATTTTTGGGGAAAATTGAAACAAAACGTTTATAAAAGAAACTTTGGAAATAATTTAAATATGCTTAAAGAAGCTATAAGAGAAGAGATAAGAAATATTGGAAGGGAGGAAATACAAAATATTTATAAAGAATTTAAAAGAAGAATAGAGAAATATGCGGAAAATGGCGGTGGATATGTAGAATTTCAATAAATTAATAAAAATATACGAATTGGGCGGAAAGACCTCGGTCGATAGCCCTTTGACTTGATCAATAAAGTACTGTATCTATCTATCTATACGAATTGCTAGAATTAGCTTTTGTATTGTTTACTGTTTAAAAAATAATAAATAGGTACTTAAAATTAAAGTAACATTTAAATAATAAATTGTTAAAAAAAATCAGTGTCTGACACTCTTATCTATGAAGTTAGTACGTAACATATAGTATTTCACTACTGTCAAGTTTCCAGTGTTTGAATTTTTTTAAATAAAAAAATTTTATGAAGTAAAAGTATTAAATTTTGGCATGCGGCTCTTATTTTTAATTATAAATATATTTTTTAAATAACTTTTTGTTGTATCTTTTACGGAAAGGTAACTTTACCTGAAAAATTTTTACTCTTTCACTGATATCTGGCGCCACCTACAATTTTTCAAAATTTTATTTTGACAAAAATTAATTGTTAAGCAAGCAGGGCAAAATCCCAAAAAGGGTCATTTTGTGGTATTGTCAAGTCGATCCGGGGACACACTGTATAATGGTTTGTATAGTAAAATTAAATTGATTTAGTACACTGTATTTAGAGTAAATTTAGTTGTAAGCTGAATTTTTTTTATAAAAATAATAATATTATAGATATAAAAAGTTTTAGGGAGACAAGCTCATATCAATAAAAGGAGTCACTTTTGGAAAAAAAATAGTTTTAAATAATAATATAATCTATAGATATACAAAAATCATAGTAATTGATTCAGATATCCATAATTTTTGAGAATACCTACTGCATAAAAGGATTACCAGACAGATCACAAAACTAAGGAAAAAGTGCGATAATATTGCAATATAATATAATATTGGACTTGAAGAAGACCAATAAAACTAGTTATAAACACAGCTTTTCTATTACAACATATATTTCTGTAACGCATATTTTATAATAAACAATAAGAAGAACGTCCAATTTTATCTGTGAATCGAGAATATTTAAATCATTTTCTCTCAAATTAAAGATACTAAAAAACTACAAGGTTCAAAATATATAGCTTTTCCATATATGGAAAAGTGTGTGTTTTTTTCCTCTTGGAAATGCAACTTTGATCATTATTTCCTTGCAGCTGGTTTGGATTTATAATATTATAGTTTTATGTAAAAAATTCCTAAAATGTAAAATTTTATTTAAATAGCAAATTATGAACAACAAAACTTACTTTAATTCACGATTATCTTGCGTTTATTATAATTTAAAAAAAAACTTTTTCGGTTTAAAGATATTTTCGCATCATAATTATTTACAAGATTTAACATGACAGTTAATTTAATCTAAATGACAAAAATTGTCAAAAGCACCATTATTGTATATTATAGACAATAAAAATATCACCGACAGTCATTTTTAAACCACTAATCCTAGCTGCCTTGATCCAATTTGTCATTCAGATATATAATGCGTCGAGTTTATATAGCCCTTTACCATAAAATCAGCTTCGATTTTATGGTAAACCTTGTTAAATAACGTTAAATAATCTTTTTGAATGAGTTTATTAAAAGCAAGAGACCAAAAAATACATGCTAAGCTAGTTTAAATCGAAGCTTCTATATTGTACTTAACATTTGATGTTTAATATATTAGTATGGAGTTCTGAAAAAGAGCTTCTTCTTGTAAATGTTCAAATGTTCAAATATTTTAATTTTTTGAACAGTCTTTAATGCAGTGTCCAATGAAAGTAGGAGGTACTGACATAACCCTTGATCAGCGTCATAAGCGCCAAACTAAATTCTCCAATATGATATTACAATATCACTCGGCCAGAATAGATGGACGAATATTTATACTACTGCTACACTTATATCAAAAACATTTTGCTGTTTCCGGGACACTGAATTTATGCCAATTAATTTTTGACAATAATTTTGATCGAAAATTTAAAATTTGACATGTACACTGTTCAACACAATAACAATTATTTATTCATTATCTAGGATTATTATTTAGCAAGAAAAGTATACTATTGCGGATACCACAATAACATATTTAATTTCCTGTATGAAGCACAAAATACAATCTTATATTTAAGCTCGCTTAGAATGAATTATCTGATTTTTTTTGAGTTTTTTTTAAGCATATTTAAAAACACCAGGAAATAAAGTTATAAAAGCGAATTTCTCGAAAATGAAAGATGATATGTCAATTTTACCAACAGATTTTAATTCTGGGGATAAAATAGTACAAGAAACTGCCTTATAAATTTTTAGTTATAGTGTCGTACTAACCACTGACAGGTCTTGAACAGTTTTTAACAATATTTACAAGGTGCGGCAGCTTCGATTTTATGGTAAACGGTCATATGCTCTCAAGACATGTGGCTACAATGTGGCTTAGCCCGTTTTTTTCGTATTTCTAGTTCAACTCATATTTTTTTGGGGTCACCGTGTATCATAAACGTTGTGTATTTGAGATTTTTAGGGGCAAAATTCGCTGCTAACATAATGACACTATGTAACAAGGAAAAATATAGTTTGCATAAAATGTGTTTTCAGCGGTATTTTAAAACTGTTTTCAAATTTACCACTAAACGTTGTGCTAAGTTTTTCTTCTACAATTTTTAAGAGTAAGAACGCCGCTCTAAATGAAGCCTGGATATTTCGGGTACTATAATAATTTTTCTACCAGCACTTGAAAAACGAAAAAAAAAAAAACGGAAAAAAATATTTTTAACAGCATTTTTCTCGAAAACGGAAAATCATAGTGATTAACTTTAAGGATAGGAATCAGGTAAAAAAATACTATCAGAATCGTTTAACAAAATATGCAATTTATTGTCAAAGATTCTGCAGAAGATTATTTAACACTATTTACCAAAAACAAGTTTCCTGGATTTAGCTGTAAATGGTTTAGACTTTTTGTAATGTATATACCTTCTGCTACCATGATCCATAATCAGATTTTTCGGTAGAACTATCTCATTAGTCCTTCAGAAATCCCGTGTCAGGGCTTCCATGAAAAAGTTTTATGCAACAGGTTTTCTGTTCAACTACTTAATAATATAAGAATCCTATCATCGATATCAATTGTTTTTAAGATGATAAATAACTTAATTGACTGTCCTCATTTACCTGAGAAATATAATTTTTTGTTACCCAGTATTAATGCTAGAAATTTTGATTCATTCATGTTACCTATTCCTAGGACTTATATATTAATAAAGTCACTAATCTATTAGGGTGCTTTTTTTTTCGACTATTTTTGTTTTTTCGGTCCCATCACGAAATTTAGTTGGAAGTAGCCTAAAAAAATTCCCTCAAAATTTTAGCCCTTAATATTAATATTAAGTAGTGGACCAAGGCATGTAAAGATTTCCCATTGAAAATACACGTAAGCTTTGATTCTTTTTCTTTAAATTACTATAGCTTATCGGCATTTTATGGCATCGCTTCGACCATAGACAGGTATTTCTCAAAATTGAATGCTCTACAAAAGTGCCCATTGCGGCATAATCATAACTCGTACTGGTGAGGTAGTTTGGGCCACCAAACCCAATTTTTTCATAAAATTTACGTTTTTCTGTCCTTATCTCCTAATTGTTAAGAGCTACGAAAAATATTTAAATAACAAACTTGTAAGAAATTTAATTTCCTACAAAAATGATCACTAAATCTCTAAAATCAATATTTCTTGAGATATTAAATTCTAAAGTTTTTGTTATTTCAAATTATTATCGAGTATCACGTCAAATTATAAAAAATCGTTATTTCATTATACATCACTACGTTTTTAACTAATTACTTTTTTTTTTAATGGGAGGGTAAACAAATATAAAAAATCTAAAATATGTCAGTAATAATTGTATAAAAAAAATAGATAGATTGATAGGTTTGGACATATTTTAACTTAAGCAAATATTTTATAAATTACAAAAATTTCTAACCTATCAATCTATCTATGAACGTAACATTTTTTTTTTTCGTAAATTTTATGAAAAAATTGGGTTTGGTGGCCCAAACTACCTCACCAGTACGAGTTATAATTATGCCGCAATGGGCACTTTTGTAGAACATTCAATTTTGAGAAATACCTGTCTATGGTCGAAGCGATGCCATAAAATGCCGCTAAGCTATAGTAATTTAAAGAAAAAAAATCAAAGTTAACGTGTATTTTCAATGGGAAATCTTTACATGCCTTGGTCCACTACATAATATTAATATTAAGGGCTAAAATTTTGAGGGAATTTTTTTAGGGTACTTCCAACAAAATTTTGTGATGGGACCGAAAAAACAAAAATAGTCAAAAAAAAGACCCTATAATATATATTATGTCCATTAATGTTAACAATTATTGTACAAGTTTTGATTTATTTTTTGAGAGTCTTAGATCTATTTTGGCTAGTGGCTAGTGAAAGAATATAGTAGATATTTTCCTAATAACTTTATGTATAAATTAGTTATACTGGTATTAAGGTTAAATTATATTGTTTAGTTTTATTATATAATTTTGTCCTATAATTAGATTTCTGTTGGGCAATAAATCGATTATTATCATTATTATTATAAATGGGAAAATGTTTAATAAGTCATTCTTAATGTTTAATTTAGAATTAAAGTTTAATCAATGTTTATTGACCACCTTATAATAAATATGTAAGTAAGTGAGACTACCGATATGTCACTGCAGTGACGAAAAAATCTTTTCCTACGATCCTCTATGAAAATAAAATTTATCACACCCTTTGTTTTTTAGAAAATGCCTTATATAACACTAGATTGATATTTTCATATCACCCTAGTTTGATATTTATGTATGGAGGGTTGCCTAATTTTATTTAGATGTTTACCTCTTAGAGTCTACGAATTTTATTCACCTTGTATTATAAGCCATTTTCCATCTTTCACCACAACCTTTTTTGATATATTTTATGCTTTTTAATTCAAATATTTCTGTTTTTCATGTCAAAAATAGGAACTATAGTTATAGCGTTACTATTTTGACCATTACTCTCTAGATTTCATAAAAATTACTTAATTTTGATTTAGTTACCTTAAATTTTATAAAGAATATCAAAATACACACTATTTTTCTTATGGAATGTAAAACATTACAATTTTACTGTCTTATATGGCAGGATAACCACAGAAATCTAAACTGTCAAGTTTGCCTTTATTTAGGACAAGCATATAGGCAACTTATTAAACAGCTATGTAATATAATAATACCTATGTTCTATTAAATATAAAACCAAGAAAACTAAAGATAAATGAAAATAATATTTTCTGTTTGACTACATATACACGGTGTATTTGAAATAGCGTCGGAAAAAAAAACCAGATCATCTTTGTGTCCCCAAAAATCGATTCGGGAAGAAAAAAATTGGAAAAAAAAATCTAAAAAAAATCTTTAGAAAACCTTAAATCCAGCCTACAGACGACGCATCTGTAAGCTTTATCATCGCGCTTCAAATTTGCAAAATGCAAGGTTGTCAGATTTTGTCGATTCCGTATTTACTGTTTGACAAAATAACTTTTATCGTCTTTTAATCATCATAGAATTTTATCAACAATAATTATAAAGTACCGTAAAAAATGTTAAAATAATAACCAAAGATGTACTTGCCATATTCATAATCTTCACCTACAAACTATTTAACAGATGTTGTTTTTAACAGATGCTGAAACTTAACGGGTTAACTTTCACTCACACAACTTTAACTCACACTTGCAGATTTTTTAGTAGAAAAAATACCATATCACTAGTAGTGTAAAGTTTTTGGCAACTCTAAATACATGTAATCTATTCAAAATGTGTACCTTTTATTATATTCGGAGATATTTAAATTTAAATTTGTTGAAAATCTTTGAGCGATTCACTTTACATTTTGATCAGTATTTTATACAGCACAAATCCAAATTTCCCATTGCACGTAAAAATAGCCCCCTGATGGGATGTAAACAACAGGTTTCTTCTTCTTCTTCGATTTTTGGCTTTGTATTTTACATTTCAGCCATCGGGTTGCATGGTGGTTACATCAGTAACTAGGAGTAGTGAGAGCCAAATGTATAAGACTAACGACCAAAAATTATAGAAATTTTAAGGGAAAACAACAGTTTTGCTACAGTCAAAACAATACGAAAAAATAAATGATCTAACCTAAAAATACCAAACAAAGTGTAGCCAACTGTAGAAATATAAAAACTGGCTTTGGTTTATGAAGCTACGACTTTTTTTTAATAAATCAAACATTAAACTTTAGTGACTATAAAAAGTATATTGTGATTGTGTTTTAAAAGAAAGAAATCATCAGAGAAGACTTTTCACAGCAAGAGGATAACTTCGTTGCAACAACGGAAAGGCATGGTACAAACCAGACGGTCCATTTCGTTTAAGTGTAACCGACGAGGACTGGTTGAATAGCCCTGACAGCTCAAACCACAAATCTGAAGTGAGAGAGAGAGAGAGAGAGAGAGAGAGAGAGAGAGAGAGAGAGAGCTACGACTTTTCTAATTCGATTCTCAGAAAATTAATTTGACCAGTATTTTTTGCAATAAATCGTAGTTTCAATAATAAATAGTTAAAAATCATTGCAGTGGTTTATGTGCGTTATTTTCCTGTAGTGATTAGACAATTTTTGTTTAATATTTCAAGTTTAATACTTATCCCGACCATTCTAATGCAAAAAAAGTGTTTCAAAGTGTTGTGTACATTTTTTTACTTTATTATTTAATAAATCTTATAGTGATTCAATCGCTGTGGTTGATAATTTAAAAAAAATCAGTGAAAACTTCTTGTTAAGATAAAAAACAAGGGTTGGGGAAATAGTTCGATGGCATCCAGCGGATAACTTAAATATTATTATTACCTAGGTGATAATGATATGTTTACATGCCCCTATTTTACTACGGTAGGTAAGTTTAAAAAAACTTTTCTCATCGAGTGAATCTGGCAACGTTGGGAAGATTTCATACATATTTGCTACAAGGTCACCATTAATTTAGAGAATTTCACAGCGTGACATTGACGTACGGCTAAAAGGTACATTTTTTTCAAAAAAATCCCATTCTGAAACTGCTGCACATATTTTTTTAATTTTCACGGAAAATGTTAGTTATACCATGAGCTATTCGTGTATTTTTTTTCCGACGCTATTTCAAATACACGGTGTATAAAGTATGCTATTTATTATTATTTTGTGCTTTGCTTTTCAATAACAATACTAACGAATTTATGACTAAAATACTTCTTCCTTCGTCTATTCATTGCAGCAATATTAGATGTAATGACTACTCTCATAGAGAGGAAATAGCGAAATTTTACTATGATATAATATCGAACCTTTAATGTACAATAGCAGCTACTTTTTAAACGAAGAGTATAAAGAGGCGTAATCCGATACCTGGCTGGTCTGAAGAGGTTTCTAACGTATAACGGTCTGCGCATATTGCATTTTTGATGTGGGTTGCTGCTGGACGTCCTCCTGATGGTCCAATTAATGAGGAGCGGCGTGTCCTTAAGTCTATATTTAAGACTACGCTCAGAAATACCAGAAATCGCGAGGAACAGCTACGTGCCAATGCATTGGCTACCAAATTCCGTAACAAAGACTTTGTTTCATTCTGGAAATCTACCTCGTCTATGGCTGTGAAAAAGTCTACGATAGCCACTACTATCGATGGGATCTCAGGAGAAAGTGACATAGCCCAGCTCTGGGGTACCAACTTTGAAAATTCTGGTAATTTATATCCCTCTAATAATGTACCTGATTAATTAAATCTACTCGCTGATGAGTGTCCTATAATATCTGCTCTGGAAGTTGGAAATGCAATCAAATCCATTAAGCGTAGCAAATCTGCTGGCTGGGATGGAATTTGCCCTGAACACCTGATATATTCTGGTAAAAGAGTCTCCGTTCTTCTTAGCATTTGTTTTACAACAATGTTACGTCATGGTTTTATATCGAAAGACCTAACTAAAACCATATTTGTACCTGTTCTTAAGAATAAGACTGGAGACGTGTCTGCATCGTCCAACTATAGGCCTATTGCTCTTTCTACGGCTATGTCTAAAGTTCTTGAAATCATAATGCTTAATGTGCTCAGCCCCTTTCTCTCCACGGAACATAACCAGTTTGGTTTTAAGAAGCATTAAGGAACCTCCGAAGCTGTTTTCGTACTCAAGGAAACTATTAGATAATATGTCAACCTGAAAACTCCTGTATATGCTCTATTCCTTGACCTCAGTAAGGCTTTCGACCGAGTACATCATCCAACCCTCATGAAGATTCTTAAGGAGCGAGGAGCGCCTTCTCTCTGGTTGCGGCTTTTGTCGCATTGGAACAATAACGTAGTCGGAGTTGCCAGATGGGGTTCCAGTTTATCTCCACCATTCTATATCAGAAATGGTGTGCATCAGGGTAGCCTTCTTTCACCTGATGTATTTAATGCCTACATCCACAGTCTTCACCTTCATCTAAAACTCTCCGGTGTTGGGTGCTATATCAATGGAGTGCTAATTAACTGCCTTAGCTATGTGGATGATATGGTTCTGCTGTGCCCTTCCCTTGAGGGACTGTATAAACTCATTAGGATATGTGAAGATTTCGCTGTAGAGCACCACCTTGTATATAATGTCAACAAAACCTGTGCCATGGTGTTCAGATCTTCTAATTATAAAGACTTAGTGGTGCCCCCGATCAAACTTAACGGTAGTCTTATAAGTATAGTGTCGCAATTTAAATACTTAGGTCATATTCTAACCTGTGATCTCTCCGATAATCTCGACATTCAGAGACAGTACAAAGCCCTCTGCGTCCGTGCTAATATGTTAACCCGTCGTTTCTCCAAGTGTAACTCTGACATTAAAAAACTGTTATTTCAAACATATTGCTCAGGGATCTACATGTCCGAACTTTGGTGTAATTATACACTGGGATGGTGAAATAATCTGTGCGTGTGCTATAATAATGCGTTTAGACTCTTAAATAACATACCGAGATTTTCTAGTGCTAGTGAAATGTTTGCTACGGCTCGTGTTAATGACTTCCTAGCTATTCGTAGATTTCGGGCTTTTGGGTTCCGCGATTGGCTGTATAAATCTTCCAACCTCTTTATTGTGGCTCTGCTAAGGAATGACATTCTATGGCGTTCCAATCTATGGCATACCTGGAGTAGAGTTTTAATGGGGGGACGGTAGCTCTTTTGAACTTTTGTATATTGGCTAATTATTAATTTTCTTGTAGATATTTTGTATGTTTTGTATGTTTTGTATGTTTTGTATTTTTTGTATTTTTTGTATATGGCCCTCTGGGCTGGAATAAAGGATTATTATTATTATTATTATTATTATTATTTTCTTAAAAACTAATAAAAATTAGAAAATTTTAAAATAAGAAACTATTATATAATGGGAGGCATAGCGTAGTGGCTAGCGCGTATGTATAGCAAGTCTACTATCGTGAGTTCGATTCTCACTGGCACCGATTTGCCTTTTTCAGTTAATTAATAATTGAAATTTGGCGAAGGCGATAAGTGAAACGGACAATCCCTAGAAACTGGTTCGAAAGTCAGTATAAGCCGGTGGTTCCCTCTACTACTAGCCCACACAAGTCCTGGACTTAGGGGATGCTTAATTAAGTAGAATAGTACGAGGTTAAACAAATAAACAAATAAACAAATAAACAAAATAAACAATTTTTTCGGGATCGTAGGAAAAATAGTGTAACTCCTTGGAAAGTGTATTTCATACACTCGTGGGGTTTCCTCACTAGCCTGGCGGCTCGTTAATAAACCTTCCCACTCGCGTGAAATATGTCACTTTCCACACTAGTTATGTAATATACTATTAAATTAACGTTATGTGAGCTGTGAGCATATTGGAGTTGATTTAAATAAATCATGGTTTATTAAAAAAAAAAAATGAAAAATTTTTATTATTTAAGTTTTTTTTTAAATTTATTTACTTATATTTATATGTTTTAATTTTTTTTTGTTTTCCAAAAAAAGATGTTTAAAATTTTTTTTTATATTTTTTGAAATAAGCTTTTTTTTTAAGTATTTGGGAAAATGCAATATACCAATTACTGTGAATAGTATACAATGAAATGCGTAGCATTACACATCTTCACGACTTGATTTTAGCTTAAGGTTGAACAAACCTTAAAACAATTACAATTTAATATCCAAAGTTGGTATGCTCTATTTAATCAAGTTTACATTGTCTCAGAAGAAACGATAATTTTGTTTTGTCGAAATTAAATGGATGTTAGATATATTTATCGAGAAATTTATATTTGTACAAAAGAATAATTCCAAAGTCGGTCCTTTCGCGACAAGGAATGGGACCTAGGCACAGTAGTCTAAGACGGTAATCTAGAGGGACAAAAGTATAATACTACAAATATTACAGCGTAAATTGAGCCATACCAAAAAATTATTGGACGGCATTAAATTTACTACATTTTTAATAAAAAAAGTTAATATTTTAAACTTATACATTATCGAAAAAAAAATTAATTTTGGATTATGACCAAATAATTTAAAATTGTAATATATTTTACTTAAAAGCATATGAAAATAATATTTGATATAATTTTCTGTTCTTTGATTGGTTTGCTCGGGTTCGCTAATGTATATATAGGACTTTATGGCCTACTTATCTTAATAATATCTATACGTATTTAACGCTAGTTATAAATTAATATTTTTTATGAATGATTAAATAAAACAGTAAAAAACGTAAACGTTTTTGCCAGTTATGTATGATTTTTTAAAAATAAACCTAATTTTACTTTTTGGTGACCCGACAGGAAATAGTAAATTATAATATTATATATTTAGGGTTATTTGTGATAAACATTCGGAAATGAATCAAATAAAAACTTTATTGCATTACATAATCATGCCAACGTTTCACCTAATATTTAGGCTTCTTCAAGGCTAAAAAGACATAAAAATTATAAAACTTTTTGGACATAACTTGGACATTATAAACTATTTTTTTGGAAAAAAAATTTATATAAACAAAAATAAAAGAAATTAATAAATTAAAAACTTACCTAATTTATCAAATATGCATTAAAACAAACAAATTAAACAAAAACATTACATCATCAAACAAAATACACTGGACATTTTTAAACAGGAGAGTTCTCACTGTAGAACAATTAAATACTGAAATTAAAAAAAAAAAGTATGTATCTATAAATTTGGATAAAGTGTTGTTCCAGTGTTTAAAATAATTATATTTGGTATATTAATTAAATATTATTATTATAATAAATAACCCTAAATAAATTTTAAGAAGCATCCTGTAGGAAATATTATATAATATAATATAATATATTATATTATATATAATTTTTTTTTTTAATAATAATAATAATAATAATAAAAGTTTATTAGGCTCTTCGCCGAGGTCCTTCTGCCAGTAGAATTTACAAAGTTATTTGTACTTATAATTTTTTGATAACATGTGTAGTTGAACATTTTTGTATAATTTTTTTTTTTAAATAAATAAATAGTGGAAATTCGGTTTTCTGTTCTTATCTGTTTCTAGAGATGCACAGTGGTCCCATCATCTCAATGTTGTGTTCATTGTTTTTGAATTTTTGTGTGAAGTTCTTAAGTCTTGTTGTGATTCTGGGTACCTTTTAATTTTATTTTTACTAAAAACGAAAAAATATAAAAAAAATACATTTTTTAAAATCTTTTTTAAAAACAAAACAATTTTCAAAAAAAAAACTTAGAAGATTTTTCTATTTTTGTATTTTTTTTTAAGTTAAACTTTTTTGTTTTTAGGAGGATTACTTTTAAAAGTTGTAGAATTGACCCTTATAATAAAAGTATTTTTTCCTAAAACAGTTAAGTAAAAAAAAAAATCAAAAAAAAGAAATTTTCACAAAAAACTGAAAAAAAAAAAATAAAAAAAAATAAAAAAAAATACATTTTTAACATTTTTTTTTTGGAAAACAAATTACCTCTTATCCTATAGGTACGTAGGTACGTATTATGTTGTAAAGGCGCTTATGCAAGGCGTCAGTAAGGCATCTTAAAAAAGATATCTTAAAGAAGTTACCTTTTGTAACATACGAGGTCGTTAAGACGTCTTTAAGATGCATATACGGCGAAAACCGACGTTCTTATGACGTCTTTAATGACGAGTTACGACATCTTTAAGATCTCTTTGTGCTGTCTGGGAAATATCCTATAAAACTATACCTATTTACCAGCTTGTTGGTAGATGCTACCAAAAATAATTGTGGCTCTGTATACGCCAGAACGTTTGGTTATACTTACCAATATATTGGTAGATTTAACCAATCGTTTTCTCAGTGTCCGTTTTATTATAATAAAACGCAACAAAAATAACAAAAAAAAAATAAATAAAATTTTTTTGAAGAATACATGGTATTCTTAAGTTTTAAAATTAGAAATCAAATTCGCTTGTCCAAATATTTCACCGAATAAAGTACCTAACGTAATATCTTAACATGTTACTCAATTTATACTTTTATTATCACACTGAGTAAGAGCAGAGTGGCGCAGTGGAAGCGTGCTGGGCCCATAACCCAGAGGTCCGTGGATCGAAACCACGCTCTGCTAGTAACTTTTTTTAATTTTTACATGCATATTTTAAACCTATTTTATAGGTTTACATATTAAAAACTAAAAGTTACACCTACTGCTTCCTATTTTTTGTATTTCAATTAAGAAAAATAAATAGCCGTGAAGATATAGTAATTTTTTACATCTTTTAAATGATCACTTTAACTGAATCCTGATTCCCATAACTATATTTTTGCAAAACTGTCGCCCTTTTAATTTTTATAAAACGACAAAGGAAGTTTAACTTATTTTTTATATTTTAAATATACAATTTAAACAAGGTTTTTTTGTAAAAAAAAATAATTGTAAAAAATAAAACCTAATTTTTTTCGACTAAACCCAAACGAACATTCTGTCTAAAATCTGTTTTGTACCGAAAACCGAAACCAAATAAAATACTTTTGACTCGAGGTCGCTCCAAAGACTTTAAAAATAAACTAAAAATAAACTAAACCAAATAAATAAACTGAAAATGGAACTGTTCCACAGCACTTACTTTCTAGCTGTTTAAAGGACCCCCAGTTAAAACTTAGGGTCGAAAAATACATAGGTAGTTTGCACACAACTTGCACAACCTTGCACAACCAAAAAAAAAGCTTGCGCACTAACCATTGGTTAATTATATGAAAAAAACCGTGGGGGGGGGGGGCTAACTTGACCTTAGCCCCCCCAGTAAAAAAGTTAAAATTTTTCACTACAATCTAATAGTAAATAGCTTGCACAAGCTTGCACAACCAAAATAAAAGCTTGCACACCCTTAACAAGAGCGGGAGGGGTAAATAATGTTTACCGTCAGCCCCCCTCCCCAGAACTAAAATTGACCGAAAAATGTTGTTGTATGTTATAAAAAAGCTTGCACAACCTTGCACAACCAAAATAAAAGCTTGCGCACCCTTAACAAGAGCGGTGAGGGGTAAATAATGTTTACCGTCAGCCCCCCCCCAGAACGAAAATTGACCGAAAAATGTTGTAGTATATTAAAAAAAAGCTTGCACAACCTTGCACAACCAAAATAAAAGCTTGGGCACCCTTAACAAGAGCGGTGAGGGGTAAATAATGTTTACCATCAGCCCCCCCCAGAACTAAAATTGACCGAAAAATGTTGTAGTGTATTAAAAAAACTTGCACAACCAAAATAAAATCTTGCGCACCCTTAACAAGGCCGGTGAGGGGTAAATAATGTTTAACGTCAGCCCCTCCCCCCAGAACAAAATTTGACTAAAAACTGTTGTAGTATATTAAAAAAAGCTTGCACATCCAAAATAAAAGCATGCGCACCCTTAACAAGAGCGGTAACGGGTAAATAATGTTTACCGTCAGCCCCCCCAGAACAAAATTAGCCAAAAAATGTTGTAGTATATTAAAAAAAGCTTGCACAACCTTGCACAACCAAAATAAAAGCTTTCGCACCCTTAACAAGAGCGGTGAGGGGTAAATAATGTTTACCATCAGCCCCCCATCAGAACTAAATTTGTCTAAAAACTATTGCAGTATATTAAAAAAAGCTTGCACAACCAAAATAAAAGCTTGAGCACCCTTAACAAGAGCGGTGGGGAGTAAATAATGTTTACCGTCAGCCCCCCCAGAACTAAAATTGACCAAACAATGTTTTAGTATATTAAAAAAAAGCTTGCACATCTTTGAACAACCAAAATAAAAGCTTGCGCATCCTAAACAAGAGCAGTGGGAAGTAAATAATGTTTACGGTCAGCCCCCCCAGAACTAAAATTGACAAAAAAATGTTGTAGTATATTAAAAAAAAGCTTGCACAACCTTGCACAACCAAAATAAAAGCTTGCGCACCCTTAACAAGAGGGGTGAGTGGTAAATAATGTTTACCGTCAGCCTCCCCAGAACTAAAATTGACCAAAAAATGTTGTAGTATAAAATAAAAGCAAATGAACTTTTTAAGTAGCCTACAATACTTTTTTTACGTAAATCAATAATTTGTTGGCGGCAGTGGGTAGGTACTTAATTTATTTTTTTTAGTGACTTAAAAGTTTTTTTATTAAAAAGTTCTTTCAAATAAAATTTTCATTTTATTTATTTTGTTGTTGAAGATAAAAAATACACTGCCCAGTAAAAGAGCTTTCCCATTTTCACCTCCGCGCGTGAAATGGATTTTTTATTATCAGATTCAATTTTAGCAACCTTGAAAACCCCAATATTCCAATTTTACGATAACTACCCCCCGCCCCTCAGGGAGTGTATTTAGAAAAAAAATATTTTAAGATTCTGCTTTAGCGACCTCAAAAACCCGAATATATCAATTTTCAAGAAAACTATCCCCGCCCCTCAGGGTGTGCAGTTAGAATTTTTTCATTATCAGATTCACTTTCAGAAACCTCAAAAACCCCAATATAACAATTTTTACAAAAACTACCCTCCCACTCAGGGGGTGAAATTCGAAAAAAATATTAGATTCATATTCGTCGACCCCAAAAACCCCTATATACTAATTTTGACGAAAATATTGAAAATATTTAAAAATATTTATCCGCTTACCCCCGCGGGGGTGGAGTTAAAAAAATTATCATCAGATTCAATTTCAGCAGCCTTAAAAAGCCATATAGGGGAGACCGGGGTCAATTTTAGTTGTGGGGGGGCTAAACACTATTTACCCCTCACCGCTCTTGTTAAGGGTGCGCATGGTTTTATTTTGGTTGTGCAAGAAACTTACTATTAGATAGTAATGAAAATTTTTAACTTTTTTTATTAAATAATAGTTCTGCCAGGGGCTGACGGTAAACATTATTTACCCGTTACCGCTCTTGTTAAGGGTGCGCAAGCTTCTATTTTGGTTGTGCAATGTAATATATTACATTTTTTGGTCAAATTTAGTTCTGGGGGGGGCTGACGGTAAACATTATTTACCACTGACCATTCTTGTTAAGGGTGCGCAAGCTTTTATTTTGGTTGTGCAAGTTTGCGCAAGCTTTGTTTTAATATACCACAATATTTTTTGGTCAATTTTAGTTCTGGGGGGGGGGGGGTGCTGACGGTAAACACTATTTACCCCCACCGCTCTTGTTAAGGGTGCGCATGCTTTTATTTTGGTTGTGCAAGGGACTTGTAATTAGATATTAATAATTTTTTTAATTTTTTTGACGGTAAACATTATTTACCCGTTACCGCTCTTGTTAAGGGTGCGCAAGCTTTTATTTTGGTTGTGCCAGGTTGTGCAAGCTTTTTTTTAATATACTACAACATTTTTCGGTCAATTTTCGTTCTGGAGGGAGGCTGACGGTAAACATTATTTACCCGTTACCGCTCATGTTAAGGGTGCGCAAGTTTTTATTTTGGTTGTGCAAGCTTTTTTTTAACATACTACAACATTTTTCTGTCAATTTTAGTTCTAGGGGGGGCTGACGGTAAACATTATTTACCCCTCACCGCTCTTGTTAAGGGTGCGCAAGCTTTTATTTTGATTGTGCAAGCTTGTGCAAGCTATTTACTATTAGATTTTAGTGAAAATTTTTAACTTTTTTACTGGGGGGGGGCTAAGGTCAAGTTAGCCCCCCCCCCCACGGTTTTTTTCATATAATTAACCAATGGTTAGTGCGCAAGCTCTTTTTTTGGTTGTGCAAGGTTGTGCAAGTTGTGTGCAAACTACCTATGTATTTTTCGACCCTAAGTTTTAACTGGGGGGGGGGGGTTAACTTGACCGACCCTGTTTAAAGGCTTCTTTTCCCAAAATATTAGATTATAGTCACTTTCTTGGGTTAGGGGAAAAATAAAATTCTAAATTATTTCAGCTGACCGGTTTCGCATATAAATATAATTTCCAATAAATTCTATGGAATTTTGCCGTAACCTTAATAATGGTTTTTGTGTTTTACCGTAACCTTAGATATAGCTTTTTAAACAAAATGTATGGTTCTGTATTGTGTGTAATTAATTGATCATAATACTCCTTAAATTAGTTTTTATTAACAATGACGTAAATTATTTAGTTTGTAAATTACATGTATCAGCGGTAAGTGTTTTTAACTTGTTTGTTTACCTAAATTTTATTGGTTAACCTTAAGTTTTCCAAATACTTTGTGTCTAACTAAACAGCGGTTGTAGAAATAAATAAATTGACCGGAGTCCGGTCACCGGACACTATTTAATTGTCATTTCTGGTTTTGTTTGCTATTGTAATGTTTGTATTAACTATATATGTATTTTTTCTTTGTAGAGCTCTGAAGAAGCATAAATATATTTATATGCGAAACCGGTCAGCTGAAATAATTTAGAATTTTATTTTTCCCCTAACCCAAGAAAGTGACTATAATTTACTTTCTAGCGTTCAAGGGCGTAGATGTTTTTCTTCTATGGGGGGGGGGGTTATACCCCGGGCCGGCCTTTCGGCGCCCTGAAGCAAGCCTTAAATTTGGCACCCCTAGAAAAAGAAAAAACATCCTAAAAAAAAAAAAAGCTATGTCCCTGACGGTTTCAAGCAAAACTTAGCGCCTTGGCAAAAAAAAATGGCGCCCAGAAAAAATGCCCTCAAGGAAAAAAGCTTTGTCCCTGGCGGTTTCATCCAAACTTGGCGCCCCTGCAGCAAAAAAACTTGGCGCCCAACCCTATGGGGGGGGGTAATTACCCCCATTACTCCCCTTATCTACGCCCTTGCTAGCGTTACGGTTCTAATTATTTTGTTGTTATTTTTATAATTAATTATTTCCATTTATTTTCGGTCATTAAGTATCCTGCAAATGTAAATTTGCATTCGCCAAAATAGCAAAATAATATATTACGCACTAGGTTCGCGTAGGTAGGTACTACGCCAACCTAGTTTTTAGTGCATGAGAGAATTTTTTTTACGAGACTCAGCAAAGTAAAAAAGAACTCGATGTGCACTGAAATGGTTTGCGTCGAGGTGCATATACTATTTTTCCTACGACCCAACACCTAAACATACAAAAACGCAAAAAATAACTTAAAATTAGTTCGTCAATTTGAGGTTATGTGTCTGACTGTTACTAATTTTCTGACAGCAGGTATGTAAAATCAGCTGATCGTCACTTATCATCGGTTGTCATAGGCAACAGATGGAAAATACGCTCTAACTACACTAAAGTCTACGACTAACTTCTACGTCCCACATTCAACTCGGTCTTTCGCGCTAGGTTGCCAAATTGTGAAATTTAATACATCTTTGGTTTTTGGTTGTTTTGGTGTTTTTGCAAAAAAAAAAACAAATATATATTAAGTTGCAGAATTTGGCAACAGCGCGAAAGACCGAGTTGAATTTGGGACGTAGACGATAGTACTAACTACTAACTAGATCGTAGGAAATAGTTATTTTTGTATTAAGAGCGGAAAATTACTGATTTCACTTACAATTTTTTGCAAATCTGGTGGTTTAGAAGAAAAACCCTCATCACTGTAACTCTCTATAATTCTGTAACAACAAATATTTAACACATAAATATTTAGCACACGAATTTGAGATTTGATTAAAAATAAATAATAATTTTATATTAAAAAAATCTCGTAGCATATACTTGACACAAGTTGACAGCTGTTTTACGATTGACTTGCCAATTGCCTACTCTCTAGCGCGCTAAGTTCAATTTTGCGATTGCTGTCATGGTAACGAGCAGAAAAGTAAAATGCTAAGAAATAGGTTATTTTTCATCAGAAAACTTCATTTGTTTTTGTAGAAATGTTAACTTTTCTATTAGATAGTATGTTCCTATGGGACTTTCCGGGGAAAACTAGTTGCGTTCCCCCTCACCTATCTTGAAAAGTTGTATATTTCATTGATCCAAAACAAGTTGTATATTTTATGGATTCAATCAAAATAAATACAAAAGTTGTATATCTTACAGAAAAAAAAGTTGTATATTGCAAGGATTCAAAATACAAAAGTTTTATATTTCACTAAAAGGTGAGGACTTTTTTTTTAGTCATTAAAATTTTGGTTATGGTTAGGGGTAGAACTATCATAAACAAAGTTTTTTTTTTTGAGGTGGGGACCTTTTTTTCTAGTCATCAAAATTTTGGTTTTTGGTTAGGGGTAAAAACTGTCATGGATAAAGGTTTTTTTGGAGGTGAGGACCTTCTTTTTTATTTAGTTATCATAAAAATTTTGGTTAGGGGTAAAAACTGTCACTGACTAAGCTTTTGACCTTTTTTTTTAGTTATTAACTTTTTTCTCGAGGAAAAAAGCTGTATTTTTAGGCTAAAAAAGTAGTATATTTTGAACTTCTCCCCCCCCCCCCATAAAATTTTCTTCGCTACGGCCCTGGTTGTATAACCTGTAGGCCTCTATACGGACGAACAGACGGACGGACGGACTTTTGGATAATATATATCGAAATCTGAAAAACATTTCCATGACATGTTAACAATAGGCTACTTTCTTCTCTCCCAGATCGCTTGAAATTAAAAAGAGCGAAATTCAATTGATTTTATAAACGCCGTGTGTATGCCCAAATTTTCCTGTGTCACGTAATCCCTCCTAATAAACTCTAGACTAAGTACTTTGATCTGATCTGAATATCGGACCCCAATAATTCGCAGGCTTAGCCCAATTGGCAAAACCAAATCCGATTGTCCACGGGCCCTCCAGGGATTACCAGAAAAATCCCCGTTTTGAACTCTTTGCAGTTCAGAATCTAGAAGAGCATTATTATTTAAACCGAAGAAGCGACAATCATTGTTAAACTGTTAAAAAAAATTTAAAAAAATCGTCGCCCTATGTCGTAAACGTGCCGAAGGAGTAACCATAATTACTTGAATGCTAAAATTTAATGAAAATGTATTTTTATGGAATAAAAATACATTTATCCAACACCTTCACAGAAACACTTGTTTTGATCACTATTTTAAATGTCAAAAGTGAGTTTTTTCCACTAGTGACTAAAAAATTTTTCACCCACTCTTTTACGTACAGCTTTTGATCTCACCCAAAATTAGTTACATACCCTATTAATTAAGTATTATAACTATTCTATAAATAGAAGCACGTTAACTAAACCATAAAAATTAAAGAAAACCCCAAATTATTCTTTAGTTTTTGAATAAAATATTGTTTTTATTAAAAATTCTGTGATCACCGCGTCCATTTTGACGTTTGTAAGAAATACAAAACAAGCAATTGTTTATTTTTAATAGGCATACTTAGGCCATGGCTATCTATTATTTTAGTATTAAGAAAACTTAATCTTAATATTTTTGACATAATTTTTCGCAAAATTATAGATTTTTATTTAAAAATAAAAGGTGTTGGATATAATTAAATTCTCAACTGGTGTATTAAGTGATTTTATCCACTTAATACACTAGTTAAGAAAATAACTATTTTTTTTTTATTTTTAGTCACTAGTTAAATCTTAGACAAGCTATGTGCCAATTTGTAAATACAATGCCAAAATATTCTTTTTGATATAAATTTTTTTTGTGGTTAATGTATGTTATAGATAAAAATTAATTATATTTGAAATAATTTAAAATAAAATTTAAAAATGCTTAAAAATCATACTTTTTTTGATTAAAAAATGCTTAATTTTAAGGAGGCGGACCAGAGCTGTCAAAATTAAAAATATAGGTCTATTTGGAAACAATAGTTTTTTTTTTAATTTTGTTTCTCAACAACACGTTACATGTCTTATAGGTCTATTTGGAAACAATAGTTTTTTTTTTAATTTTGTTTCTCAACAACACGTTACATGTCTGTGTAACCTAGTACTATTCTACTTAATTAAGCATCCCCTAAGTCCAGGACTTGTGTGGGCTAGTAGTAGAGGGAACCACCGGCTTATACTGACTTTCGAACCAGTTTCTAGGGACTGTCCGTTTCACTTTTCGCCTTCCCCAAATTTCAATGATTAATTAACTGAAAAAAGCAAATCGGCGCCAGTGAGAATCGAACACGATAGTAGATTTGCTATTCATACGCGCTTACCACTACGCTATGCCAGCCCAAATAAAAATAAGTCGTTAATTTCCAGCACTTGAATTGAGTATAATCCGTATATTTACGATTTTATCTCTAAACAGTTTTATTCCAAACCTTCTGACAAATTTTAGCCCTCCTAGAACTCAAATGGTAATTTTTATTCCAAATTAAGTACCCCCGCATCACAAAACGTGTAAAATCTAAATTTCTGCACCGTTAGGAAAAATACTAAATACTGCATTATAAAATGATAACATTCGAAAAAAATGTTTAAACCTAATGGAGAATAATACAATTAACTAGTTTATTGCCAAAATCGTTTAGCGACTTATGGTTACTTTCCAAGCCTCAGTACGACATAGTGCGCCGTAACTAAGGATTAGCCTTTATTCTAGCTATTTCTATCCTCTTTTTAACCGACCAAAAAAGGAGGAGGTTATCAATTCGACGTGTGACTTTGTTTTTTTTTTGTTTGATCCAGCATAACTTTGGAACGGAGGAACGGAATTGAATGAAACTTCTTGCAACTTAAAGAGGGCATTCATGAAAAAAGTCCTATTTTAATTTGATGCTCCGGGTAAGCTAGATAATTAAGTTAAATCTTATAATTTTAACGCAATATCACTTAAAAACGGTTTAATTTGGTTCTAATAACAACTAAGATTTTAGAGAATTATCGGATAACGCGAATAAACTGGAAAGCTCGATTAAGGGGTTACTCAAATATTACGACAGGCTTAGAATCTTTTAAATGCCCCTAAAATTGATTCTGTGTACCTGTAATATTAAAATACCAAGAAAAAATAATAAAATTTGTGATTATGCCATAAGGCGATATTTGATTATTACTTAAAGCTTAAAGTTTAACAAAGATTTTAGCATTTCCTTTAAAATATGGTTGGTTGGACTTTTGGGCTCTGAAATAAAAATATTAGGTATACTGCATCCAGTTATGCAAGATAGTAAGGGACGCGGCCCGTTTTACACCACAGTGTATCAAAAATTTAACAGATGTCGGTACTGTTTTCCTGGAAAGGGCCTATCCAAAGACTCGCATAACAAGCATAGTACATAAGAATGCTATGCTAGGATTGGCTTGATGTGTCGTCATGTATCTCGTAATGGTTGTTATGCGAGCCTCTGGATAGGCCTTAAGTTGTAATTGTAATCTAAAAATTTGACGTTTTCCTTGTGTTCAATATAATTTACGTTTGTACAATATGTAGAATATGCTAATTTAGAGTGAGTGCATGAAGAATAAACCAAAAAAGTACCTTTTTCAATACCATACAAAATAACATTAAGTATAACCATTTTTTTATGTAAGTTTCTTCTTTTATTAGCTTTAACGACCGTCAATCATTGTCATAAACAAAAAATGTCACAATATTTTATATGTTTAAAGTCCAAACCAATGATGTAGCTTAAAAATCACGGGAATTTTAAACTACTATCTTGCATAATTGGACGGACTATAGTAAATTAATTTTTTAGAAATTTATCTTGTAAAATCAGCAGCTTGCTGAGATGGAAGGCCACTTATAATTTAGCTTAGATGACGTAACAAATCTACAAGTTCTGTGTCTCTAAAAAGTAAAAAATAAAACTTTTTAACAAAAAAAAAAATAAACCGACTTCTGTGTCTCTAAAAAGTAAAAAATAAAACCTTTTAACAAAAAAAAATGAACCGACTTTTGTCTCTAAAAATAAAAAATAAGTCGGTGCCAATTTTACAGCAAACAATTTAAAAATTTAAAAACAAAAATAATATTTAGTTAAATTTATTTTTTATTTTTTGAGACATAGAAGTCGGTTTATTTTTTTGTTAAAAGTTTTCTTAATTATTTTTCCTATGTAGGCTACCCTGTGAAACGAGAGAGATAGTCAACCGCCTGATCAGAGAATGAAATAGTAGATCTGATGTCTGGAAAATAATATGAAATAGAGATATTGAGGTATTTAATAAGTAGTGGTCATATCGAAGCATTTATTTATCGGTGACAAAAACTAGAATGTTAAATTTGTTTTTAAGTAAATAAAGGCTTTAAACTATATTTCTCTAAAAGTCATGTAACATGTTATTGCTTAGTAAGTCACTTGGAATATGAAAAAAAAAATTATATTTTTTCTTTTTCAAGAAATATGTCTTTGTTCGAAAAAAGAAATATGTATTTTTAAAAAACAAAAAAAAGTATATATTTTTTTTTCGTTTACTTTTTGTTTCTTTTTTAATATATATTTCAAAAACAGCTCACGGTGTGTGAATAACCAAAATATTATTTCATAGCTCTATTTCACGAAGAATTAAGATATATACAGAGTGGTCCAAAAGTCACCCCCCCCCCCTCTTAACTTTTGAACGAGTTTAGATATCGACTTCAAATTTAGAACTCTTAAATAAGACAACTTAAACTATCTTTAAGCATATATTTGATACTTTTAGCTCTTAAAATGTGGGCAGGGGGGCATGGGACGACATCTTTTTAAATGGAAAGGTGGGTCGTGTGATACATAATTTTAAAGCTTATAAAATTCTCCATTTAACTGTATATTTTTTATTTTTTTTTAAACATTTTTTTTTGGGTTTAAAATAGGGTTGAAAATGGCTATTTTGTCAAAATTTCTCTAAAAAATCCAAACAATTTTTTAAAAATGCCTAATTGCATAATGAAAAAAAGTAAATTATACTTTTCAACTAATTTTAGTTGACATAAATAAAAATTAAAAAAAAAAAAAAACTTAAAAATTTATTTTTTTAGCACAAAAAACTGAAAAATCCAAACCTTAAAAAACATGTTTAAAAAAATTAAAAATGTATTGTTATATAGAGAATTTTAAAGGCTTTAAAATGATGTACCACACGACCCCCCTTTCCATTTAAAAAAAATTCCCCCCTGCCCACATTTTAAGAGATAAAAGTATCAAATATATGCTTAAAGATAGTTTAAGTTGTCTTATTTAAGAGTACTAAATTTGAAATCGATATCTCAACTCGTTCAAAAGTTAAGAGGGGGGGGGGGGGGGGGGGGTGACTTTTGGACCGCACTGTATATATTTTTTTATTGTCGCACTTTTCTTATTGGTCATAATAATATATTTTGTTAACTTTCTTGATATTGGCCCACCCTATTTTTTTCATGTTATATTTTATATTTGTACAGTTAATAAACTTTTTACAGAGCGATACATGATTTTTGGACGAAATGTTGTATCAAAAAAGTATGTTCTTATAAATATTTCTTTTTTGGACCACCCCATAGAAATACCAAAAATACAAAAATTAAGAGGAGAAAAAATTCTACTATTTATGTTAAATACATTTTTTGTAAAATCATTAAGAAACGCGCAAACCGCGTGGTAATAGACCTACAAGTTGTTTTTTTTTAACAAGGAAATAATATAAAATGGTATATTTGTATGTCTAAAACGTTCTACTGCACAAGACTAAGAGCTGGCTGCCGCGAGGTAATATGATATTACCTCCTGCTGGAATTTAGTGAGGTGGTTGGGGGAACCATCAGGAAGTGTCCTCTGCAAGGGTTTTCCTCAAAACCCCTGCGAAGGACACCTCAGACGACTCAAACTTGCAAAAAATCCTGCTAAAAAAATGTTCGTACCTCCGGCTGAAAATTTGCATGTTACCTGTGTAAAGGTCACAGATGATGTATGTAAATCGTCAGACGGCTAGGTCACTGTTAAAGGGGTGTCAGACGCCCTCAAATTTGTAATTTTTTCGTTACCTTTGTCTGACCTTTTAACATATTACCTCAGAGACCATTTTTTTTCTTTTATTATTGTTGCGTCTTATTGTACTCAATATGTGGTTAAAATTTCAGAACGAATCATTCAGTATTTTTTGCAAAATTGCAATTGTTTGTCCCAGAGATGTTTTTTTGCAATAATATTATGCCTACAATAATGAAGATATAATGAAAGGGGAAGAGTTGTTTTATCAAAAGAAATTATTAATTTAAAAAAAAACTATTTTAGCATTACAAAATCTCGTTACAAAAACACTGTTATTTTTACCTTATAAACAATTTGAATACCTTTGTTGCAATTACTTTTAGGAGAATTATTTTTCATATTCGAAAAGCTGGTATTTTTACACGAATTTAGAAAAAAGAAAATTGTTCTAGGTTAATATATTATTTAATTTTAAAGTGCCATTTTTTGGCCATAATTTATTTTTGAAAAAAACATCAAAAAACGGTGGTCGCCATGATTCCGGTCGTTTGAATCGACTTAAAAAAAAAAACAAAACGGGATATTATTCAGTATTGAAGTCGCTATAGCCCGAACTAAAAGAATTTTCAACCATTTTCAAACAAAAATGTCCGCCATTTTGTTATTGTTGGCAAAAAAAATTGTTTTCTAGTTTTGACTATAGCGACTTCAATACTAAATATCAGGTTTTGTTCTTTTTTTTTCAGTCGATCCAAACTGCCGAAATCATGGAGACCACCGTTTTCTGATGTTAAAAAAAAAATTGTGGCTGAAAAATGCACTTTAAAAATTTATTTTTTTTGTTGTACTCTTTAAATAAAAAGGAACATACCTACAAAATTTTACGATATCTTTTTCTTTCTACATAAAAAAATGTTTAAAAAAAGACTATTTTTAAATTTTTAAGGTAGAAAGACCCCTTAAGTTAGCGGGCCAAAAAAAAAATCTAACTTTTACCCGCAAAACACAAACAGAAGTGTCGCTTTTAGAAACAATCCAATAAAAAAAATATTTTGAAAAACTTTTTTATCGAACATATATTTTTAAATAGGTCTTAATTGGCAAGAAATTCTGGATTAACTGGATACTCCCTCCTCCCCTGTCAATTTTTTACACTCGACCGTTGACTCCCCTACCAGCCCTATAGCAGTGAAATAATTGTTAAACAGCCTATTTGGAGGTAGGACTATTTTTCGTAGTAAGGAGATTCAATCCAGGATATTTTTTATAGACACTAGATGAAGGCTTTTAGGCATGATTTAACCTTTAAAGTTGAAAAAGGTATATGAAAATTTGTGAAGAAACTTACTGCTGCGCATCTAATTGTATACTCAATAACAGCTCAAAGTAGCACTGCGTTTGTTACTGGAGACAGTCGAATTTCGAAAATCTAAGAACAAACAGAAAAAACCTAACCGGTATTTACTAAAGGACGAAGCACAAGAAGAGTTACTATGATAGTTCAGGGATATGAAACTTTTGCCATGACACTGATTCATCCAGAGGTCTGTCAAGTTTTTCAGGTAATACAGGTGTATAGAAGCAAAATCTATGTATTTGCTGAGGTGGATTTGATTTGGTTTTGAAGATATTATTAATTAAAGGTCAGAAAATGTCTATTTTTGCACATTTTTGCATACCAGTAAAAAAGTTGAGTTTTTATCAACAATCAAAGTAACCATCTTGTAGAAAATTAACAAACCTTCAAAATAGCGTTTTAAGTGTCGATAGGATCATTTGGTGCTTAGAAAACTGCAAAAAACGATCAAAATATGCATATTATTCAATAAACAAATTTTTTGCAAAAATCAACTTACGACTTTGTTATTGTGCAAGAAGTTGCGTCTTATAGTACTCAATATGTGGTTAAAATTTCAGAACGAATCATTCAGTATTTTTTGCAAAATTGCAATTGTTTATCCCAGAGATGTTTTTTTGCAATAATATTATGCATACAATAATGAAGATATAATGAAAGGGGAAGAGTTGTTTTATCAAAAGAAATTATTAATTAAAAAAAAAACTATTTTAGAATTGCAAAATCTCGTTACAAAAACACTGTTATTTTTACCTTATAAACAATTTGAATAACTTTGTTGCAATTACTTTTAGGAGAATTATTTTTTCATATTCGAAAAGCTGGTATTTTTACACGAATTTAGAAAAAAGAAGATTGTTCTAGGTTAATATGGGGCAAAGTTAGTCCCAACAATTGCAATTTTGCAAAAACTATTGAATGAATCGTTCTGAAATTTTAACCATATATTAAGTCAATAACAAAGTCGTAGGTTGATGTTTGCAAAATTAATTGTTTATATTAATATGCAAATTTTGATCTTTGCAGTTTTCTAAGCAACAAATTATACTATCGACATTTAAAAAAATAATTTTAAAGGTTTTTTAATTTCCTACAAGATAGTTACTTTGATTGTTAATAAAAAACTCAACTTTTTTACTGGTATGCAAAAATGTGCAAAAACAGACATTTTCTGACCTTTTATTGTTAATATCTTAAAAACTAAACCAAATCCACTACAACAAGTACATAGGTTTTGCTTCTATACACCTATATTACATGAAAAACTTGACAGACCTCTGGATGAGTCACTGTCTCCAACAGGGTATTTTTTTTGCTCATATCCCTGGACTATAATGAGTTAAAATTTAAAAACATTTAGTTTTTTAATTTCAGTGTTTACTGTTAATCTTTTAAAAGTGAAAGTGGAAATTTTTATGGGTACACAGTAGTCTGCATCTTATAATGCAAAAATTCGAACGAACGGCCACCTCCTTATTTTATTTTTTCCTATAAAAAAATGCTCTAGACTACATTTTGCCAAAATCGAACAATTTCTATGGGTCGCAAAAAAGCATTTTTTTTTTTGCAAAAGGCATTTATTATTTGTTGTCTGAAATTATTAAAAATATTTATCATATATGAATAAATTTGGGCTTAAAATAATCTAGTTTAGTTTCTTAATAAAAGCCATGGTTATAAGAGCGTGTGCACAGGCACACAAAAAAAAGGTCTGGTTCCCCAGATGAGACAATCACTTCCATACATGTTTCAACTGCCATCAATTTTTTGAGGTTAGCAACAAAATGAAACCTGACCGAGTCAAACAACCCCAGATTCGGATTCAGCGACCCCAAAAACGTACAGAAATGTTTGCCCCGACCCCAAATACAGACCTTTTTTGTGTGCCTTTGTTATTAATTGAAAATTGGTGAAGGCGACAGATAAAACCGAGACTTCCCTAAAATCTGGTTCGAAAGTCAGTTAAAGCCGATGGTTCCTTTTACTACTAGCCCACACCACTCGAGTGCACTCCCGGACTTAGGGGATGCTTAATTAAGAAGAATAGTACGAGGTTTACCAAAAAAACAGTATGCCAAATTTCAGGTTCCTTGATTGTTTAGCGCCCAAGATAAAAGGCTGGGGTAGATGGACAGACGGATAGTCGGACCAAGCGATCATATAAGGGTTCCGGGTAAAAAAATTATTTATCAAAAAAATATATATTTAATAATAATTATTATTATAATATAAATTATAATTTAATAGAACGGTTTTCTATGTGTAGCTTAGTCTTCTCCGTAATGAAACCTTGTTGAACTCAGTACATATTATAATATCACAGCCAAATTAATGTTAACTCAGAAATAGTTATTTATTTGCATAAACCCATACTAAACATAATTGTTATCTGGATTAGGCAAATTGTACACTGTGCAATATATTCGCATCAGAAACAGACATTGCTGTTTGCGAAGGGGATTTGAAAAGATTTTCTTTCTTTTTTTCCGAATGGAACATGCATTTGATATGAATGAGTTTGGTCAGGATACGAGAAGGTCGATATAATAGCCATTTTTTTTTTCATTTTCAATTTTTTGTTAGTCACAGAATACAGTTTTCTAAGGCACTGACAATATCAAAAGGTTTTCTATGAATGTGGTGGGTCTAGAATAGGTAGATAAGATATTCCATTTAGATGGTCGGGAGTTTTTATATATATATTTTAGTAATATAGTAAAAAGGTATTACATATTGTGTAAGCTGGTCTAGACTTTTTAAGAATGTTTTCAGTTACATTACATTATACTCTTCATATTTCAAGCTGAAAGAATATCAATGACAATTCTAAAATTTCTAAATTCATCAAAAATTATATATTATAAGTTATATAATAATACAGCAAAAACTATAGTTTTAAGAAAAAATCTTCAAAAATTAATAAGTATAGGGCAGAAATTTTTTGATGTACAATTAAAATATAGTATAATATTGACTATTGTTGACTATAACTCTGGTACTGCAATTACATAAGTTGATTTCGTATTTTTATTTACTTTGTAATCGGCAAAAAGCCTCAAAATGCTTAAGTTTATTTGAGGTAACCTACCTTCCCAAGCCAAGGTGGAAACAATTGTGCCGAATTGTGATAGTAGAGTAGTATTATACTATATTAAAAAGATGACTTTGGGATAACGGGTGACCTCCCTTAGTAAATAGCATTTCCATTGTCACAATGGATGACCTTTTTTCCCGTCTATTCTCCCTTATAAAGCCAGGGACTACTCTTATATCATAGGAGGAGGCTCAGACATTTGAGTTTTCTAACGATATGATGTCATTTGATCATACTTTTTGAAACACATGCATACTATCTTTGTAGGCTAGCCTTACTTGTAAAAAGTGTGACGATATGGCATTCGCTGTTGTGTCAAATGCTGTTAATGTGGATGTCACTGTGAGAGAGCCGTAACTGGGGCGTGGCGAAGGTGGCATTTTCCACGAGCGCAACACTTAAGAGGCGCCCCAAAAATTAAAAAAATTGAAAAACGCCCTTCGACGGCGCCCCTCTATGCAAAGGCAGGCTCTGCATGAGATGTGAATCTCCAGCCAGAGCTCATGTGTGTATGTGGACATACCGGAGAAGGTCTGAACGGTATGATAATATTAAAAATTATCCGGACGTTCGCGTTGTATTTGATATGTATGCATACATGTCGACATGTCGACATTCACCGGAGAATGGTGACATTAACCAATTTCGACTTTTCACAGTAACACGGACAAACAATGTACCAGTTGGTCTGAGTGTTTAGCAGTAGGGAAACAGGGTGATGGTTCAACCAAGGGGTACACTCAACCAGTGGCTCTAACTTCCATGACTATTTGAATTAAGCACCCAATTCACTCCTCTTTACCAAATCTACTTTCGTTTACTATGATCGATCTGCCTCAGTTAGTGTCCGAGTGAAACAAAAAAAAATGTGGTTTTTGAGATTTTATGAAAAAAAAAATTAGTTTTTATTTTCTTGGTAGAGCCTTCATGTCTAATATATTCCTAAGGTTACAAGGTTCACTATTTCACAAAATTATAACACCTTGTTAATCTGATGTTATTTTAACCTTAAAACAAGAAATTTTGCCGAAATAATTTTTGTCTGCAAAAAGTAGACCTGAGGCACATTCAGTAAAACGTGCTGAGGTACATTAAACCTATGATTTTATAGTGAAAAATTAAATACACAGTAAAAGAGCTTTTCCATTTTTCACCTTCGCGCGTAAAATGGATTTTTTATTATCAGATTCTCTTTTAGCAACCTTAAAAATATACCAATTTTCACTAAAACTACCCCCCGCCTCTTAGGGGGTGGAGTTATATTTTTTTTATTATCAGATTCACTTTAAGCAACCTCAAAAACCCTAATACATAAATTTTCACGAAAACTACCCCCCGCCTCTTAGGGAGTGGAGTTAGAATTTTTTTATTATCAGATTCTCTTTCAACAACATTAAAAACCCCAATATACCAATTTTCACAAAAAGTACCCCCCGCCTCTTTGGGGGTGGAGTTAGAATTTTTTTTATGTTCAGATTCACTTTTAGCAACCTCAAAAAACCCAATATACCAATTTTTACGAAAACTATCCCACACGCCTGGGGGGTGGATTAAGATTTTTTTTATTATCAGATTCACTTTCAAAAACCTAAAAAACCCAATATACCAGTTTTCATGAGGGGGGCTCAGGGGGTGAAATTAGAAAAAAATTATTATCAGATTCATAGTCGTCGACCCTCCTTCAGGAGTGGAGTTTGGTATAATGGTATATTTTTAAGGTTGCTAAAAGTGAATCGAATAATAAAAAATCCATTTTACGAGAGGAGGTGAAAAATGGGAAAGCTCTTTTACTGGGCAGTGTATTTTTGTTTTTATCTTATCTCACTAATGTATAAGTGGAAGTTTTATTCATATTTGGTTTTGTTTATTGAAGTTAGATATTTTTAGTGATATTTTCTTTTATGTGTTTAAAGATATTGTAAACTGCATGCTTTAACCTATACAGGGTGATCAGTAACTGCCATGCCAAAATTTAGAAGGTGATTCTACATAAAAAAATATGAAAAAAAGCTATGACATTTTTTATGTATTTTTACTCTAGAAATCTAAATTTTTTACAAAAAATCCAAAAAGAACCACATAAAAAAGTTTGGGGCAAAAATGTGTTAAGCCTCACATATTTTTTCCGTCTAGGCACGCCTCTGGATAAATTAAAAAAATAAAAAAATTACCATAAACTTATTGCCCTTATTAATACTAGTATACATGCAAAATCTCGTCGCTCTATCTTAAAGGGTAACAGAGGTAATAATTAAAAACCTTATTTTTATTACAATTTTAAAGGGTCGTAGCTCCCTTAGGACTCATTTCCGGACCAACCTTTATAGGAACTTTTTTTGATATTTGATGATTTGATGAAGAATCACCTCTTAAATTTTGGCATGCCAGTTATTGATCACCCTGTATATTGAAGTTTATTTAATAAAAAAATAAATTATCTTTCAATATTATTGATGTTTGAAACTACCCCTTGTCCTGGTTGAATCTACCTCATTCTGGGGCAGATTCAACCATTTTGCAGCTTGTGATTTAAACATAGGTATTTATTTTATAAAAAAAGGTTTGAAGTTTACGACCATGGCAAAATTATTTTAAAATATTTATATTTATAGTATATTCAACTTCAAGATACAGTAGACGTAAACAAAAGAATCGCACACGACGGCAGCTGGCGCGTGGTTTCATTGGTCAAATGTTGTGAGAGTAGGGATGTAGAAAATTAAATAGGTCAGTACGTGATCACTTGCGATGAAGCGTAAACTCGGCGCATTATAATAATTATTTATCTGAGTAACAAATTGGATCAAGGAAGCTATGATTGGTGGTTTAAAAATGACTTTTATTGATATTTATATTACGCATTGTGCTTTTGATAATTTTTGACGTTTAGATTAAAATAAGTGTCATGTTACATCTTACAAATAATTATAGAAAGTTTTTAAAAAGTGGAAATTTATTAAAAGTTATAATAGAAGTAAGTTTTTTTATTTATAATATGCTATTAAAATAAAATTTTACCCTACCTGAGCTTAAATTAAGTTTTTTAATAAAATTATGAACAGTATAAGGTTAACTCGCCAAAAAAAAAAATCACATCGTTTACTCTGAAATGCTTATTGAGCACTATATTATATTGCTTAATTTTTGCAAACCATTTGTAGATTGATACTTTAGTTTCCTTTTTAAAGATTTTCAAACTTATTCTACTAACCATTCAACAAAAAACAAATAAACATCAAGTCAGATAGATTCTGCGCGGAGTTTACAATGCATTGCAATGGTCCCTTATTTAGAAATATTTTGTTTTTAGTCCTACCCTGCCACTAAATCCGTTTCGTTTGTTTACACTTACGTCTTGAAGTTGAATATACTATAACAAAGATATAATTTTTTACAAAAAAGTGGTTGGACCATCTTCCCCTATATAGGCCTATATTGTATTTCTGCTTCGCAACTGATGATAATCCAGAAGCAGTATTTTTTTCTTAGAGTATTGTATAAAATAACAATTGATTCATAAAAAGGCTCCAGAAAGGCTGTAATCCTAGCAATTAATAACACTTAAGAGCAAGTGAACTGAGAAAATTCAATTAGTCGGCGGTTAAAACCTAAATTCGTCTAGGTGTCTTTTGCAGGAGTGGACAATATGCGTCACTACACTGAGAAAAATTTAATAATATAATAAGAATTTAGTTCTTTCGGTTTATATAATATTTATTAGAACTTTATTATTTCAACATAACACAATTATACGATGAATGTCGTTTTAATTAAAGAATTTTAAGCTAAATGACAAACATATACAGGGTGTTCCAGAATATTTTATAAATCTCTTAGGTTTAATCAGATTTCGTCAAAATAATGCCATAAGTTCATATAAAATTTTTGGCTACGGCCCCCTACTCTGAGATATTTGCCCCACTAGATGAAATAGAAAAATTTATTTTTTTGGATAACTTTTTTTTTGACAATTTTTTTTAAGTTGTTTAAAAAGATTAATCTGCATCGAATGATATTAACAGAAGTTCCGAAAGTTATCAAAAAAGTCAGGGGCGTACTTTCGTTATGGTTGCAAACCCCTAAGTTTTGTGGGGTTACAAATTTTAGACATTTGATTACTTTTTTACATTCAGCGAGTAATTTTAATCAAAAAAGTACTCTGCACAAAATTCGATAACATGAAGCGTTTCGGAGAAAAAGACACTTTTTTAATCCAAAGGCAGTAAAAAAAATATTTTTATATTATTTCAAAAATGCTATAAATTATTTTAAAAATGTTTGTATCCCATCAAAACAAAATAAAAAGTTCATATGAAATTTTTGACTAGTCCCCCTTCCTTTGAGAAATGATGAAAGATAAAAATCCAACTTTTTTAATATTTTTTAACGATTTTTTTAAGGTTATTTTAGAAACTATGCATCAAATTATTTTAACAGACCCCTAAGTTTTTTAGGGTTATAAATTTCAGACTTTTTACATTCTATAAGAAATTTTGATCAAAAAAGTATTCTACCCAAAATTCGTTAAAATGAAGCATTTCCGTGAAGAAAGCCTTTTTTTTTTAATTCAACCAAAATGTAATGGCAGAAGACCAATAATTTTGATATACAAAAATGAAGTGGGCTAAATGGACATTGAATGTCAATATTTTAGAGGAGGCTCTAGCCAAAAACATTCTATGAGAGGAGATACAAAAAATTTTAAAACAATTTATAGCAACAATCCAATATGGTTTTTTTACGGTCCTCCGCCTTTTTCTCGGAAACGCTGCATTTTATACAATTTTGTTTGAAGTACTTTTTTGATCAAAATTATAAGAGAATGTAAAAAAAGTAATCAAAAGTGTGAAATTTGTAACCCTAAAAAAACATAGCAAAAGTCCGCCCCTGAAAAGTAATTAAAAGTCTAAAATTTGTACCCCTAAAAAAATTTTGGGGTTTCTAACCATAACGGAAGTCCGCCCCTGACTTTTCTGATAACTTTCAAAACTTCTGTTAAAATCATTCAATGCGCATTAATTTTCTTAAACAACCCTAAAAAAGTTGTTAAAAAATATTAAAAAGTAAAAAAAAATTATCCAAAAATTTTTATTTTCTATTTCATCGTAGGGGGCAAATATCTCAGAGTAGGGGTGCCGTAGGCAAAAATTTTATATAATCTTGTGGCATTATTTTGACGAGATCTGATTACCCCTAAGATATTTTGGAAACATTTTGGGACACTCTGTATACATATGTGTACAGCGTTAAAAGTTTGAGAAATTTAATAGGTGATTCTATGTTCAAAGATATGAAAAAAATCCTAAAGGAGAAATTTTCACTATAGACTATTATGTAGTAAATTAAAAATCCCACACTGTTGTTTCATATTTTCCATAAATCCTACTTACCGATAAAAAGTTCATTCATAATAATTCCTTGATGGTTGATTCATAAATTTGCCAATTCGATTTAATGCGCATGCCTAAGCAGGCGACTTCACCAATTTTAATGCAAGATCTTGGTAAAATACAAGGAATAAACAATTTTTATGGTCTCTTCCATAAATTATGTTATTTTACCCCGGAAAATTTAAATTATTTGATATATAAAATGTATTACATAGCAAAATTGACATGAAAACAAAGCCACAGATAAGCTAAATAAAGCGCAGGGCTACCAAATTCGTATAGTTGGATAATTTATGAAAAATATTATGAATGATGTGTGTTGGCATAACTAGTAAACAACTAAAATACTACATAATAATCTAGGGGAGAGTGGGGATGTTTCGACCTCTTAATGTTTAAATCGTTTTATAAAATATTTAATAAATTATTTTATTTTATTTTTTTTATACCAATCTATAGTTTAATATGTTTTCTATTAAATAATATAGTACAAGTTGTATTAATCTAAAGAATAATTAGTTTTATAAATTAAAATAAAAATAGTTACATTTGGTTGAAACATCCCTCTAGGGTGGTAAGTTTTAACCAGATGGTGGGGATGATTAAACCAGGGTAAATAAAATTATAAATTTTATTAAAATATTTAAAATTAATTATTAAAACTTTATAATATAGTTCTAATATAGTTATAAAAATAGAGAACCAACATTAAAATGAACCAAAAATTATTAATGTTTTATTAAAAATAACTAGAACCTGAACAAATAATATTGGACTAATATTAGAAGGAACCAGAAACTATTTAACTAATATAAAAAAAACAATACGAAACTACCTAGTAAGTTTGTTTGTTTGTTTAACCTCGTACTATTCTACTTAATTAAGCATCCCCTAAGTCCAGGACTTATGTGGGCTAGTAGTAGAGGGAACCACCGGCTTATACTGACTTTCGAACCAGTTTATAGGGAGTGTCCGTTTCACTTATCGCCTTCGACAAATTTCAATTATTAATTAACTGAAAAAGGCAAATCGGCGCCAGTGAGAATCGAACTCACGATAGTAGACTTGCTATGCATACGCGCTAGCCACTACGCTATGCCTCCCATGAAGTAGTAGGTAATCTAAAAATACCAACCAATATTTAAAGTATATTGGAAAACTAAAAAAACGGATTGGATTTTTAATATGATTTTAATTTATCGAATATTCGATCTAGTGGTAGAATCATCCCTATATGCTCATATTTTAAATAATATGATGGTACCCGGTAAAATAAACGAATTAGGTTAGATTCAGTGCATGAAAATGATACCAATAAAACACTTGTTTAATCATATAAAACCGATTTTGAGTAGATTTTACCACTAGGAAAATATCAATAAAAAAATGAAGAACCAAAACCTTACCTGATTTTCACAAAAAAATTGATTTTTTCGTAATTTTTCTTAGACCTTCCGAATTTGACCAAACTTTAACTAGGCATTATAGACACTAAATTTATTAGTTGGCACTACTGGAAGCATGCAAAATTTAAATAGTTTTTAAATAAAATCAAATGGTTGAATCCTCCCACTGGTCGAAACATACCCACTCTCCCCTATAGTAAAAATTTCTTCTATATAAAGGTTGGTCCGGCAATGAGCCCTAAGAGAACTACGACCCTCCTAACGGTACATCTAAAAAGTAAATTTTATTTAATATTTCTGGAACTCTATAAACCACAGTAACGAATTTTTGCACATGTCTTAACATTGATAAAGGCTATCATTTCATGTAATTTTTATTTGGTAATTTAAACCAGGGATGTTGAAAATACGGGGGCGATGCCACTTTTTTGCCTCAAATTATTTATCCGTATTTTTTTTGACAGTTTCTCGATAAAATATTAATCTTTAATTAAAAATGCATCAAAAAGGTGCTTTATGTAACACTATAGGGCCAACCGTTTTCGAGAAAACTGCAATTAAAGAGTGAATTTCACATTCTGAGTATCAAAAATATGAAGTAAAAAATGCCTCAATAAACGTTTTATTACTTCAGAGAGATTCTACATTAAAAACTACATACACAAATATCCTCAAATTGATTTTAAGGTCCCTTAAAAAGTGTTACTCTTTAAGAGGTCGTAGTATTGTTATAACTCATTTTCTAACCTAGATGTATACGAGCTTTTTTTCACAGTTTTTAATGTAGAATCACCCTGCAGTATTAAAATTTTTATTCGTGCATTTTTTAGTTCCTATTTTTGATGCTTAGGACGCTTTAATTGCAATTTTCTCGAAAACGGTTGGCTGTACGGTATTACATAAAGAGTACCTTTTTTATCTATTTTTAATTAAAGATTAATATGTTATTGAGAAAATGTCAAAAAATCTATGGATAAAAGAGTTTGGGGTAAAAGTGACATCGCTCCCCCATTTTACACATCCGTTTAATAACTAAATAAAAATTAGATACATGAAATGATATCAATGTTAAGACATGTGCAAAAATTCGTTACTGTGGTTTATAGTTTTCCAGAAATATTAAATAAAAACTACTTTTTAGATGTACTTTTAGGAGGGTCGTAGCTCCCTTACGGCTCATTTTCGGACCAACCTTTATAGGAACTTTTTTTATATTTTTAAAGGTAGAATTATCTCTTAAATTTATCGAACTTATTTTTGAATAATCCTGTATATATTTTTTAAAAATGCAAAATTACGAAAAGAAATAATTTCTACTTTTTTTTTTTAATTTCATATTGAACAAATAAATATAAATTCACTCTAACAAAATAAAAAACAAATTTAGACATTTTGCAAATTTAGCATATTTGTTAGAGTTTTTCTGAATATTAAAATATCTTTTTAAATATGAACCAGTCCCAAAAAATAATACCTTAACTTTCAAACAAGTCCAAAAAGTATGTTTTATTTAAATCTTTATAGCAAAAAATTATTATAATAGGGTTTAGTTAAGGCTTAGCTCCAAGGCCGTATCCAGGGGGTCTGCCCCCCCCCCCCCCCGAAATCCTAAAATTTTATACGAAAATCTAAAAAAATTTAAAGCTTTTCCGGGACCCGGGTTCAAGGTTCGGAGTTCTTTTGGTTTATAATAAATATTTTATACTTTATTTTTACTCCCCCAGAACGATAAGGACACAAAGCGAAGCAAATATGCAGGCTCTTTTCCAAGTCGATTCAAATTCGTAAAAAAATTTGCCTGCGGCGCTAGAGTTTTCTTGCATTTTAACTTTAAATACACTTTTAAAATTAAAATAGACTATAAAATTTCTAAAAAAAAATCGCCCACCGCGCTATAGCTTTTTTACTCCCCCAGAACGATAAAGGCACAAAGCGAAGCAAATATGCAGGCTCTTTTCCAAGTCGACCATACACCTTCGAATTCGTAAAAATTTTCGCCTGCGGCGCTGGAGTTTTTTTGCATTTAAACTTTAAATACACTTTTAAAATTAAAATAGACTATAACATTTTAAAAAAAAATCGCCTGCCGCCCTATAGCTTTTTTACTCCCCCCGAACGATAAGGGCACAAATCGAAGCAAACATGCACCCTCTTTTCCAAGTGGACCATACAGATTCAAATTCGTAAAAATTTTCGCCTGCGGCGCTAGAGTTTTCTTGCATTTAAACTTTTAATACATTTTTAAAATTAAAATAGACTATGACATTTCTAAAAAAATTCGCTCACCGCGCTAAAGCTTTTTTACTCCCCCAGATCGCACAAAGCAAAGCAAATATGCACGCTCTTTTCCAAGTGGATGTATGGTCCTTCAAATTCGTAAAAAATTTCGCCTGCGGCGCTAGAGTTTTCTTGCATTTAAACTTTAAATAGTAACACTTTTAAAATTAAAATAGACTATAAAATTTATAAAAAAATCGCATACCGTGTTATAGCTTTTTTACTCCCCCAGAACGATAAGGGCGAAGCAAATATGCACGCTCTTTTCCAAGTGGACCATACAGATTCAAATTCGTAAAAATTTTAGTCTGCGGCTCTAGAGTTTTCTTTTTTTCTCCCCCAGAACGATAAGAACACAAAGCGAAGCAAATATGCACGCTCTTTTCCAAGTGAACCATACACCTTCAAATTCGTAAAAATTTTCGTTTGGACTTTGGATTTTTTTAAATAAACTAAAAAATTTCTAAAAAAATCGCCTGACTGCAGCGCTATAGCTTTTTGCTTCCCCAGAACGACAAGGGTAGAAAGCGAAACAAATATGCAGGCTCTTTTCCAAGTGGACCCTACAGCTTCAAATTCGTAAAAATTTTCACCTGCGGCTCTACAGTTTTCTTGCATTTAAACTTTAAATAGTAATGCTTCTAAAATTCAAATAGGCTATAAAATTTATAAAAAAAATCGCCGCTATAGCTTTTATACGATCTTTTTTATTGGAGTTTATAAAACCTAAGCTTCAAATTTGTCAATATTTTCGTCTACGGCGCTAGAATTTATACCACTGTTATTAATTTAAATAGACCAGCGGTGCTAGGGCTTTCTTATTTTTTTTTATTTGAATTTTTAAAACTCAAGTTTTACTAAATTGAATTAAAAAAAGGCGGGAAATTAACAGTAGTAAAAAAAAACATGAAAAAAATTTCTCCTGCGGCGCAATTTTAATTCTTTTCCAGATTTAGGGAAAAAAGTTTTGCCCCCCCCCCCCCGAAAAATAATCCTGGATACGCCCTTGCTTAGCTCAAACTACTTAGTTTCCTGGATTCTCTCATTTTTTTAAAAAGCGCGCGCTTAAAACAATTGAGAAAACTTTATCTGAAGCTGCGGCGTAGCGCGGCGTTGCAAGATTTTGCACAAAACAATGCTAGGTTCCTATGAGTTGTTTTTTTTTTGTATAAAGCCTCAGGCATAAGAATCTAAATAATCAGAAAAAGCGGTTACATTTTTTTCTTTAAAAATAACCTGTTTTAATTAAATAAAACTTAAACAATAAATTTTAAAATAAATCTAAAACTTTTTTTGTTTATCATTAATTTTGCATGTTGTTGACATAAACTAAAGAGCTGGCCTTAAAAGTTTTTTTTGTGGTTACTGTTAAAATTTAACAATTAATGTAAAAAGTGACAAAAGCTTATTGCAAGAAAAATGTAAAAGTATTATTTTACACTTTGTCAAAGTTGTTAAGGAAATGGTTTTGATAATTTCCCACTAAAAATTATTAGTGTAATTTGAATCATATTGGTTAAAAAAATACTATTCTAGCGCTACGTGCTGTGAATAGAATAATAAGTACCCCACAATATTAAGATTTTGAATTTGGCACTATTAAATATAATAACAGAACCGGATCCAGTAACCAACAATAATATTTGCAAAAATGCACATTTTTGGAAAAAAGTGATATCTGCACAACCAGAAAAGATATTACAGTGCTTCAAAACATGTATTACTTGCAAGAAGTGTGACAATTAAATAAAATTTACCCGTACGAAAAACAAGTTCTCAAGCAAACCATAGACACTTCCAATGATATGGTAAAATAAAAAATTATACAAATCTATTTATTAGTTTTAGAGATATTTAAGTTGGAACATCATCAATTTTTTAAGTGGCCATTTATTTTGCGCCTGAGTGTAGATAAAATATGGAAAATTCTGTTAGGTGCCAAGAAAGCAACGTCCGAACTCTTTCCAAGCGAAACTATTAACGTTAACGTCAGAAATTTTGACCTCAATAAGACAATTTTATCCCATATATTCTACGTGTTTAATTATATTCAGAGTTCATTTTTTATTTAAGTATTTATTTTGTTTGTATTTTTTTACGATATATCATAAAAAAATACATTAAACTTTAAAGAGGTTGCCATGCATATGAAATTATTGGTAACATTTCTTCTTTGACTTTGAAACAAATTAACCAACCTTGAAGAACGATGTCACTCGAGCGAAGGATAAAAATTATAAAGACGTTTTCCTTTGAACGCATCTTACACACTACCCTCTATGTACTTTAAAGGAATAGAAACAAACAAACGTTTTTTAAGGGAATACTGAAAATTATTTTTGTGATTTACAGTTAAATCTTTAGAAATATAATAAAATCCAAAAACTTTCAGTCCTTGGGGTAATGAAGCTTAAAAATTTGCAAAAATACCATGCAAAAACGCATAAGCCTTCACTGCACAAAAAAATAGTTTTGCAGTTTAAAGAGGGAATGCGCATTGGAACTTTAAAGTACAAGGCGGGTTTGGTAGAAATTTTTTATCTTTTATTTTTATTCTTATTTTTTTTGTTTTATTATTTTAATATTTCTTATTTATTGTTATACATTATTGTTATACTTATTTAAAATTAAACTTTACTAGGTAAAAAAGCAAATGCGTCAACAAATTTGGATATTTTCTCGGAATATTTTCACTAAAAATGTCTTGATTTTTTTATGGTATGGGCCTATAAGGGATCTTGCTACATTAGCAGACAGTTTTTTCCAGATTGGACTAACACCGTCAAGTAGGGTGACTTCGGATAATGTGGATCACTTCGGACACTTTTTCGCAAAGCCCTCTAAACCAAAGCAAGCGTACACAAGTTCTGGGGTCGTGTGTATAAGTTCTGGTATTGAACCCCACAACTTCGCGCATATCACAGTTTGTGCACACGTGCTTTGGTTCAGAGCGTTTTGCGAAAAAGTGTCCGAAGTCTCCCACACCATCCGAAGTCTCCCACACCATCCGAAGTCACCCCACTTGACGGTACCTTTTGACCATTCTGAAAAGAAGAAAAAACAAAAAAAAACAGCGAAAATAGCTAATAATAAATCATCATTTTGGGCAAAAGTATCGAAAAATTCTTAACACATCCTTAAATTTGACAAAATTTGTAAATTTCGTGGGTTAAAAATATAAATGTTGTAATTTTAGCAGAAGTGAAATAGTGTATTACGCACCGAGTACCTACGCGAACCTAGTTGTCAGCGCAGAAGGCGGAGCCGAGTAAAGAAAGCACTCGAAGTGCTCTGAAATAAGTTTGTGTCGAGGTGCGTATAATATTTTTCCTACTACCTAGCACCTAAATACCAAAAAAATGGAAAATGTCTCAAAATTAATTTTGTTAATTTGAAGTTTTATGTTTGACGTTCACTTGCTTTCCGACAGCAGATATGTAAAATTAGCTGACTCTCACTTTCCGACCGCTGTCATGGCCACGGGTGGAAAATAAGCACTAACTACTAACTAGGTCGTAGGAAAACGTTATTTTGTTATTCATCAACTTTTTTGTCCTGGAAATAAAAGTTGTAATTTTAGCTGTAGTGGATCTTGAAATTTAAAACAGTTGTTAATTTCATGGGTTAAAAATATAAAAGTTGTAAGTTTAATCTAAGTAAAACAGAGAGGGCTCTCCAGGGTTAACTTAGCTGCATGGGGTTGACAGGGGTGTTTTATTTATAGTAAAAGGTTTCATTACGGGATAAGTTCGTATCCCAATTATATCACGAAAGCAAATATTATTTTATGTAAAATTTCAACTTAGGTGGGTGAAAAAATATTTGGAAAATTTGAGGACAGATCATCATACAGTTTTCTCGAAAATTGTAAAAATAAAAAAAATTGAAAATTTTCAAAATGGGAAAGCAAAATAAACTACATTTGGTTATTTGAAGAAGAACCTTAAAATATTAGGTATAACTTTTTTTTTTAATAGTACGACCCATATTTTTTGTAGCAATTTTTTAGCATAACATTTGTTTTAATCTCGGTTTTATTGTAATACCATTTAGTATCAAAAATTAATTATTTTTGAGATATTTTTTTTTCTAAAAAATCCATTTTTAGGGATCTGTAAAATCTGCTATTACATTTAATCCAATAATAATAAAACTTTGGCAGGTTGATAAGATCTATTTAAATAAATTTTAAACAAATTCCAAAATATGTTTTTAAACATAAAAAACTTTCTTTTTTTTTTAATTGCACCCCGCATATTTTATAAGTCAATTGCAGAATTAAATTCTACATTCAAAACATATCAAGAACTTTTATCTAGATTTAGCGGTTTTCGAAATATTTTAAAATTAAACTGAACCTGTCCAAGCAGAAAACCTATAATTTCGACCGGAGCATTAACCAAACAGGGGTACTTTATCTATCTTATACTAGTATACTATTTTAAATAATTTATTTTTAACTTTTTAACTGTTAAATTATATTTATGTACTTGTATATTTACAATCTACATACCTATGTACGTACCTATGTACAATGTACATATTAAATTAAAAAATAAATAATATATATATATATATATATATATATATATTATAATAATATATTATTTTAATTTTATAAATAAATAAAGTACTTTATTGACTAAGTCAAAAGTCTATTCTTTGCCCTTTTATATTTTATTTTATTACAGTTCTAATATATTTTGTATGGTTCCTAGAT